>JAXQQM020075555.1:0-21919 GCA_034641835.2 Pinus albicaulis
AGCCATGACCTACTTCAAAATCACCTAGGAATCACTTTGAGCCACAACAACCCTTAACATACTAGATTTTTTCCTAAAGAGTTTTGAACTCACCATCTATACTACACCTTATAGGTGAATCTATGTCTTTCAAGTCTAATGAGCACCATCAATCTAACCTATTAATATCATATCACTCCATACCATATTTTTTATTACTCATTTTTGAGACTGATAGGGTTTTTCCAAGAAAATCGACTTCCTATTCTGTTATTATCTTCTTTTGTTTTTTCTGTCGAGGTCATGAGTTAGGGTTTCAAGGGTTTATCCTACTGAATGTTTATATTTGGGGTTGGCTCTTAGACTAATTCTCAGTCTTTTAATATTTTTAAAACGACCTCTGATATGCTTAAGATTTATGATGAATGTTTCGTTGTGTCAGCGGGTTCGAGTTTAAGCAATTGTTTCAAAGGGTATAACCAAGGTGTAACTGATTCTTTTTCTGCTTCAATTGAAGGCCATAATGCCAAAGTGGTGGATGTTTTTATGATTATAGAGATTTATTTTATAGCTAAGGTGACTACCCTCCCTCTTAAAGGAAAAATTTAGTCGAAGAACCCTAGGGTTAGAGACATTCCATGGAAGAAGTTGTTAATGAAGAGAGACTACATTTATAATATAAAAGGTATGTCAATAACCCATTTGAAATATAAATGGAAGAATATGGTTTTGTTTTTATGTAGATATATAATCTACCAGGACATTACAATCTAGTTTTTATGTGTCACTTAAAGTTGTTAATGGTCTTTTTGGGTCACAAATTGAATTTTTCCCACTTCCAGCATAGGTGTTTGGAAAAAATGTTTTCTATATACCAAAAGAAATACCATAAAACATTTTTTTATCATTGGGATTCATTTTTAAAACAAAATCATTTTGATAAAATTCTGCTTCTTGTGGAAATTAATTGTCTCTAGAGCTTGAATTTGTTCAAGAAAATCCTCCATGCTTCATAGAAAATTTTAAGGATAGAAAATTATCTTGAAGTTTAAAGACGTTGGCGAATCTCACCCTATAACATGCAAACTATAAAATGTTTTTTGACTTATTTGTAAAATTAATCAAATTTATAATGAATTTATGTATAATCTATATATAATATTGGCAAATTTTAAGATAAAATAATTTTATATTGTAAAATTGGGTGAATTAGTTTTATAAAAAGAAGAAATTGGTGAATTTTTTTTTTTGGAGAAATCATGGAAAACTATCCCACTTGAGAATATTAACCCATAAAATTTTCCATGGCATGCTCCACTATACATGATGCCATGCACTCCAATAATCTTGAGTAATCCTAGAACTCCTTCGTGCCTTTCGAAAAAAGGTAAGGCTTTGAAACGGAAAACTATTCCTATTCGTAGAAGCCATCAAAATACCTATGTTGAGTAGTACAGGATAGAACAAAAATAAAAAATCTAACAAAAAAAGGTAAATCCAAAATTTCCAATGCTAAACACCAGTCTGAAGTTTCTTCCCCAGAACCTGCTCGTGAAAATATAGGGAGTCAATTTAAAAAATAAAATTCTCAATTATCAAAGATAAGATAATTAACAAGAAAATATCTAGGTTACAACGCAACAGACGAATGGTTTCTTGTGATAATAATTGTGTATCTTTAGACTAATATAGAAATCGAGCCTAAAAAGGCTAGACCAGAGACTTTGAGCAATTTCCATATCCCCGAATATGTGAATGACACTCCAGAAATGGACAGTAAAACTGAAAAAACTTCCTCGGAGGCCTTGCAAGATATCTACTCGCTCAACCAATTTATTTTTATTTTTTGAAAGCCTAATCCCCAGATTAATCCCGTCGCCAGGGAAAATGAGATTAGAATTAATGAAACACCCAGGCAACAAAATTCAACTAATTCGGTCAATAAGTCATAGGTATTTTATTCTCGCTTCATAGTCAAGTCCTCAAAGGTGAAGGTTATAATTTCTCTAGATCCCAATGATGCTAAATAAAGGTATTTTGTTAATATCTTGCAACTGTTGGAAGAGATAAGGTATGATTTTTTTTCGGTTTTCGTTTTCTAAATATATATAAGGTCGTTACAAAATTTCAGATTTTATAAAGACCTTATTCATATTATTTTCTTATTTTTGTAACTTATTCCTTTTATTCCCTTTAAATTATTTCAGGTGATTTTATTTGTGCCTATATTTGATGTGGGTACCTCTAGTGATTGGTCAAGATGATAACAACCAGTGATGGAATTTGACGGGCATTTTGCCCGTTATAAGGTATTTTACCTATATTTGACGATTGGAACTTGTGGATGCCTGTTTTCTTGACGTGCTGGAGAAGCATAGAAAGACGTGATAACGGTCAGAAAGTTACTTTGTTGGCTCACTGAAAATTAGTATTAGTAGTTTAATAAGAGAATCACCACCGATCATTGATATTTTTAAAATTAGAATTAATCTAATTTTTCCACTAACTATTACAGAAATTTCACCAAACCTTCGTTTTGGAAAACACGAAAAAAGAATAAAGCCAGCGACCCTCGAAACTTCCACTGTACCCAGTGATGGAATTTGACGGGCATTTTGCCCGTCATAAGGCATTTTACCTGTATTTGACGACTGGAACTTGTGGATGCCTGTTTTTCTTGACGTGCTATGAAGCATGAAAGACGTGATTTTGACGTTTAAAATATTTTCAAAAACGTTTTTACTCCCTTTATTTTCCATTTACCAGTATTTTTGCAACACCACCACTGCAAAGCTGGACTCAAACGGTAAGAGAAAGTTACTTTGTTGGCTCACTGAAAATTAGTATTAGTAGTTTAATAAGAGAATCACCACCGATCATTGATATTTTAAAATTAGAATTAATCTAATTTTTCCACTAACTATTACAGAAAGTTCACCAAACCTTCCTTTTACGGAAAACACCAAAAAAGAACAAAGCCAGCGGCCCTCGGAACTTCCACTGTACCACTGATTCATGATTCGTGAAGCAGTGCAGAAGTACCACTGTAGCACTAAGAAATTAAAATTGCAATCATTGCTAATATGAAGCGGTGTTAATAGCCGTAGTCTAACTAGCCAGAGGAATCGCCTTGAAAATCATGAAAATTCCGATAAGATTTTCAGAAAATCCGGCAGGAATTTTTCTAAATCCATATTATAACTATCAAAGTTTAATATTTTGGGTGTCCTACAGGTTTTTGATGGTGCTGAATCCATTTCCAATGTCAAAATCAGGATTCAAACACTGTTTCTGCAAGATTTTTAAAATTTTTTTGGCCCGGATTCCGGCGAATTTTGACCGGCCAGGCAATTCCTCCGGCTCGTTAGACGACTTCGTGTTAATATAGGCAGTGGCTTGTCTTCTGGTCAAACGGTAAACTGCACCGGTGCAAAATAGATGCTTTTGGCAGTCCAGTTCCTCTCTCAATGCATTCAAACTTACGACCAGCTCAAGGCTTGGCTCCAAGGAAACCGGCTCAAGATTGAAACGAAGCCTTTAATTTCATAAAGTATGTTCGAAGTTTGAACTGCTAGGGTAATTTATTATTGTGAAATCATAGTTCTAAATTATCTCTTATTCTGTGACCAATGTAATCTATTAATTGTAAGCAGATTCATTAAAAAAAATGAAACTGACTTTAGCATGAATGATGACAATTTATATATTAATTTGTTTTTAAGAGTATTTGTATTATGTAGGAAGCACTAGAAAGAAAAATCAGGACTTCATTTTATGTTTTCCTAATTTCAATGGGCTGAACTGGAAAGAAAAAACAAAACTTCATTTTTTTTCCCTTATTCCATTGGGCTGAATTGGAGAAAATTGAATATGAATAGTGAGCTAAATGTAAGATCAATGGGCCAAGGCCATACATCAACATTGACCTCGGTGGGGAAGTATAAAATAATGGATATTCATGTAAGTCTATTTATTAATGTAATATCAAAGTTAACTCTTAGTTTCACTTCAAAAATATAAGACAAAGATCTAGCATCAACCAAGACTCGTGTGAAAAAGTAGATGAAAAATATACAATCATCGAATGGAGAGGTAATCTAGAATTATCCAATAAGACTGTTAGCTAAAGTAATCTAGAATTATCCAGTAAGACTGTTGGCTATATCTTGAGACTATATTAAACTAACTTTCAATACTTTTGAATAATTATCCATTGGAATTTAGAAAGAAAACTATAGTAAATCATTGTCTAATGGCCATGCAAACATATATAAAAAATCATATTTGTTGATTGTTGTTCATTTGGTGGACCATGATGGACCACTTAGAAGGTGGGGGCATTTTTTAATCACCGCAGTGAGGTTTAGTAGAACGAAAATCAAGTTACCATTCCCTGTAAATTTTCTTGGTCATGTTAATCATTCATTGAATTATAATTAATTCCTACTATTTTGATACACAATCTAGTCTGGTCATGTTAATCATTCATTGAACTCTGATTCATTCCTACTGTTTTGATACACAGTCTAGTCCAGTCCAGTCCAGTCTTGCATTGAGGATGGCATTTGTAGGTTGTCAGGAAGGGGGTTATCATGCACATGCACTCCTCTCTTTTTTATCTTTGTAACTATGTGCAGCTTGCTCGTGGGTTTTGTATTTTTTAATGATCATAATCGTTCTTGATTATTAGGTTTTCATTTTTCTTTCAAAATTTTTAATTTAATTATTATTAATTATTAAATTTTCAGAAATTTTAATTTTAGTTATTATAATTATTAAACTTTTAAACTTTCAATTGTACATCAACTTTCAGACATGATAAAATAGATACTAAAAAATGGTACATCATGGCCAGATGGTACACTGAGGATCTATTCTCACTTTGATTATGCAATTTTTATAAGAAACAGATTGTGTAATATTAATAAGAAACATAAATTTATAGCAATTTTTTATTATTCAAAGAAAGAAAAATTAAAGAAAACCATCCAAACCCATTAATATTTTTCTTGTAATGGTTACACAGAGTAAACCTGCAAAGGAAAGTCTAAAGCCATTAGGAAAGCTCGTTCCCGATCTTTCCTTGTATTGGAATGTTCTTTTCTTTTTGAAGTAATTTTCAATAGATCGTAGCATATATTGAGGAAATCTGACTTGGGCAAGAATTAGTTATTCCTCCTTAAACTAGTTACTAAAAGTCTTTCACACAGATATATCACACCCCAAAACCCAAAGTAAATGAAAGAAAGCGTTCAAATTTTGTAATCAAACTTTTATTGATGAAGGTTTAATTTAATATGAAAACATCACTAATGAAGGGAAAATTTTTAAAGGTAACGTTTTTTGACGGGAAGCATAATGCCCCAAAACGTAAAAAAAAATTAGTGTGACGGGTAAAGAGAAATCCAAATTCCAACCTTGAGTTTGTACCAAACATTCATGATTCGGAAGCAGGTGCAAAAGGTACTATTTGTCAAAATAGATGCTTTTGGCAGTCTAGTTCCTCTCTCAATGCATTCAAACTTACGACCAGCTCAAGACTGGCTCCGAGGAAACCAGCTCAAGATTGGCTCAGGAAACCAGGTTAAACATTGATTTTTTTCTTGTGAATTTGAGTTTCTGCCAGTTTTTATGAATTTAATTTCATAAAGTAGTTCGAAGTTTGAACTGCCAGGGTAATTTATTTCTGTGAAATTAGAGTTCCAAATTAACTCCATGAGCAATATAATGTATTAATTGTAAGCAGCTTCATTAAGAAAATTCAAACTGTTTCTGACATGAATGATTACAATTTATATATTTATTGTTTTTCAATAGTATTTGTATTATGTAGGAAGCACTAGAAAGAAAAATCACGACTTCATTTTATGTTTTCCTTGTTCCATTGGGCTGAACTCAAAAGAAAAAACAAGACTTCATTTTTTGTTTCCCTTATTCCGTTGGGCTGAACCGCAGAAAATTGAATATGAATAGTTAGCTAAATGTAAGATCAATGGGCCAAGGCCATACATCAACATTGACCTCAGTGGGGAAGTATAAAATCATGGATATTCATGTCAGTCTATTTATTAATGTAATATCAAAGTTAACTCTTAGTTTCATTTTAGAAATAGAAGACAAAGATCTAACATCAAACAAGACTCGTGTGAAAAAGTAGATGAAAAATATAGAATCATCGAATAGAAAGGTAATCTAGAATTATCCCATAACACTGTTGGCTATGTCTTAAGACTATACTAAACTAACTTTCAATACTTTTGAATAATTATCCATTGAAATATCCATTGGAATTTAGTAAGAAAACCATAGTAAATCATTGTCCAATGGCCATGCAAACATATATAAAAAATCATATTTGTTGATTGTTGTTTATATGGTGGACCATGATGGACCACTTAGAAGGTGGGGTTGTTTTTTTATCATCCTACTGAGGTTTATTAAAGCTAAAATCAAGTTACGATTTCCTATAAATTTTCTCTGTCACGTTAATCATTCATTGAATTCTGATTCATTCTTACTATTTTGATACACAGTCCAATCCGATCACGTTAATCATTCATTGAAATCTAATTCATTCCTACTGTTTTGATAGAGAGTCCAGTTCATTCCTACTATTTTGATACATGCATTGAGGATGGCATTCGTTGATGTGAAGAAGGGGGTTATCATGCACATGCACTCTCTTTTTTTTATCTTTGTAACTATGTACAGCCAGCTCGTGGGTTCTATATTTTTTAATGATCATAATTGTTCTTGATTATTAGGTTTTCATTTTGCTTTCAAAAATTTTAATTTAATAATTAATAATTATTAAATTTTGAGAAATTTTAATTTTAGTTATTATAATTATTAAACTTGTAAACTTTCAATTGTACATCAACTTTCATACATGATAAAATAGATACTAAAAAATGGTACATCATGGTCAGATGGTACACTGAGAATCTATTCTCACTTTGATTATGAAATTTTTATAAGAAACAAATTGTGCAATATTAATAAGAAACATAAATTTATAGCAATTTTTTATTATTCAAAGAAAGAGAAATTAGAGAAAGGCATCCAAACCCATTAATATTTTTCTTGTAATGGTTACATAGAGTAAACTTGCAAAGGAAAGTCTAAAGCCATTAGGAAAGCTCGTTCATGATCTTTCCTTGTATTGGAATGTTCATTTCTTTTTGAAGTAATTTTCAGTAGATCGTAACATATGTTGCGGAAATCTCACTTTGAAAAGAATCAGTTATTCCACCTTAAACTAGTTACTAAAAGACTTTCACATAGATATATCACACTTCAAAACCCAAAGAAAATGAAAGAAAGCGTTCAAATTTTGTAATCAAAATTTTATTGGTGAAGGTTTAATTTAATATGAGAACATCACTAATGAAGAGAAAAATTTTAAAAGTAACATTTCTTGACGGGAAGCATAATGCCCAAAAACGTCACAAAAAATTAATGTGACGGGTAAAGAGAAATCGAAATTCCAATCTCATAAAATGGATCATTGTTACTTCATGTTGTTGATTCCTTGTTAGTTCATTTTGTTGATTCCTTGTTAGTTGGGGATTTGGTCGGGACGTCCAAAACCAACTAATAATTTTTATTTATTTATTTTTAAATAGTTCTATGTTTTCATTTTGTTATAGACTTTCTTTTCAGACTATTATTATTTAAACTCCTATATTTATGAGAGCAGGGATATCAGGAACAGAAAGAAATTACTATATTTTTGAATATAGATATAATGTTTAATTGTTATTATGGGATGAATATTAATGTAATATTATAGTTTTGGTTTGATTCACTGTATTTCTTGATTTATTTTCTTTCCATGGTCATCCAACTATTTTGTTAAATCTTTTGATTTACCAAATCTATGAAGTTGTTTGCTAGATGGTTTGATTTTCTAGAAAGCAATTCTTCCATTTGTATTTCTTTGTTGATTATTAATGTCTGTTCAAATTTATTGTGACCTAATAATAAATTGATTATTATCCTTTAGTAGCTAGTGTTATAATAAGAATATAATGGTTTCAATATTCTTTTACTTGGATGATTATCACAATAAATGCAATTTCATTCTTTATACAAGTATGCCACAATGTTGTTACAAGAAGAGATAAATGTGTTTCCTTTGTATTGATTAGTTTTATTAATTGGTCATCGATCAAGATATAGTATCATCTAAAGAAATATCATTTATTATTGTTCCTTTTAAGTCTTGGCCAAGCATGAGTTTGAGACTATTATACTAGATAATTCTTTTTATTTCCTTTCTTAATGTAAAAACCTTAAAGAAAAAAAAACTTAATACTATGTTTGCCTTGTACAATAAGTTTATTGAATTGTCATAGTTACCTGTTCTGATGTTAATTAGATTAAGAAGTAAAATGTTCCTTTCTTTTTTTAAATTAGGAACATAATTTAGCTTTTACTTCTAAATTTAGTTGTGCAATTGGTTTAAAATATTATCATTTTTTCTTTGCAGCAGGTACATTCTAGCCTTTTATTTCGCAAGATAGTTTATATTAGGATTATGATAATTTCCTTTTGGGTTCAATCCTTCTTCAAAAGAAAGTATCCATGGCAAAAGAAATCGTTAAACCTGTTGAGGGTAGCTTTCCCAAATAGCTCAGGATGTTAAAGAGCCTTGGCTCAGGCTACACCTCCTTTGTTGACTAAGAACTGCAAATGCCCATGCCAACAAAATGGTTCTAGAAGGAGGGCATATTAGACTATAAATGGAAAAATGAAGTCAAAAAACTCAAACCATTAGGACCCCATTTGTCATTAGGAGTCAAAACAATCCTTCCCCAACTGAGACTTCAGAAATTTTGTGCCCACCAATTGAAGAAACAAACACTAAGCCATCCATGCCAATTCAACCTTATTTCCAATTAGAAATTGAACAAGTTATACAAAAATACCATGAAATTATTTCATGAACACAAGAAAGAATCGAGCAGAGTTGTTCTCCTCGAATAATTTTGTCCTCTCCTCTTGCTACATCCCTTGATTTGAACTTGCAAGAACCTTCAATAATTGAGAATATTGGATATATTGGGGGGGGGGGGGGGTTGAATCAATATTCCAATTGAAAAGAAAGCTACAACTTCCTAGAATCTAGAAAATCATTCTTCTCTAGCTCCCACTAGATGGATGCTCTAATGCCCAAGATTCTTCAGTAGTCAATTGAACGGATGCCCTAACACCCAATGAGCTACAACTCACCCTAACACCACCCTAACTCCCTGAATTGTTCACAGGCTTGAAACTGTTGGTGACTTCATGCACCAACCTAGCACCACCCTACCACCCTATAGAAGAATAAAATAAGAATGGACTCCCGTACTGAGGAAAATGATCCACTTTACAATGATATAGAATGATGTATAAGAAGAAGACACACTAGACCATAACCCCCACTATGACAAAAATACCTAATGATGATCCTAGAACTCCCCACACTGCCTCTTCAATTCTTGGAAGATAGACACTTGTACACATTTTACAATGATGCTTTTACAATGATACCTTTACAATGACGGTATGCAATGATGCGAACATGAAGACTTCATGTGGTGAAATACTTGTTGCTGTTCTACACCTTGATTGCTTCTCTTGCCAAGCTACCCTTTTTCACTCTAGAACATTAGATCATGCATTGAGTCTTATCTTGATGAATATATAATACCTGCAAAAAGTCTCCAAGGAAATACCCATGACATGATAATAGCAAAACTTGCCTCATCTTGCAAAGCAAATGTCAGTAATAAAAAAAACAAATTAGATCTTATATAGAATATGAACATGCATATACAAAATATACTTACCTAGAGCTTACCTCTATTGCAACTTTTTTTTCTTTGCTTCCCTAGAAAGTCTGGTCCTTTGAAGCCCTTGACAACACATGATCTAACTTTTTCTTGCCTTATAGGAGATCGATATTGAATCTAGTGTATCTCTATTATTTCAGATCCCCAATATGTGATTTTTGGTATTTTTGTAGTCCTCTGAGTCTTCTTTCCAATGCCATAGGTCTAACCCAATTTGGATTCTTTAAGGAAAATTTATGCCTAACTTCACAATGACCTAATTATGGATTGGTTCAAGAGAGGAACTTGTACAGTGCCACATGTCATCGCTTCCCTATCTCGCTATGAAATTGATACAAATAAAACTACGCTCCGTGAAATTCATACTATTTATAGAATTCTATTCTTCAATATCTCTTAAACTCTGTGAGGAATTACATGGCGTGCCATATATCAATCAAACATTTCGAAAATGAACTACCAAAAATATCCGACTCGAAGATAGTAATTTGCAGGTCAAAATTCCCATGTAATATCAAGGTGGCTCCCCTGGTGCCGCTTGGTTTGTCATCAACAACAACCACTAATCACCGCAGAAACCTCTTTCTTAAGTCCACGTTTGATACAGTTACTGATCAATTACATGATATTCTTATTGAAAAATTAGTTTATCTCTCAAAATTTAATAAAGAAAAAAATTTGTTTGGAAGATATGAGTCTCCAACTTCTCCACCTACTTCACCTTCTTCCTGAGGAAATTCTTCTTGTGATGAAAGCTCCTCAGACTCAAAAAAATCAAATGGATCTCCCAAGGTCTCAAATAATCATGGACATCATGTAAATGACAAAAATGACCTTGCTACTCCTTGGATTGACTAGGATGTCGTAGCTATACCGAGTGTACAATAAATTTTGATTAATTGTGTGAACTAAGGATCGAGAATTTCATAAGTACGATAAATTTTGATTATATATATATTTTTAGTATTCTATGTAGCATAAAATATCAAATTGGTTTATGTGTTCGGTAATTTATATAGCATAAAATATATAATTTGTTTATATTTTCAGTATATAATATAGTGATAAAGAAATTGTTTTATGTACATGTGATTATCTATATCTTTTTATTAGTGATTTTGTCATTGAACTGTCATTTTAAAAAGTACAGATCATTTGAAGTCTTGTATATAAGAATACATTTTATTCAACTGCAATTTTTTTTTTTAAATTTAATGCTATTCTTAAGAAGTATATATTTTATTCACATTTTGAGAAAATTTTAAAACTAATATTGTGAATTCAAATTTAGGTTGATTTGTACAAAAGAAAAAATTCCAATTAAAAATAAAATATAAGAAAAAACAATCTAATAATTAAAAAAACCCATGTAAGTCTTTTAATAGCTACCCAACAAGTAGTTTTCTTCATAATCCTCAAAAAAATCTTGAAGAATCTATGTTTTTTTTGTTTGCTTGAGAAGCCACGACCTACTTGAAACTCACCTAGGATTGCCTTGGGCCACACCAGCCATTAGCATGCTAGACTTTTTCCCGATTTTTTAACTCACCGTCTATTCTACACTTTCTGAGCGAATTGATATGTTTCTTATCTTCCTTTAAAAATTTGATTTCTAAATTATTAAAACTAGTTAAAACTAAATTCCTAAAAGTAGAAGATTATACCTATTGACAAGTGAAACACATTCAATGTTTAAAAGAAAAAAATTAACAAGTCACTCTAAATGTGCAAGATATCTAAATTACTTTTGGTGGATATTTTATTCAGAATTTGAAAACATTATATTTAAGATTTTTTTTTATAATTATTGTTGATTTAGATTATCATAAATTTAGATTCTGTTGAAATTTTTATAAAATTTTATAAAAATATAGAATAATTACCTTACCCAATTAACTTAGAAGATCAATTTATTCTTATAACCTCTAGAGCAATATAAATATAATCAAACTCATGTGCACTTAAACTATCCAACATTTTGCAAAGTGGTTCTCAAAGTGCATTAATTGTTAGTGTTGCCAAATCATAAGCAAAAGTTATTTTAAAACAATATGTTATTATGTTTTATTGCAATGTTCTTAACAATCCTTATGAAACATGTTATGTTGCACTCTATGTTAACATAAGTGATATCAATGTGTTTTAGTCATTTTATAATTTAATATGTTTATATTTTGATCTTTTAAATCTAGTTTGTTGGAATAATTTTCCCTCCATTCTTGCTCGTGTAAAATGCACAAAGAATGATACAATTAATTTTATTTGTTTTTGTTTTTAGTATCTTATATAATGTCTAAGAAATTTTCCTATGTGTATGTGATTGTCTACCCACTTTTATCAATTCATTGTTCTTGTGTCCTTTCAAGAAGTGAAAAAGGGATAAAAGTGGTGCTTATTTGAATTAGTATACCACCTATTTTTTTTTTTACACAATCGGATGCTGGTTTATATTAAAAAGAAAAAAAGCGGGAGACAGGTCTCCAGGATTACAGAGATGTTGGAGTATGGAGCGCCAACAGCTATTACATCCAGTTTCAGCAAGACATTTGCACTACATCTAGCTTCCGTCGCTCTGAAACAGCGTGATACTGTGTAAACTCTGACAAACTGCATTAAAAGATAGCATGTTTTACAATTCATTTTTTAACTTTTGCAATTGTGTCGTTTTGGCCGCCCACTGTGGCAGAGATAACGTTGTTCCTGCTCCATGAGATTTTTCATTAACGTGCTTTGGCAATCTATTGTGAGGCTAAACCAGGCGAAGACGAAGCTGCTTATATGATTGAAAATAAGGCTGAGACACTCTGTTTGGGCAAGCCTAGGTGCTGCATTAGTGGAGCCATGTATACTGTGCGCCAGAGGTCTATATTCTGGAGATAAAAAGAGGGCAGCAGTAGTGGAAGAGTACTTGAGAGAACACGAAATTTTGTAGTTGCTGAAAGCGCATTTCTTTATGGGATTTGAAGAGGGGAGCCAATAAAGGTCAGAGCATGGCGCTGAAGGAGTTAATACAGTGAGGATCGAAACCATTGAGTGGTAGCAAAGCTTTTATTCTTCGCAAGGAGGCAGAGCAAAGAGCTGCGTGTGCCACTAACAGAAATCTGCTGTGGGGTAGGTCTGTCATGAGGGTAATGGCTAATCATGGCAAGAAAGAGAAGTTATCAGTGCCATTGCACCGTAGGTTACCTATCGAAAGAGAGCAAGCTTTGTTTGCCAATTTGTCTGCAGATTTGTTATGAGATCGGAATACATGATGATAGAAGTTACCTCTCAATTGCTGGTCGATAGTTTGGCATCGCTCAATAATGTGCTGCAGACTCAGATTTTGGGGAGTTTTGTTGCTTACCATCAAGCCAATTATGATGGCAGAGTCCCCAATTACAGTGGCTTTGGATATGCCAAGCTTCTGCAGCTGAAGCAGACCTTGATAGAGGGCGAAAGCTTCAGCCCTGTTGTTTGAGGCTTTGCCCAGGCCCCATTCAAATTCGGAGAACACAACTCCATTACCATTGCAGATGAGACCTCCAGCCCCAGCCACTCCTGGGTTGGATTTGGAGGCTCCATCGAAAAATAGATAGTGAGAATTGTTGTTCCTAAGCCACCGAGCAAATTCTGCATCTGTCATCCTGATTTTCCAGCTACACCTGGGACTGTCTCTGCTTTTGGGTTCACTTCTTGTTTGTTGTATGCTGCTTCTGTCCAAAATATGCCTTATGTAGTTACGTTCTTCAATTGTTAGGTCCAGTACCTTCATATTCCCATGACATTTTGTGTTGAGAGTTTCCAGGTTGAGATTCCAGGCTTTATTGTAGAGCTTTCTAACATTTGTTTCTATACCTTTGAAGATCATTCTGTTTCTTGCTAGCCAGATGTTCCAGAGAAGAGTGCAGGGCAGGGCATTCCATACCCTTCGAGCTTTATTGTTTGCTTTTCTTCCCCAAGGGTAGCTCTTTTTCCATATATTAATCGCTTCAGAAATACTTGTGCCAGGCTCCCAGGGTGGATTGTGACTCCGGTAGGCTTCCTTCCAGCAGGCTGAAGCAAAGGGGCAGTCTATAAATAGATGCTGGGTTGTCTCTTCTGCATTTTGGCAGTTTGGGCAGTGAGAAGGTCCATTTATTCCGCACTTTCTGAGGTTCTCAGCAGTGAGGGCTTTCCCTTTTAAGAGGATCCATAAGAAGAATTTGATTTTTGGGAGAGTTTCTGCCTTCCAAACAAGCCTCCAGAGAGCCCAGGTTGCCATGGGATGTTCGTTGATGCAGATCTGATGATAAGCAGCCTTGATGGTGTAGGTAGTTCCTGAAGGATCCCATCGGAAATCATCAGCAAGGTAGCGTTTGGAGGGCGCTAAACCATGAAGATGAATTTTTAGGTTATTGAAACTGTTTTCTGCATCTGCTGGTATATGAGGAAAACTCCAACCTTTCCAGGTGTGGGAGTGGGCTTCCCAATGAGAGATCTGGTCCAGAGTATGAATACCTTCACTGTTGAATAGAGCTAGAATCTGTTGAGTATCAGGTTGATGGCTTATGGGCTGTTGCCCCATGATTTTGTCTTCTCCAATTCTTATATAGCTGCCTCCTTTGGGCACTTTGGAAGTGTGTTGGTCCAGAAAAGTTATAGCTTTCTTGCACATTCTCCAGATTTTAGAGCATGCTCTGTTGGGGAGCTCATGGTCCAAGAGCTGGTGCCTGGGGTGACTGAGGTACTTTTTTTCAAGAACAGATTTCCACCATGCATTCTTTCCAGTAATGAGTCTCCAAACCAGCTTTCCAGCAAAGGCGAGATTAAGAGGTTTAAAAGATCTTATTCCCAGCCCTCCCTTCTCACACGGTTGGGTGACCTGCTTCCAGCTTACCAAGTTATATTTTTTCTTTTCGTTCCTCCCTCCTTGCCAAAGAAAGTGACGAAGGAGAGTATCCATTTTAAGCTGAAGGTTGGCAGGGGCTTGTAAGAGAGTAAAGCAGTATAAGGCCAGGGAGGAGAGACCTGCTTTCAAAAGAATTATGCGCCCAGCAGGGTTAAGCCAAGAAGTGCCCCAGTGCTGTATCTTCCTTTTCATTTTGTCAATAATAACTTCCCAGGCTGAGGCTTTCAGCTTGCCGGCACTAACAGGCATGCCCAAGTATGTAAATTGCTCCCAATTCAGCTTATAAGGAACCTCAAGAGTACGTGAAATCCTTTGTAGCACTTGTGCCGAAGTATTCCACCCATAAATACAGCTCTTAAGGTAATTTATCAGACCTCCAGAGTAACTTAAGTATTTGTCCAGGAGAGTTTTAAAGTGACGGGCTATTATGTTTGAAGCTCCCCCCATTAGAAGAGTGTCGTCGGCAAACTGTGAATGATTGATGTTCTTCACTCCATTATCAAATTTGATCCCGGTGATGAGGCCTATACGGCGATTGTAATCCAGAGCTCGACTAAAAGACTCAGCCATTAAAATAAAAAGGTAAGGCGAGAGCGGGCAGCCTTGTCTAAGGCCTCGAGAGGATTGGAATGAAGGTCCTGGTCTGCCATTAAGAAGTGGGGAAATCCAGGGCCCTGTAATGCAGGCTTTAATGAGGCTAATAAAGGATTCGGCAAATCCCATTTTTTCAAGCACAACAAAAAGGAAGGAATGTCTGACACGGTTGAAAGCATTGGTTGAGTCTAATTTAAGGATGAAGCCTTTCTCATTTCGAGTTTGACTAGAGTGAATAGCCTCTTGGACGAGAAGGATGGAGTCCGAGATTTGTCTATTGGCCATAAAGCCCCCTTGATTTTCAGATATGATATTGGGGAGGATGGGTTTTAGGCGAGTGGCCAAGATTTTTGTCAAGATTTTATAAGAAGAGTTACACAAAGAAATTGGGCGAAAACGAGAGAAGGTCAAAGGTCGATTTTCTTTGGGGATGAGGGCCAGATGGGTAGCATTAGTGAATCCGCCAATTTTACATTTCCTTTGGATCCATCTTATCATTTTGACAAGATCTTTTTTAATTAGTCCCCAGTAAGTTCTATAGAAACAGATGGGGAAGCCATCTGGACCTGGTGCTTTATCTGGCTGAAGAGCCCAGATAGCATCAAGTATTTCTTCTTCACTGATCTCCTTAGCCAAATCTGCATTAATTTCTTCATTGATACCTTTGGGTATATGCTGCAGGAGGTCGGAATAATTCTCAGTTTCCTTTGTCTCTGTTAGGAGAGTGCTGTAATATGCTGAGGCAGTTTGCTGGATAGCTTCTTGGGTTGTTTGGGGGCAGCCTTCCTCATTGTTGATCGTGATGACATTGTTTCTAACTTTCCGGACAGCTACTTGCTTATGGAAGAAAGCTGTGTTTTTGTCTCCTTCATGAAGCCAAAGCTGCCTTGACTTAATTCTCCATTTCTGCTCTTCTTCTCTATTAACCCGGTACAGCTGATAATATATATCACTTTCTAAAGCTTTGTCCTCTTGGGACAGCCCATTTTCCTCGATTTTCCTATGAGTTTCTTTCAATTTATTTTTTAGATCAGCTTTGACATCTTCTGGTTCTTTGTAGTGCTGCTTCACCCAGTTCTTCAGGGCGTATTTTGTATTTTTCAGCTTGCATTCCCAAATGTATCCCGGTGATCCTTCAATGTGATGATGCCAAGCAGTTTGGACAATCTGATCCACAGTAGAATTGTTGCGCCAAAGAGAGTTGTATTTGAAAGGCAAAGGCCCCAAAGGACAGTGGGCTTCAAGAACAATACTAATGGGATAGTGATCAGAGGCTGAATATGGCAGTATATCAGCATGAGCAGTAGAAAACTCAGAAAGGAAGGAAGTATTTACTAAAATTCTGTCAAGACGCTCCAGAATGTTGTCTTTGCCCAGCCTGCGATTGTTCCAAGTGTACCTCCTGTTTTTTGGGATTATATCTACCAAATCACACTCTTGCATGATGTTTTCCAGCTTTGCTCTATAGGGGTCATGTGAGAAAATGCCTCCTCTTTTTTCATTGGAGTGTAGTATAAGATTTAAATCTCCCCCTACTATGATATTTCTATCGTCTTCAGCTTGTATGTCTTCTTGTAGTGTGGCCCAGCATTGATCTTTATCTCTGAAGTGGTTCGGAGCGTAGATGTTATAAATGACAATTTGCTTGTCCTCAGCATGTTTTTCAAGTGTGACTTTGATCCAATGTGGATTGATAGTTTTGGAGGTGCAATTCCAAATGTTTTTATTCCACATTGTGAAGATACCTCCAGAAGCTCCTCTTGCTTCACTTATTTGTCCTTCATAGTGCCTGAACTGTTCTTTAATTCTTGTCATATCTTGCAGTCTTTGCTTTGTTTCCTGAATCATTATAATTCCTGACTTCTCATGATCTGTGAGGTCTTTCAGGGCAGCAATTTTTGAGGGGTGCCCTAGTCCCCTACAGTTCCATGATATGACTTTAATCATTGAGTATTTGGGTTTCGAAGGGATGCTCGTCCCCCTTGCTCCTTTTGTGTTGTTTCTTTGCTATTTTGCCCCAAAATATAAGTTTCTATGGGAGTTTGAGTTCCCATGGCAATGTCTTTTTGCGCATTTTCATTCCTTTGCTGTTTACTTGATTTCCTACCAGGTCCTTTTTTCTGAGATTCTTGATTGGTTCCGTGCTCTTTCGAGGTGCTTCTAGTAGCTCGGGGTGGAGGGGGGTCAAGGGAAAGAGAGGGGGAGGATTGGGAGAGAGAGAGAGGGATGGGAGGGTCATTATCAAGGGTGATCAAGGGGTCAATGTCCGGGAGAGAGAGGGCGCCAAAAGGATTTGAGGATATCAGGGGAGAGTCAGAGGAAGGTCCCGAGGTGGGGTGGATGGATAGACCAATAGGAGAGGAGGGTGAAGGGACAGCTGAGGAGGGGGCTTTGGGCAGAGCTGAAGGAGGAATAGGCCTGGTAGGGGCGGATTTGGGAGGAGCTTCTTCAGAGGATGCTTTTAACCCAAGGGCAGTCTTCTTTTTCTTGACAGTTTCCCATTGTTCTTCTGGTTGAGCAGATTCAACATTAACAACTTTAGAACAACGATTGGCAAAATGGCCGTACTCGTGACATACCTTGCATTTGAAGGGGATTTGTTCGTAGTCTAGTTGCTGAATATGCGTCCAATCGTCCACCTTCAGCTTGATTGCTTCTGGGAGGCCCTTGCCGAGGTCAACTTCAACGCATATCCGTGCACATGCCTGCATATTTTCCTTTGGCTCACACCGATCAATGTATTTGCCAACAGCATTGCCGATGGCTCGGACCGAGTCATCTCCCCAGCAGTGGAGCGGGAGATGCGGAAGACGAACCCAGACGGGAACAGCATTAGGGACATCCAGCTCGGGGTCGAAGTCTGGAGTCCATTTGTTCAGATACAGACCATGCGAGTCCATGAAATACGGCCCATTTCTGAAGATTAGATCCTTGTCTGCTCTGGATTCGAAGTGAAAAGTGTAATAACCTTTCCCACAAAAACGAATGGAGATTTTGCCATGTACTTTGTCTGCCCAGTTTCTTTCGATCCATCTTTGAACAGTTTTTGGGGAGGGCCATAGGCCTGTGAACTGACCGATGAGCCCCCGCTCTGCTAAGGAGAGAGCAGCCATTCGGGGCAACGTAGGAGGGAGGTCGACTTCTTGCAAGCCATCTAGTTTCTTAACAAATTTGGTCAGAGCAGGACGAGTTCTTTGTGGTTGAAGAGATTTGATTAAGGCAGAAAATGCATCCTCAGCGGACAGGTTTCCTGCATCAGCATTGCTATTGGAATGAACGAGAGGGCCCTCCGTGGCGGTGGACGGAGAGGCCATAGAAGGCCAGAGGCCAGAGGCCTCGCGCAGCAAAAGAGACCAGCGATCGGCGCTAGGTCAAACGCGCAGGGAGGAAAATCGGGAGCGAATGTTATTGAAATATGCTTTAGTCATGCAAAAATTAGTATAACAATTTATCTTCAAGAATAAATTCTAATTAAAAAAAGAATATAAAGAATATTTTCGTATTTTATGTAGCATAAAATATCAAATTGGTTTGTGTTTGCTATTTTAATAGAATAAAATATATAATTTTTTTATATTTTTAATATTTACTATAGTGATAAAGAAATTGTTTTATGTACATGTGATTATCTATATCTTTTATTAATGATTTTCTCATTGAACTGTCATTTTAGGAAGTAGTGATAATTGAAAGTCTTGTATATAAGAATACATTTTATTCAATTGCAAATTTTTTAAAATATAGAATGCTAATCTTAACATGGAATCATTAAGAAGTATATATTTTATTCATATTTTCAGAAAATTTTAAAATTAATATTGTGAATTCAAATTTTGGAGCCATATTTATTTTTGTTTCATCCCATAATTGATCTATTTTGAAAAATTTTATTCATCAAATTATTTATTGTTTCATATGTTCATTAATAAAATATTTGTTTCAGCTTGACCTCAAATTATAATATTCATGTATTGTTGTGAATAGATATAGGAAAATTTTAAGCTCACTTTTGTTCAGATCAAATCCGTGTTTCAGAATAAAAAAAATATCTTCTAATAGTTGTGTCTTTATAAAATTTGGATACATGAACTTCTCACACCATCCCACCTATTAAGGAGTAGATCTGCCTCCCCATCCATTAATTACTTAGTAATATCTTCAGTGTAATTCAAAAATATAATTTATTAATTGCAAAATAGGAGGTCTCATTGTGAGCTAACCTACCATGATCATGGGAAGTGGCATTACCATTTATGGACACCAAACCAAGGTAATGACTTTTAGTCGTATGCCTATAAGGAAAGAGATCTCATCATGTACACATCAAGATGACAGATAAAATCATGTGCACACTTGGAATACATGCTTTAACATGTACCTGAATATGAGATATGAATTTCTTTGACTAGGATTGTATCAAGTACTATGGAGAAGAGTGTGTTGCTACAACTTAATGGATGTTTGGAACCATATGTCAATATAGTTATGATGCCCATGGTCCACTTGCTAAGTTGGATCACCTTGGATTTCTTCTTCTATTATGACATTCAAATATTCCTCTTTTTGCTGATTGTTCTCTTGAACACATGGAAGAAATGTTGGTAAACATGAGGAAAATTTCTCAACATCTGATTCTGATGTCGGCTCTTCATCAAGTGCATCCCTTGATATTTTGATCTCCTCATTTGGATCTTCTTCTTCTTGATGTTGTCCTTCAATGACATTGAGGAAATATCTTCTTTGAAATACCTTTCTTGAACTAAGATGTAGACCATTTAGATCAAGAGGATATGTTTGGTAGTGTTGTACCTCAACATTGTAAGTGGGATGAGATACTTCATGGTGTGGGTTTGGAAATGGTGGTACAGGTAGTTGAGTGAGGGTGGAGATATGAGATGGATGTGGTTGAGGCGGTGGTTGTGGTGGAGGTGGATGGTAGGGATATCATGGAGTTAGGTATGGAGGATATTGAGGGAAATATTGAGGATGTTGAGGATTTTCCCAATAAGGTCCTTGCCAATCATGTTGCCAAGATTGGGTTTGAGGTTGAGATGGCCAAGGTTTCCAAGGAGTGAGTGTGTCCCAATTAGTTTGAGATGGATGTGAATAATATTGACATTGTGAAGTAGGTCCTTGCAACATATCAAGTTGACTAGGCTTCCAGGGTCTCCTTGGAGCTACATAACATAGCTTCTTTGGTGATTGCCTTGCTCCATTGTCTTCTTGGTAAAATTATTTAAACTTGGAGAATGATGAACAAAATTTAGTAGCATATGATTCTGCATGGATAAAAAAAATATCATCATCTTCTTTTTGCTCATTTTTCATTCTTAACATTTCTACTTGTTCACTTAGATTGCTAAGAATTTCTGCTTTAAAGTTATCAATCAAATTTCCAAGTTCATCTTGCCTTACCAATGTTGATGTTGATTTACTTTCTCTTTCCCTTCCTCTTGATATGAGCTTGCATGTTTCACAAATTTCTTCAAATGAAAATTGGTACACATCTCCTCTACTCATGAGATTAAGGAGATCAATCCACTCATCCCTAATTGTTCTAAGTAAGAGGGTTTTTAGTGTGTCAAATCATAGATGATGCAATTTTTCCCTCTTAACATATACATGAACCTCTCTATTATATCCTCAAGGCTCTCATCTTCTTCTTGGTTCATTCTAAAAATTTATTCTCTAAGATCATGATCTTTATATTTTTCTAGAAACATCTTTTGCACATCATTCCATGATCTTATTGAATTAGTACCTAGATTAATGAACCATTTAAGAGCTCTATCCTTCAATGTTGTAGGAAAAAATCTCAGTTTTTGAGTGTGTGATAAGTAGCCATAAGACCTAAAAAGTATCTCAAATTCAAAGAAAAATGTTTATGGATCCTCTGTCCTCATAACATGGAAGTTGGGAAGGAAATATGGAGGGAGGTTCTCCATAGGTACACTGATGTACATATCTTGAATGGGAAACCCAATAATATCTTCTTCATTTTCATCATATCAATACATCTCTTCTTCCTTCAAAAGTGTATGGTGATGTGGTTCTTACTGCACCATGTGGTCGAGAGAGGGGGTTGGTATTGGAGAAGTTTTTTTTTTTAAAGATATGAATATCCCTACTCTTATGACGCATGAAAATAATTTTTTTTTGTATTTTCAATATTTCGGACACAACATGAAAAGGAAAGCAGAAAATAATGCTAAAACATAATAAAAGCATCTACTAGACACATCCCCGGTAACGGCGCCAAAAGTGGTGAGCCCTGGTATTGCACCAAGAATGATGCAACTCTGAGGGACTAGCCTACTTTACTTTATCAACCTGGGGTTCGTACAAACTTGGAGGTGAGAGTGCTATATAAATAGCAGATGCATTCTGTTCATGTCATCCTTTTCTGCTTCACAAAAGGGTGTTATTTCTAAGGGCTCTCAGTGAATTTTGTAACACTTCAATGAAACTAATGTAAATTGCATAAAGGAAATGACAAAAATGAAAATTTTTGAAAATAAATGACAAGAATGAAACTAATTAATTCTGTAGAAAAGAAATGGCAGAAGGGAAACTAATTTAACTTGCTGAAAATGAATGGCATAAATGAAAGTAATTTAAATTGCATTTAAAATTTTCA
>JAXQQM020090526.1:0-373648 GCA_034641835.2 Pinus albicaulis
AGGGCGCAGGCCAGTATTGACTCAGAAGGTTGCAAAAGTCCAGGTTTGCCTTTAATGAAACAATGAAACAATATCTTCAGGTTTCATGAATGTAATTGATGATCATAACAGGAATAGAGCTTGCAATATGCTAGCTCAAAAGAAAGGAAAATCTGAGTTGATAAAGGAGCTCATCTCAAACTTTCAGAATCATGTGAATTGATGAAATGAAGAGAGGCATGTCATTGGTGAAAATTCCAAAGCATAAGTACCCTGTCTATTCCACAAGATCAAATAGAACAGATGATAAACAATGCCATTACACAGGTAGGAGAAAGTTCTTGGTTTTTCAAGGAAGCACTGACCTTCATAGTCACAAGGGTTATTTGTTAAAATAATCAATCAGGAGATGAACAAGCCAAATATCTAAATCACCCTTAGGACAGTGCAGGGAGACAATATTACTCTGGCTAGGGTTTCTGCTAACACACATTGATGCTTGCAAATGAAGATGCTAAGACTGATGTTTTCCAAGTGGTTTACTTACCATCACCTTCAGAGAAAGGCTGTCTCGAAAAGAATTGTTAAAAAACCTTCAAATACCTTACCTAATGAAGAGCCTCCTCCCTGCATGAGTAGATGGCCAAAGCTATTGCAAATTGCTGAAGCTGTTTGATTTGAGATACAACTGAAGGTTACAAAGAGATTGAATAAAAGTCATTTGCACAGGTAAGTGTTACTATTTATGATATAAATGTTTTGATTTCCCTCTTCAAAAAAGCTATCTGTCAGACAGTACATCTAGTGGAAAGGAGAAAATATTGAACATATTGTATGCTATTAAAGCCAAAGGAGCAGTTGATTTAAAAAGGGGTTAAAGACATTTCATGATCACCTGCCCAGAAATCTAAGGAAATCCCTTCTGAGTAAACAGAGAAGTCTAGTGTGAAAGGATGCAACCTAAAAAAGTGTATTTACAGTCCAGAGAAAAACTTGTGAATCACCTGGAAGCAGCAATTTATCACTGGGAAAGTAAAACAGTGGCCAAGGTTGAGTCATAGAATGCATGATGACAGGTATACAATGCTATGAATAGACAAAGAGGCAGTTTGATAAATGGTCAGTCTTTGAGTTTGAGGCAAGTGCATTTCTCCCACCATTCAAAAGATAGATATATCATCAGTAATTTACCTTCAAGCAGGAAGTTGTTTGAAACAAAAAGGAGGCGCCTTTGAAATTGAGAAGCCATACGCAAATCCAAAGTTGGGTCAGTGAACTTGGCACCTTTTGTGTTTAAAGATTGGAGAAAGCAGTCAAAAGACCGAAGATTGTCAAAACAGGCTTACAGAATCCTGTCCTGTCAGCAACAAACCTATTTTAGGTATCTCATTGGCATTTTTATAACGCTGTGATGGAAGTAATGAAGAATTTGTTGAAGTTTCTTAGGTTCAAAGCCCGGGGGCATAAATCAAAGATCGGGTGTACATATTCAAATTACAAGCCCAAGGTTTAAACACTAAACAAAGTTAAAAATCAATGTTCAAATGACCATTGGGATGTTTGTTTGAGAATGATATAAGGTTGAAGGTGTGATTTAGAGAATGGAATAGGAAAGTAAGTAAGTCACTTTCGAAAATTCAAAAACCAATTCCCGCAGCTCCCAAGCATCACAACGTGTTTTCAAGCAAATTGAAGTTTTCTGCACTAAGGAAAGGCGGCGCGACGTGCCTGGCATTTGGCGCGACGTGCCTGGGCAGCAAAATACACGGGGCCTCTTCGTCGGCGCGACGTGCCTGTAGGTGGGAGCGACGTGCCTGTAGGTGGCCGCCCGACCGCACGACAAGTCGACCCGACAGGCCCGACAAGGGGTTTTTTCTGCGCGACGGGTTTTTTATCAAGAATGCCGCGCAAGTGTCAAGGGTCCCCAGCAGCGTTTTAGCTTTCGAAGGCAGGTGTTTATCAAAATTCGAGGTATTTTATATACTCCCCCATCGATTTTCAAGGTTTTGATAAAAAAAAATAAGCTTTAAAACCCTGGACCTTGTCATTTTAATTAAAGGCACAAGCAGTCATTTTTACACAGCAAGCTGAAGTTTTGAAATATGATAAGAGGCCGAGGTTGGTCATTCGAAGAGCACATGTCGAGTTACGGGTTTTGAGGTAGAGGGTCAGTTTGTCTCTTCCTCAAATCAATCAAAAGGCCGAGGAGCTTTCTGTAAAAAGCAGTGTTTGATTAAGAGGGGTTTTCCGTTGCAAAAAAACTCATATAATCTCTGTCAAAGAGCTTGACATCTCCTATAAAACTCTGTCATCATTATCTCTCAAAAGCAAAGAGTATATTGTCTAAACCACTGTCTGCATTGATTTCCACCTAAATTAGGTCTGTTTTCTCCTTGCACTATAGTACATCATTCCGAAGATTTGTTGACAAAGAAATTCTGAGAGTAAAAGAGGCCATTTTTATGAGGGCAGAGGTTTTTGGTGGTTGAATTCTAACATCAGAGACAGGAGCATAGATGAATTGATAGATCTTTGAACCCACAGGCAAGGGTGTGTTTCCTAAAAAGCATAGTGCACTGATATATCACCTAGCCTAGTTCTGTTTTTCTTTCATTGAATGGTGTCATTTTGAAGAACTGTTATTGTGATATGTTTCGAGGGAAGGTCATTTCTAAAGAACAGGGTATCAAAACACTTATCACAACAAGCCTGTTCTAGAGATCTGCCCCTATTTCACTGTATTTCACTACTGAAGGTTTGTTGACAGAGAGCTTCCAAAGATGACCTTGCATTAAAAAGCGAGAGTTGTTGGTGTTTGGAAGTTAAGATTAAGGCAGTCACAGTGTTATGTTTGACCTCCTAGACTCTAGCCAGTATATTTCCCAAAAACCGTTGTGCATTGATTTATACCTCTAACTTAGATGCTGTTTGTCTAGAAACCTGATCTGGTCATGTTGGGAGCTTATTAGTTGAGAGATTTTCAAGAGTAAACATGACATAGTAAAAGACAGAGGTTGTTGATGGTGGATTTTGACATCAAAGGCAGGGGTATAGAGGTGTTGGTGGAATTTTTAAAACTCACATAGCACAGAGTGTGTTTTCTAAACCACTGTTGCACTGATTTTACACCTAAACTAAGCCTGCTTTTTCATTGCACTACATTGTATCATTCTGAAGATTGTCGAAACAGAGTTTTCTGAAGGTAAAACAGGGACATTTTCTAGAAGGCAGGGTTGTTGGTGATTGGGCATTTGTTGATAATCAAGTTTACATTGAAGCCAGTGGTATAAAGGTGGTGATTGACTTCTCAAAAGTCACAAGTGAAAGGTGTTTTCCTTAACACTGTGGGCTAATTTTCCACATAACCAAAGGGTATCCTTTCTTTCCACTGTATGGTCTCTACAGGAATCTGTTGACAGAGGTTTTTTTCAAGGAAGTGTAGAGGGGGCTTATTCAAGGAAGCATTGTTGCATTTCATCCAAACCACAGTGTCCATATCTGTCCAAACAGTCTGGTGGCCTGTTTCAATCCAGCAGAGCATTTCTCATATAGTGAAGGCAGTTTGCCTCTTCCAAAGCTTGTTTCAAAGTCAGAATGCCTCCAAAACGAGATCACAAAGGCAGACAACATAAGAGATATGAACCTATCTCCATAGAAGAAATCAATGCTCATCCCTCAGTGCTTTTCAATTTCCATGAAGTAGGCTGTCTTGATTTCTGTCAGAGGATAGAAGAAGTCAAGAGTTTCTCGTCACTCACACATTTGTGTGCTTTGAGATTCAAGGACAAACACTTTCAGTTAGCAGGTCTTGACTTCAAAATCTCCCCAAGATATGTATCCAAGGCTACCAAGATCCCGTATCATGGTGAAAAGTGGTTTAAGCAAGCGCATCTTGATCTGGAGGATTATAAACCTTTCATCAAGCCGGAACATAGAGAAACCATCACTGCTATTTTTCCTTTCTCCTATCTTCTTGACAGTTATGCTCCGCTGATGAAAGCCATAATGAGATATTTCACTTGTGAAGGGAGGTTTAGCCAAATTTTTGCCTATCATGTCCGCTTGTTGATGCATTTTACCAGGAGTAGGCACTTAAACCTTCCATACTTTTTGTCCAAAAGCATAGAGAAAATGGCAGCTACTGTCCAAAAGAAAGCTCCACCTCAGCAAATCCCTTCTCTCTTTCATCATTCCTTGATCAAAATCATCTTCTTACACCAGCTGGAGAAGAAAGGAGTTTCATGGGATTTATTCATTAGCCATGCCGATTTCGCCACTGTCCCTCCTGTTCATGTGTCTCCTACTCAGCCTGTCCATCGCTCGGTGCCTTTATCTAGTAGGCCTACCCCTAAAAAACTCAAGATGACCACTGGGCAGCCAAGTAAACAAGGAGAATAAGAGGGCAGTGAGCCACAGGGAGAAAAGGAGGTTGATGAGCAGTAGCAGACAGATTTTGAGGGACAGCAGTAGTTGGGTATCATTGGACAGCAGCAGTTGGGTATCATTGGACAACAGCTAGAGGTTGATGAACAGCATCAAATTCAGGAAGAGGAACAGCAGCAGATAGAGGTTGAAGAGCAGCAGGTTGAGCAAACAATTGAAGCATCTTTTGAGCCACAAGCTGGACAGGATGTTGAGGAAGGACAGCAAGCTGAAGCTGCCTCCTTGACAGTGACCAAAACTATTCCTAAAAAGAGGAAATTGCCCAAAAAGACAACTTCTAGCTTGCCAAGGAGAAAAAGCGCTAGATTGGCCTTCAAAGGCAAAAGCATAGTTGGAGAAAGTGCCAAGCATGGAGGTAAATCAGCTGTCATCCCTATCCCAAGCGATGACAGTGATAATGAGGCACGCATCCTTGAAAACCTCCTCATTCACAAAGAAGGGCAAATTGAGGTGTTACAAGAAGATCTTCAAAGGGAAAGGAATTTCAATCATTTCTTGGAGGTTGAGAACAAACAAATGAAGTTTCATGTAGCTATCCACGAAGCAAGGGCGATCAAGTACAAAAAGGAGGCGGAAAAGGCGCAAGTAAGAATTGAAGAGCTTATTGGCGAATTTGATGATGAAGAGGAGGAGGACCAGCCTAGGCAAAAGAGGCCTAGAACCATCGGGCTTAGGAGAGCCTTGGAGAAACAGAAAGCTGAAGAACAAGCACAATTCGATGCCTTTCCTCTCACTGCCCTCTTTGAACAGGAAATTGAGGAAAACAAGGAAGTATGGCTTGAGAGGGCCAACCAGCATTTGGAAACAAAGCTTGAGAAGGCAAACAGGGATCTTGAGCTACAGAGAAAGAGAACTCTTCACTTTCAGAAGCTAAATCAGTTTGCCAGGCGAAAATTGAAAGTAGCACAAGAAAAATTGAAGAAGTTGAAGGAGAGGCGCCTAGCACGGAAAGAGGCAAAAAGCATATCAGCCCTTGATATTTTGGCTTCAGCTTCGGAGCATGTTTCTATGGACCCTTGAGGGTTATGCATGCCAATTTTGGGCCTGTTTCGAAAACTTTTTGTTTTTTGGCATTTTTGGGTTTTTCGCCAAAACTCATAAATTTGCCAGTTCAGTTTGATGAGTTGTCAAGGGTGGAGGATGATCCCACTAGATTCCATAATTTCATGAGCAGCTCTCCAGCGATTTTCAGGGCATTTGAAGATAACTCGCCCCCTCAAATTGGCGAAAAACAGCCTCATTTTGCACGTTCTGCCCGCCATATCAGCAGCCTACTATTTTCTGGGTTTTTGTACACAGGTACAGTTTTGAGGGACTTTCAGAGATCAGATTGAGGTGATTCCACTTGCGTTGGAAAGAAGACACTGAGAGCTTTCCAACGAGCCATCATGAGCCTCATTTCGACATCGGGAAGGCTGCCATTTTCATCCAGAAAGTCAGGGGACCTTTTTCACGCATAAATATGAAGTATTTTTGTAATTTTTGAACTCCAAAAATCTGCTTTTCCCAAATGTGCGTTAAGCTATTTTTATCATGGGAAAATCATGTAAAGTCAATATAATTTCCGTTTTTAGCAGTTTTTTAGATATTTTATTGGATATTTTGTGCCTTGGGCTTTGCAAAGCCTCAAGGACAAGTTTAGATATTTAGACTTGGCCAATGGGATAGCTAGTTGCTCCATGAGGTTTTCCTCCCTCAAGCCTATTTATCCCATGGTTCTCATTGTAAATCAGAGGTTGAACTTGAGAGAAGAATTAATGCATTGGTCATATGAGCTTTGAAGAATACACTTGAGTTATGATTTTTGGACTGCCTCTTAGATGCTTTTGAGGAATGTTGAAGGCTTGTTGATGGATTCCTTGACATGGTAGAATGGTATAGTGCTTCTTAATGTGTTTTGTCTTCTAGTTTTCACTCATATTTCATTTTTCTTGCTGCTATAGATCAGTAAAGATTGATTTTGAGACATGCCCATGGAGGCACCTCAAAATCCATGAATCTTCATAGCTTGATGTTTTCTTCTCCCTTAGTTATGCTAAAGAATTCTTAGCTGCTCTTTAGTAACCTAAGGTTTTGTTGCTAAGTTTTATTCATCAGTTCCATGTATGTTGAGTAGGATGTATGGTTTGCCCTACCTACCTATCAGCTGCCCATAGTTCTGTCCATAAAACTCTCTCTTTGACTGATTTGTTGATCATTTTTTTGAACCAAGGAGGCCTAGTCCCGATCTAGCCCTTTGCCTAAAACTATGAAAACTTATTTGTCCAAGTGCCCAATGACTTAGAGACTATGTTTAGGCGTTCCGGCATAGTTTATGAGTTGTTAGTTTGTCTCATGTGTTTTCCCAAAGTCTGATAGCCATTTCCCGAAGTTAGAGGGTCTTATACCTCTATGTATGGCTGGAATGTTTGATTTCTATGTATTGATTAGCTTATAGTTATTCCTAGCATGATCAATGGCTTGCTATTACATGTTCATGTCTGCTATTAACTAGTTTGCACTTGAAATCCCTTGTCTTTCACCAACTTATTGTCCATTTAATCCATTTTTCCCAGAGATCCCTTCTACTGTGAATCAAATCGGCCCTACAGCAGCTTTACATCATCACTTCATAGCTTCTTTGACCTGTTTGACCCCATAGCCCAATTTATCTACATCTTGTTATCCATTTTATGTATTTGATCAGTTTCATCCCTCACAAACTTAAAAAACCAAAAAACTAAAAACATACTTCATAACTAGCCTAATATCAGAACACCACAAGTAAAACACACCGACATCTTTTACACATATAGAGAGAGCCCTCTCTGAGTCCAGGAAGGCTAGGTCCTTGGGCTCCAAAGCTTGGTTTGATGTTACATCGTCATTTGGCTAGCCAATCGGCCAAATCACGGGACATGAGGGTGCACAGTGAGGTATGAAGGCGTAGCACATGCACAAGAAAAATGGGTCCACTTGCAGCCAATCTTTGATGGCCTTCCCAATGTTCGATTTTGCTCCGTGATGGCTCGTTGGAAAGCCTGTCAAGTCCATTTTCTAAAAATTCCATTTTTTTTCTAATTCGGCTCCATTAACTTGTTCAAAAATTAAATCTCCCAAGGCTGCTCTAGGCATAGCGCTAGTCCTGGAAATGAGGTAGAAAGGTGAAAAATGAGGTGTTTGTTTAGCCTTTTGAGGGACAAAAAATGCTCCAAATGCTCTGAAATTTGGTGAGAATGTTGTACTTGAGATGAGGATTCAAAAAATGTAAATTTTTCCTCCTGAGGATGCAAGAGGTGAAAGCGTAGCACCAAGGGTGCTACGCCTTCATGCCTTAAAATTAGCAAAAAACCAAAAATTCTCAAAAAGTTCCCAAAATTGGTGGATATCTTCATGATGGGGTTTGGGAGGCCTATAGAGAAGCTTCAGCCAAGATTCCAAGGTTTTCTTGGTCGTTTGCCTCCTTGAGTGATTTTATTTCGACAAGGGCTCCTTTGAGCTTAGCCTTTGCAAGTTGATTTTGCAACGCATAGTGCTTGGTCATCTTCTTTTGGAGGTCAAGGTCCCTCTTTGTCTTCTTCATCTACTTGTTTTCATTCTTATAATACTCAATGTTATACATTTCCATGCCAAGGAATCTTTCTAGATCCCTAATTTCTGCATCTTTTCTTTGGAGCAGTATGCTAGTGGCCCTCCCTTTATCCTCTTTCTCACTGTCAAGGTCAATGATGTCAAATTCTTGTTCAAGCTCATGCTTATATTCCTCTTCTTCTTTCACCTTTTATTTTCCCTTATCCAGTGGCTTAGTGGATGTGGAAGGCATGGCCCCTTGCCTTTTAGAGGCAGCAAACACATGCCTTTCTCCTCTTTGATATGTTAATGGAAGAGGTTTGCTTGTGATTATTTTGGTGTCTTCCTCATGCTTGTCATCATTTGTCTCCATGTATTCCTCTTCATTACCTTGAATAATAATTTCTTCCTCATTTACCTTGCTTTCTACACTTTCATTTTGCTCCTCATTGTAGCTGCTTGCCTCATCATTGCTGTGATCTTCATTTCCACTATCAGCCTCTTCATTTTCTTCACCATTTTCATGACTTTCATGACTGTTGTCATGGCTTTCATGACTATCTTCTTCCTCACTGATGCTTGCTTCATTACTCCCACTATCAGTTTCACTACCCTTAGATTCAGTGGCTTCCTCTTTATCAACATTTTCTGCCTCATTTTCCTTATCATGACTATGAGCCTCACTGCTTTGACTGTCATTATGGCTCTCAGTCTTACTGCTATCCTTAGTACCATCCTTTTTCTCTTTGTCACTTGCTTCATTTGTGTCCATGTTGTCTTTTTCTTCTTCATCTTCAACCTCATCATAATTTTCGTGACTAATTTCTTCATCATTTTCTTCATATTCATTATCATCTACTCTATGTCTTCTGCTTAATTGTTGACCTCTTCTTCATGAATGCTTAATCCATTTCCACTATCAGCTTCTTCATTTTCTTCACTATTATCATCTCCCTCTGTTTCCATGTTTTCTGCTTCCTTTTGGCTTGAATCATCATCACCTTCATCTTCATCTTGGTTTGATTCATTTTCACCCTCATCCTCATGGTCTGATTCATTGTCACCCTCATCATCATGGTGACTTGCTTGTTCACTGCTACTTACTTCTTGATCCGATGCATTGGGAGAGGATGAGGAAGGGAGGTTTTCTTGAGGAGAGGATACTTGTGTAGATGATGAGGCATGATCAGTAGGAGGTGATGGAGGAGTAGAGGGAGGAGGATGAGATGATGAGGGTAAATTAAGCTGATGATGGGGTTGTGGTTTGTGAATACTTCATGAGAAATGAACACATCCCATGGTATGCCTTTTTGCTCCAACTGATGTAGCACAACCATCTTCATCATGGAGTGAAGGAACAAACTTTTCATTTGTTGGGAATAGTTCCTCCTTTGGAAAACAGAAGACATCTTATCAATAATCCTATAGAGGTAGTAGGGTAAATGAAACAGCTTGACCCTAGTGAAGTGCATAAGCAATCTGATATGATAGGAGTAGAGTTTAGAGTACCTTCCCTCACAGGTAAAATATTTCATGATGACCCTCATCAAGGGTTCATACCTCTCCAGCAAGTGTGAGAAAGAGAAAATAGATTTGCAGCCTTCTTTGTATCTGGGTTTAAGAAATGGCTCATAGCATCTCATGTCCAACATTTCTCTTTTGAACCTTTTTTCACCAACATTAGGCATTCCAGTGGCACTAGAAATGGCATCTGATGATAGCTCAAATTCTACCCCTACAAGGTTTACATGTTTATTGTGTAGGTTGAGGATGAACAACCTAGTGAGCTTAGGGTGACTTTGCACTTGTTGGACCTTTTCACAAAACTGGAAACACCCTACATTTTGAAAGCATGTGATGATAATAGGAGAGGATTTAAACTCCAAAGTGTCTTGGGGTTCAAACCTATTAACCTTCCCACCTTTGTGCTTTTTCCTTATAGGCACTTGGCCTCCTTCACTATTAACATTCCCTCCTTCCCCTGACATTTTGATCACTGTTGTCTTTAAAAAACCCTAGGCCTGCTTATGAAACTTGATATGAGAAGTGAAATGGAATGATGGTGAAAGGTAGCCTTTTCAAGTGAGTGAGGGGAAGGTGTATGTGTATGACTGAACCCCTTTAAACTTTGATGAAGGGTTTACTCCAACTCACTGTAATTACCCTACTTCATACCCTTCTTGACTGATAAATTCTTACTTGGAGGTTAAAACATGGTTTTTGTCATGAAGACTTAGGGTTTCTAGTCATTAGTGTTTGGTTAATTCCCTTAATCATCAAATCATGAAATTCACTGGAGGATAGGGAAAAACATCCACTTATTAACTTTCAATGTCTTTGCAGGTCCTTGGATGCAACTTGGAGGAGTCTTTTTATCACTTTTTGGCAATTTATAGGTGGAGGAAGGGCTTGTGGTGAAGGCGCAGCACCTGCACACATAGTAGGGTCCCTTCTTCCCAACACGTAGTGTTTTCACGCGTTCCTGGGTGTCGGGCCTCCTGGGTGCAGCGCTTGAACATGTTTAGACTTGTCAGGCTCTCCCAACGTGCAACGTCGGGCACGTTTTCTGCCTATCGGGCTCTTCGTGGGCGAACGGGTAGCGCCTGCACGAACGTGTAGCACAGTTCCTTGAACGTGTATCGCAGTATAAATTTACACTGGAAAACATCCCAAACACGTAGCGCTGGGCACTGAATGCATAGCGCCTGCACGAACGCGCATCGCCGGGCAAACTCACTCAAATTTTCACTGAAAATCAGATTTTTCTCCTTGAACTTTTTTGATTCCTTAGCAAGTGAATAATGAGCCAAGTGACAAACACAATAACCCTTTATAGACTTAGGAAAATAAATTTAACCTTTGTAGACCCACTTTCTAATGGTTTTAGTCCCTTTGTCACTTTTACTGATATTATTTTTTACCTTTAGCAGTAGGTGGCTTAAAAAACATTCAAATGGCCTTTTCCCTTCTAACCATTTTTCTTTGTTTGCTCTTCAAGTTGTTGACATGGTGAACTTTTACTCCCTTTGGCCTATTTATGCCTTTAACACTTTGTTCTGCAAATGTTTGTTTGAGTCACATAATTTACTATGTTTTGGCTTGTTCATGTCTTTCAGTCACTTTTATTCCATAAGTGTCATGAAAACCTTGAAGTGACCCTCGTCCCTCTGATCTTTGGAACATGTTAAATTTACTTTGACAACCTTAGGCACTTGCATAGTGAAGGTACCTTTAAAAATTCTTTGTTCTTAGCTTGGAGATCAAATTACCTTGTGCTTGATGGGTGACTTAAAAACCTTGTTTTCATCCTTCTCATTGATCCTTAGGCATGATAAATCCACCTTTGACAAGCACCATAGTCTTCACAATCATGTATGTTATCTCCTCTTTTAGCCACTTCTGATTTGCAGGTGCCATGACATACTGATTAAGCCCTTTCTGATGTTCTCGGATATTGACATATTTAGTCACACAGTAGCAACCTTATAATCAGTTTTTCTTTCCATCTTGGAGCTCAACCCTATGTTTTTATCCCTTTGATCATTGAGTGTAAATGACTAAAAATGGGAGCTTGGCCTTCCTCTCACTGATACTCTTTGCATTCTATTTCTTTTGAGGCAGTGAGACACTTTACCTTTGCAAACTCTAGGAGTCACCTACAATAGTTTCTTCAAACCTTCCTTCTGCTATCATCATGGAGGTTTTAATCATATTTACTTTACCTCCCTTGCCTATTTTTCCAAAAACTTAGGTTTCTGGGCTGTTTGAGAAGAATTATTAGTGTTGTCTTCTAAGTTCTCTATAGCCCTTTCATGTTCATTCATTTCTGTCCAGTTCACCTCACCTTTTTCTCTTTTGCATTTATAATTTCTAAGAAATATCTTCCATGCATGGTTCATTTGGTGTGCCTCCTTCATGTGTTATGCTACATTGGATCCTTGCTTAGCACACTGCTGGCCCAATCAGGCTTAGAAACCCTGATTTTCCCTTGGACATAAACTGGTTCTTGTCCTTTTGCTGTGAATATATTAAAATAGGATCAGGCCTCTTACCTTACCAATTTATTGTTGATAGTCACCTTGACACTCATGCAGAAATGTGAAAAATGAGCAGCTTCCCTTTGCAGAACTTGAACTTGATAAGGTGGTCTTCCTTGGAGATTTTTTTGATCTGTCTTGGAAAAATAGGTGCTTCTCTTATTTCAAATTTGATTCAGCTTTTAGCACATGAAAAACAGTGTTTCAAAACACCAAGGATAACCCTACAACCTATGAAAATCTAATGATCTAGTGGGAGGCTCTTTTGACTTGGTCTTTGACTGAAAGCTTGGCTTGGGGTATTCAAGTGTAAAAAACAGAGTTTTTGAAAAATTTATGTATTGAAGACCCAAAATCCAATGTACTTGATTTATCTAAAAAGCCTACAGAGATAGTTTTGAGACCATCAATGCTTGAGGCATCTGGTGAACATAAGAAGGAGTAGGTTGTTTTGGTAGTCCTAGATGGAAAGTGGAGGGGTTAGGCAGAGGCAAAATAGAGTACTGAGGTTATGGGTGCGAAAATAGGATAAAGATGAGTGGCATGAGCCCATGAGGGGTCTTTTAGGAGTGGTAGTCTAACCAGGGAATGACAAAGTAGTAAAATAGTGAAAATTTTGTTTTATGCATAATGAAGGAAGTGAGATTTCTAAAACTCACAATATTCAAGAATCTTGTTTTTAGAAATCTAGGACAAGTATTTAGGCATCTACAAATAGTAAAAATTACTGATGACTAACATGTTGGTTGGCATTTATCTTGTAGTAATATTGAAGCAAATCCCACTCAAATTATGAGAGAATCTTCAAGTGATCTCATTAAAAAGGTATGTTTCTCCTTATATGTTGATTATGCTTACTGTAGACTCTAATACCCCTTGTGGTTTATTTGATGAGGCATTTGTGCTTCCCACTCCCAACAATATTGAACTTAGTATTCAGATTGAATATTTTTTAGATTTACATGCCCAAATTTCATACCTACCATTCATCATTGTAGATATGCATTTTTATACATCTATTTTACTTTTTCAATTCAAATATAAACATCCACATATTGCAAAATCTTAGCTCTTTTCTTCTTCAATTATTTCTGCATAAATTTCCCTATCTCACCCTTTGTTCTTTTGTGCCCACAGGTTAAGTTTTTAACACTTTTGGCTACTTGGATGTTGCAAGGCACATTCTAGTGTTTTTAGTTTTTTTATACTTTTCAATGGTTAGTGTTCAAATAGTTAAATCTAATCCTGTTGAGATTAACTCCCCATATATTATATTTTGAAACTCAAGACGAACATGTTTTACAATCTAAATGTGTATGGAAGATGTTGGTTGAAGCTACATCCTACCAAGGAAATTGAAATACTTTACTAAATGAAAAATATTGATAAAGCCATAGGTTTGATATTGGTGGCTGTAAAATGCCAAAATAGAGTTTGGAAAAGTTGAATTTACTATTTCAAAACCAAATTGGCATCCATTGTACATAATGAGCTTTATTCATTGAATATTTTCTTGAATGGCATTTTGTTTACTATTTTTTATCATTCAACTATTTTTTATATGTCAAGATTCTTCTCTATTTTATGACTTTCATAACAGTGGATGTAAAATGCCAAAATAGAGTTTAGAAAAGTTGAATTTACTATTTCAAAACCAAATTGATATCCATTGTACATAATGAGCTTTATTCATTGAATATTTTCTTGAATGGCATTTTGTTTACTATTTTTTATCGTTCAATTATTTTTTATATGTCAAAATGCTTCTCTATTTTATGACTTACGGTGTTTCCTTTACAACATGTGGTGCAATTGCTAGTATATGAAAAAACACTAGTAATGGAACTAGTAATTTTATTAATTAATTAGTAAGTTCAAGGCCCATAATAATTAGGCCGATAGGCCTTCTCTTTTGAATGAGACCACTTTTTTTTTGTCAACATATGTTTTTTTCACACGACACCTATTACGAATTCAATAGATGACAAGTGTGCTTGTGTTGTTCATCGTGGGTAATGGAACCAGGCATGTCGTTTTGCAGAGACCCATCTGAAGGTCATAGAAGAGCGTGAGCCTATGTGACGGGTGTCATACAGAAAATAAATTGCTGCAAGCTCACGGAAATGGCTGAGCGAAGTGGCTAAGAAAGCTCCTGTAATTAATTCTCTCATTACTCTTCATGACCACACGACCAATAGCGCCTGGTATTTCGACTTCCACGAAGAACATCTTCCACAAATAATGGTGATAATGCTCAGCTTTCATTTCCTATTAGGTTTGTATTTCTCTCTACTCTTTCTATTTTCTTCCAGGCTTTTATTTACGACTGTTTTTATGTGTTGTGCGACGCAACCCACCCATTCCAATTTTTCTAGCACCTGCAGCTAGAGACCACAGGGTTCTTCTCAACGACATTAAATTCGCCCATCAAACAATAGGTACTCTCTTCCTCGATCTCTGCTCTACAACCATTGCTCATAGTTTTTTCAACACTCTTAAACATCGATACTTCATCAAGTTTCAACCTTTCAAAGCGTACATAGTAATGTGATTTAGAAGCTAGGGTTTTTAGAGATTTCTTGCAACACTGACAGTGCTAGAAGCACAATTTCTTGCAAATTATAAAGAGGGATCCCAAGAGGTCCAGAGTCTCTCCCCTGATGCCTCCATTCTTCCTTTGATGGCTTTCTACCCTCTTATGTGATGCCATCGTATTGTCTCTACCTCACCTTGATGCTTTTGATGCCCTCTTGGCTTGAGAATATGGTGAAAAGGTTTGAGGGATGTCTCATGACTGGCTTACCCTTTGGAGGAGCTCCTTGGTTCCTCTTCCCTTGATGATCTTACTTGAATTTGATTTGGTTGAGCCTGCAAAGAAGGGTTCTTATAGGCTTTGTGGGTTATTGAGCTGCTAGACAGAATCAGTCACCCAAGGTGCTGTATGCAATGGTGGATCAAGATAGGGAAGGGAATTACTCTTGTTGCTGGCCGCTTGAAATGAACAGAGATTATGTATGCAAAGTGGGCTGGGGGCAGGATAGTGGAAAATAATTAGTGTATTAGCTGGCCTTGTGGGATGGAGCCCATCCATTTGAGAGGAGTTGCCTACCGGTATGAGGAGCTCAAAAAAGTCCCATCCTTCTCGCATCTATATATTTTGTTGATTCAAGGTTCTTGGAATCTGTTTTTGAATATTTAGTCCATGAATCTATATTTGATGTCTTGATCACGGCTTTGTTGAAAAAATCCCCTGTTCCAAGTGAAGGCTAACTTGTAACTGAAACTGATCCTGACAAAAGCCAAATCAGACTGAAGCTGACTTCCCAGGTCAGACCCTAAGGTTTCCATCAAAGCTAGATAACCAAAGAACCAACCTGAATTCACATTCAACAGAGGACTTATCACAACTGTGACAGTGCTTTGTGCACATGTTCATAGAAAGTCAACCTTTTTGTCTCAAACTAGGAGGGTTGGGTGAGCTGCACCAAAATTCATTCTGGGGATGCCACCTTCCTCAGAGGAAAAAAAAGAGAAGCTCCAAGAGACGTCCAATCCCTGTAAACTCCTGAAGAACCTTGGTCTCTGGCACCAATACTCATATAAAAACACCCATTCCATGTTCCCACCTTGGTTACATCGTGCCAGGGCAGAGTACTTATTAAACATGAGGTTTAGGATTCAAATGTGTGAGGGAAGTGGTGGAGTCTCATCTCATAAATTCTTGCCTCTTTCTCTATGGTGGTTGAGTGGCACATGTCCCTCCATGTGATGATTTAATGGGATGATACGTGGGCCTTTCATTGTTTGATCAAGGGACTGGTCTATTATATTGCGTACAGTTGATGTTTATAACACAATCTTTTTCCTGAGGGGCTCAGTTTAATTGGCTATTAGTCACTGTATTATTTTCATGTACAACATGGAAATAGTTCGCTTTTGCAAATGATTCTTTTCTATTCCTTATCCTCTCCAATATCTACGTATTAGTGCTGGGCCTCACGGATCTGGTATGTAGAAATCCAGAGTTAAATTGTATTGTAATTAAGACTATATCTATAAAAACAAAACAAAAAATAGAATTATATCTCTTAATATTATATTGAATATAAGATGATTCTCACTATTTATAACTGTGAAAGAAGAAAATCCATAGGAAAAGATAATTGTTCACAACTAAGTAGATAAAAATGGTTAAGAATGCATGCTTAAACTTACAATTAACAATAATTAACATGTTAAAAAATGATCCATTGAAAAATAACACTAGCATATTATTAGCTCCAATATCACCACTCTAAACCCTCTAAATACAGAGCGATACTCTGCACATATCAAAAGAAAATCTTTGAACTACTCTCTAGAACTCTTTCAAAATCTGAAGGAAAGTGAGATTAACATAAGATTGGCTTCCTATTAAATTTACAAAACAAACTAACTGATTCAAGTAGAAAACATAAAACAAATTGAATCCATTAATAAAATAATCACAATATTAGAAATAACGAAAATATTTAAGAACTATACCAAATGTAGGATATACCACACCAATATTTATGAAAACCCTAACATCAATATCAAGTTCAGATTGAAGCAATTAGGGCAGAGTTCAATTTCATGGTGGAACAAATTCACAAGAAGAGCACTAGTAGAGTACTGGTTGATCTATTGCAAAAGAGCTTTAATTTTGTGAGGCGGGTAAACATACCCAAGCCTGAAGTAATTTCACGATTGGATTATTTTCATAAAGATTCAGGCACCCCGGGCGGGGGAGAATCCAATAGTTGAAGCGTCAAACTGTTGGAAATATTAATTCCAACTGCAATCAGACAGAAGGAGGATAGAAGTTAATATTGATGGAAATTTCTAATGGACAGGTGTAGGAAATTTCTTGTGTATGAAACTGTCTTGCCTCATAGTTTTAATTTTAATAATACAAAGTTTTTAAAACTAAAAAGAGCCAAGTTATCACAAAATAAATTTAAGGGTCCAGTGATTTACCATTCAGTGGTTTTGATCCAACTGTAGAGAGTTTTCGTTTGGGAAACTTCTTGATATTATTGTATAGATGCGAATGGGTCTTAAATACAATTCGTCCTCTCTATTTAATTCCTATATAGTCTCCATGGCAATCATTCTCTTTATCTTAGTAGAGTGAAGATACCTTGGGGCTATATTCACTGCATCATGAATTTTCCTACTTGAGAGGAGATTAAACATTTTAGAGGACAAGATATTTGAGAGATGGTTTTGGGCCTTGTTGCAATTACCTTAGAAATAATCTTGTATATGGTGTTGCTAAAAGGGATAGGTTTGAAGTTCCCAAAGAAGTTAAAAGAATCCTACTTAAACCTTCTTGTAAAGCTGTCTTCTATTAAATAAGATACGCCACATCTACATCTACATCTCTAACTTTAAATGGGCAGGTTTTTGACCTTTGAAAATTTTTGCTGACTTATTGAATCTTTGTTCTGTAGAAGTATCAGAAATTTTGTTTGTAATGTTAGCTCCACATTTTTAGCTTCTTTGGATAACAAAAGACGTGTTTTTTTTTTGTCGCCTTTTTTTTTTAATATTTTCCTTTTGTTTAAACTTAAACATGAATTTAGTCCTATACAAATAATAATATGCTGGTTATTGTAGCTCTCCAATCTATATCCTAATGTTTTATATCTGGTATTTTGTAAAGGACATACTCTAATTTGTTTGAAATATAAATAGCTTATAAAATTGTATGATTGGTTTAGGAATACATATTATGCAAGAGCATGAGTTATAAAATGTTATACTTGTGATTTATATTTTTCACTAATTATGTGGCTATTTATAGACATGTGAACTATTGCTTTTTGTAATCAACAATATTGGCGAAAGTCAACTTCAGGGAGAACATTATTTCAACCACTTTGGGATTCTAGGATCTAGCCCTCCTGAATCCGGAGAGGGATCTCTCCAATAAGTGCAAAGATGGATTTATCTTTGAAGTTTTGGGTAATGATATTAGGCTAGTTATGAAGGCCGAGAGTTTTGTTTGTTTTTGGATGGTTGAGCATGATTATTATTTGAGGTGGAAAGTTCTAAATGTAAAGATTTTGAAAGGTGTGAAGTTGAAAGCAAATAGAACAAGCTTTAGCCAGAAAGATAGATAATTGTAGGTTTTAGTCCAATGGGCTATGGAGTCATAATAGGGTTTTAATTGAAACAATCAAGTTCAAAAGTGGTCTATGGGGCAAGTAATCTATGTCTCAAGATCTCTTTAAAGTTTGATTTTATGGGATGAAGTGTTACAAAAAGAAATGGATTTAAACAGATGAAGAACAAAGAGCAGCCCAAGATCAGGCAAGTACTTCTAAACTAGCCTGCTTTCGACATACACTTAAGAAAGACATAAAAGTAATCTAAGATCAGGTAAGTACTTATAAACTAGCCTGCTTTTGATGCACTTTCAATAGAAAACATTTTAAAATAGAGGGAAACTTGAAGGCAACTGTTGGAGAAGAAACTAGCGGGCCGGGCTCACCACAAATCCTCTCTTAGCTCTGCTCTACTTGGTAACTTTCAAGACAAATACAATGATAACAAAGGATGGCCTAAGATCTAGTAAGTACTTTCAAACTAGTCAGATTTTAACACATTTCAAGGGAAACTTTCAGACAGTATTTTGGGATAAAAATAGGACCAAGGCACACCATATCTTCCTTAGTTCATCTCTACTTAACATATACTGAAAATAACATTTAAGAATAACAATTAGCTAAGGCAATAGGACGAGGGAACGCCAGCATTCCTATGCTTAGAACTGAATTAAATCATTCCTAAATAACACGAATTGGAAGAAAACATGTAGATAAAGATTTTCAGTCAGAGAAGGGTACTGATATACAGTAGGTCCTAACTCTATGCATGTTGTTCTTTATAAGAGAAGATGAACACAGTGAAAACAGAAGTAAAATAACAATTCACAATAAGAAATAACATCACTCTCGACATAGACCAGGATCCCATAAATCAGCTTGTATTGATGCTCCAAACCAGTTCTGACACAGTCAGGTGCTTTAGTTTAGCCCATAATCTACATTTCCCAGGACTTCAACTTTGTCTATCACAAGTATAGCTCAGAGCAGTGAATACTATTTGGGTGAAGTCTCATCTCATTCATTTTAAAGTTTAGAAACTAACTCATGTCCCCCTCTCATCTTCTCAATAGTATTTATAAAGATGGTGGAGGTGAGATCACGATAAAACAAGTCCAAAGATAATTATCTACAGAGCTCAATGGCTTCTCGGCCTTTGGGAGGCTCGATGAAGAAGCTTACACATACATAGGTGTCCTACGTATTAAATAATTTGTTTAGATTAAGCTTGGTGGGAGCTCCTTTTTGACTAGAGGCTCTACCTTTATGTTATTGTTAAAGTAACTCTGTGATATTATTTATGTGTCCATGTCTTGAGAGTTAACTCTAATGCCAATTTGAGAAAATATGATCTTGATCAATAAATTCGGCTTCTGTTTGAATGATTTGAGGCACAGGTGGCACTTGTGGTAGCTGGGAGGAATCAATTTGCCTCAGATGTGGCGGTGGAGGCCTTTCTTTCTGATAAACACTTATGATTTTCTTTTAACTGTGTCTTGATTGGGAGGATTAGGCTTTTGATAATCAATCTTAGCCGTAATCCTCATGAATTTGTCTTCAATCTTCCATTCTGGTGCGTTCTGTCTTCGACACTGATACTCTTCGATTTTTTATTCATTTGTTGCATTCTGTTAGTGTGCAGTGCTGCGCAGGGGTCGTGAGGCATCAGTGCCTTTGGAGTTTTGACGAGGCGTGGAAATTTGAAACCAGGGATGGCTTCCTTTAATAAATCAAAGGCGCGAGAATTAAACCCCAGCCTTCGGCCTTTTCCTTTGGCACAATAGAAAAAACATATAATCACCCTCACGAAACGATATAACTGGACTTCAAAAATTTGATAAAACCAAGTTTTACAACCATTTCGGGTCACAAAAGGTGTTTTCTGATGTCAGGGTGTTTGTGACCCAAATTTTTTATAAAATCTGCCTTATGGAGCTTATCGGGTTTGTTTTGGTCCCTGCTGACGTCAGGGTGAGTGTGACTCGAAATTTCTTTCAAATCCGCTTTATAATGCTCCCGGGTCCGGATTTGCTGACTATATGAGGAACCAATGAAGACCCACTCCAATCCGTTGATGCTGCGTGGATGCTGACTAGATGTTTGGGACCACCGGTTCTGTGGGACTACTGATTGCTGCCGTGGCTGAGGGGACCGGAGCAACTGATCCTGGGCCGTCGATTTGGAGATCAGATCGACGACGGTGATGTTTTAATGAATGCATCGTACCTCGGTTTATCCCCCGAGCTTCTTTTGAGTGCAATCACCGTCCGATGAGCCGGTCTCAGATCGGACGGTGCACATCAATATCGCATTGAGCCCACGGCCGATTTTTAATGCGCGATGAGGGCGGTATCTCCAAACCGCTCAAGGCCACGTGTCGACCTGTGGCATTGATCGTGCTGAAATCAGAAATACCGCTTACCCCACAAAAGAGGTGCGATGAAAACAGTTGTTTTTGTATAGTGACTGACCGTGGGGACCACCGGGGCGATTTATTTGGGGCCATCAATCTGCGGATCAGATCGACGGCAAAGAACGATTTAAGCTTTGCACCGGCGAAAAACTTTTCATACCCTGCAAAAACACAAAAAATTAATAAAAACAAAGGTTTCATGGCTTCCAGGCGGAATATATATTTATAATATGGCTTGGCGCCCATATGCGGGACCATGGTCTATATGGAGTGCAATATGATCGGGGGTTATAATATACAGGGCTAAACGACATCGAAGTTTAAACACCGCAAATAGACTTATGCACTCAAAATTTGCGATGCGATAAGCGCTTTGTGGGTTTAGCACCTAGTTCTAGGATGTGGGCACGTGGAGGGAAAATGGCTTAAGACTTAGCCCAAGGGGGCTTAAGTTTGTGGTAATAAAACTTATCTTTAATGAATTTTTTCAAGTTTTCAATGGATTTTGGGGGTTTCGATAAGGCAAAGAGAGAGTGTTAAACCTTATCAAAGGGGTTTTGATGGAGGGGAAGGAGAAAAATATGAAAATGAAGGATTTTTATGAGAATTAAAGGGGTAGAAAATGAGGTTAGTTTCGAAGTGAAAGGAGGGGAAAATGGTGATTTTGCAGCAGTTTCTTCTCATGAAACTAGTAGAACTCCAGAGTGTAAAATGGACACAATAGGGAAGATTTTGGATAGAGACATGAGGCCTTCAAGAGTCTTCAAGAGCCAACACTTTTTGCAATAAAATTTGTTCCTTGAAGGCTCCAAAAATGATTTAGCCACTGCAGTATAAAATTTTTGTGATTGCTTCATAGGGGCTAACCATTAATCATGAGAAATGTAACTATAAACTGATAAATGCATAGAAATAAACATTCAAGAAATACATAGAGATATATGACTCTCTAACTTTAGGAAATTGCTATTAGACTTTGGGGAAAGACAATTAAGACAAACAAATAACTCAAATCACTATGAGGAAATGCCTAGACATAGTATTTCAAGCTATCGGGCACTTTGAAGTAAGATTGCATAGTTTTAGGCAAAGGGCAAGATCAGTACAAGACATCCTTGGTTCAACTAAGACAATCAAACAATCAAAGAAAGGTTTCAGAGGTGGAGCTATGACTAGCCATGAGTAAGCAGGGCATACCGTGAATCATACTTAACATGCATAAAACCATAAATGAAACAAGCAAACAATTTCTTCAGTGATCAAAGAGCAATCAAGGATTCTTTGATATGACTAAGAAGGAAGAAAACATAGAAGCTATAATGAAATAGGAAATCTGAGGTGCCTCCAAGGGCATGTCTCAAATCTATTCTCTACTGTCTTATAGCAAGAAAGAGCATGAAATATGAATGAAAACTAAGAAAACATAACATAGAGGGACACTATACCATTTTACCAAGTCAAGGAATCCAACAACAGTCTTCTTTCATCATCCAAAAACATTCAAGAAACTATCCAATGCATGAGACAAGTGTTGCTTCCAAGCTTGTATAACCATATATTGCTCTATATCATCGTTAAGTTTGTTTACATAATGAAGTCTCCCGAATATATAGGCCAAGATGAAGGAAAACCTCCTAGTGCAACTAGCAAGCTCATTAGCCCATCAAAAATATCTGATTTTGTCCTTGAGGCTTTGCAAAGCCCAAGGCACAAAATATCCATAAAAATATCCTAAAAATGCTAAAAAAGAAATTAAATTGACTTTTCCTAACTGAAAATGGCAAAAAAAGGCTAAACTCACATTAGGAAAAGGCACTTTAGAAAATTGCATTTTTTACAAAAATACTTCAGAAATATATCAGCAGAAAATCCTTAGTCTTGTGGACAACTTTTGGAGGCCTTCCCGATGTCAAAATGAGGCCCGTGATGGCTCGTTGGAAATCTCTAGATGTCTAGTTTCTGAAAATGCTTTTTTTTTTCTTCAAAATGATCATAGTAACCCTATGAAAATCTTGACTTTGGTGAAAAACCTACAAATTAGACTCATTGATATATGGTAGAGGTCAGTGTTAATCATGCCACTTTGGGAGACCAAATCATATTCAACTGATTCCAAAATCAATGAAAGAGATGCCCTGAAATTATGGCATCCAATGACACCATTTTCTATCCTTTTGAGGATTCTTCAACGTTCTTTTAGGCCTGCGATTTTAGCAAAAAAACTAAAATGTTTAAAAGCACAAACTTGTTTAATTATGCCCAATTTTAAGGAAAGGGTTCTGCGGCTTTTTAGAATAATTTTAGTATTAAGGCTAGAATTTCAAGCCTTATATGTGCATTTCTTCTGGTTTGCAAGTCAAAGCGCTTCACATGACATCCTTGAGCTTTTCTTGTGTGGCCTTCAATTTCCATCGAGCGAATTGATTAAGCTTCTTATAGTGCCCAGTAATTTTTCTTTGAAGGTCCAAATCTCTATCAGCCTTTTCCAACTTCTTCTCCAAGTGTTCATTCACCCTTTCAAGCCATGCTTCTCTATTTTTTTCTATCTTTTGGGTAAATAAAGTAGTAAGAGGAAAAGATTGGAAAAGGGCAGCCTCTTCCTCTTTTTGATTCTCCAAAGCTCTTCTGAGTCCCGTGGTCCTTGGCCTCTTTCTCCTTGGCTGATCTTCTTCTTGACTATCATTGAACTCGCCCATGAGTTCTTCCAACTTAATTTTCACTTTGGAGGCCTCTTTTTGATACTTGATAGCCCGTGTCTCATATACCGCCATGTGGACACTCATCTGCTTGTTTTGTGTTTGCAAAAAGTGAATGAGGTTTTTAGACCTCTCTAGATCTACTCATAGATCTTGAATTTTTTCTTCTCTATTTATCAAGAGAGACTCTAGGATTCTGGCCTCATTTTTGTTGTCATCAATGTTTATCTGAATTATGTCAAAGTCCCTCTCTTTCTCATGGCTACTTTCTTCCTTCTCCTTTCCCTTGCTTTGAGTGGCCTTCTTGGCCTTCCTCCTCTTTGTTAATTCAACAATGGATTGCTTGGCAACTTTCCTTTGCTTCGGAGGGCTCTAGTAACATTTGGAGTTACAATTTGAGGCACTTTCTTTCTTGATGTTTGGGGCTTTGTCACCTTTGGAGAAGAAAGCATGGCCCCTTGCCTAGGAGAGGCGGCTAGCACATGCTCTATTTGGTCTTTGCCCTTGCTACTCCCCTTACCATCCTTGCCACTTTTTCGACCCTCTTCATGAATGCCTTCACTGTCACCTTGCATGTCTCCTTGAGGGCTGCCTTTTTCATTTTTGTCCCTACTTTCTTCAGGACTTTTAGGCTCTGTATCTTCAATGTTTTGCGCTTCATCCTCATCATGTTTGCTACTGTGAGGGCTACCAATATCCTCCTCTTTGTGATTGTGTTCCTCATCAAACTATTTCATTTCTTCATCATTTCCCTTTTCACTATTTTGCTCTTCTTCATTGTGCTTTTCTTCATCACTGTGCTGCCTTTCATCAATGTATTTTTCTTCACTTTGCTTCCTTTGTCTTGGATCCTCTTCACTATTTTTCTCTTTGTCACTATGCTGCTTTTCCTCACTGTGCTCCTCTTCATCATTGTGCTGCTCTTCCTCACTATGTTGTTCTTCCTCACTATGCTCTTCTTCTTGATCAATCATGGAAGATTTTGGCTTCTTAGGAGTGGGTTTACTAGAATAAGGAGAAAGAGGATGAGTGGAAGGTGAAGGAGATGCATGGGATGAAGAAGCAGTGGCAAAATCAGGATGTGAAATGAAAGTGTCCCAAGAAATTCCCTTCTTCTCAAGTTGATGAAGAAAGACAATCTTGATAAGGGAATGATGGAAAAGACAAGATGGCTCCTGAGAGGAAGGTCTCTTTTGAACAGTAGAAGCCATATTTTCAATACTTCTATGGAGGAAAAAGGGGAAGTTTAGCAATTGGGTTCTTGTGAAGTGCATGAGTAGACGGACATGGTAAGGATAAACCTAGGAAAACCTTCCCTCGCATGTGAAATATTTCATGATTATCTTCATTAGGGGAGCATAACTGGTCAAAAAATATGAAAAAGGAAAGATGGATGGGCATGCATCCCGATGCTTTGGTTTCAAAAAGGGTTCGTATTGATCTGAGTTTAAGTAACTTTGCTTAAACCATTTTTCTCTGACATATGGAATTTTGGTAGCTCTGGAAATGGATCTAGGAGAAAGCTTGAAGTTTGTCGTTAGATGAACTCAGTTTTCTCATACTTTAAAGCAAAATAGATATGTCAAGGGAAGATAATAATTTCCTGAACCTTTGACAAATCTCCAAACATCCTACAAGCATCCTACATGAAAGTTAAAGAATCACAAGGACAGCATCATTTTTATGGAAAATGAACAACATTTGAGGGCTTGTCATGGAGGTCTAGGAGGATGATGCAATGTTTGCAGAGAAGGCACCACACAGAGAGGTTTTTGGTCATTTTGAAAGCACCCTATGACTACAGACACAAAGATGCTACGTGTCGCTATACACGCCACGCGGTAGTGTAATCCTTTCTGCTCTGGTATCATTAAGGTGTAGAACTGAAAGATGAGCATTTACTTCCTCAGTTGAAAAAGGTTAATACCTTTTGTGAGGGCCATTTTGGAGGTCTAGAGGATGAGCGGGCCATTTGTAGTAGAAGGCACCACACGAGGAGGAGGTTTTTGGAGTCATTTCGAGCACCGGTGACTACGGACACGGGCATGCTACGTGTCGCTATGCCGCGCGCCGCAGCGATAGTGTAATCTCTTCGTTCGGGTGCTCACGGTACATCACACGCATCGGGCATGTCGCGCAGGGTTTGAGCACCGAAAACTTGAAATTTGCCTTGAAAATGTTTTCTCTCTTCAGTGTGCAGCTAAACGATGATTGCTTCATGGTTTGAAATTTGCATAATGGGCCTCTTGAACGGTCTCTTCCGCCTTTTAAAATTCAAATGAGCTCAAATACCTTTGTGGTTACTTTGTAAGGGTTTGGATGTTTTTTGAAAAGGTTTATGTCATGTAAAAACATTAATCACTGCCCTTAGTATATGTTACTTTTTAAAATACCATAAAGCCCTCTATTCGAAACAAGTCTCATAAAAACAATGTTGTGGCCAACTTATTTTTGAATACCCTCATATATATGACTTTTTCAAAGTAAAGAGGCCTCCTAAAAAAACAAGACCTTTTTCACTGCCTCTTCATTAAGGAAATAACCCTGTCACTGTTTGTCCATTCTGTCCTTCAAAAGGAACACTGCTCAAGAACCACATCCAAGACTGTTGATGCATCCTTTGTCTATCTCTTGGAAGGAGATGATTGACAAATTCTAGAAATTACTTTGACAATTCAACTCTCTTGGTGTTTGATGATTGATTATGCCCATTGCTGAAGTTTGTCAAACACTGTTAGGTACCTTATATTGACATTTCCTTTGACTGTGGATAAACCCTTATTTGCACTCACCAAGCTTTGACCTACACCTGTTCATCAAGGAGATGGTCTTTAAAACACCCTTAATGCAATCATATAAACAACAAAGTTTGTTCTGATGTACATTAAAAGGTCTTGTCTGTGACTGTGGTATGTTTTATTTCTTTGAATGTTGTCTTGAACTTGAATCATTGTGTCATACCCTTTCTGTCATTTTGATGAGCTTGTTCCAAGTTTTGGACATTCTAGCCTCTGGTTAGTCTTCGAAGGAGGCCTTTATAGATAGAAGAGAAGAGACTTCCTTTGACACCATTCTATCACTGCTTTGATGATGTCACAAATGGCTTCAAACCGTGAACTTTCAATTGCTTCCCACTGAATTTCAATTTTGTCCTTTAAACAGTGAACTCATTTAAACACTACTGCTATATCAGTTGTTTCATCCTTTTGGAGGAAGTGGTGTAAACAAGTTTTTAAGTCATTTGAAACACTGTTAGTCTCGTGCTCTTTGAATGAGGCTATACCTCTGTTCCTGACCCTCTGCTTTTAAATGAAGGAGGCCCTTATCATGTTCCTAACCATCTGCTTTTAAAAGAAGGAGGTTCACATAATGTTTCCAAACCATGTTTGCTCTTTTCTTGGACGAGGTTAACACAGTCATGACATTTCATCCATTTCTTAAACGGTGTCATCTTTCTTTGTAATACATATCTCTGCTTGGTATATCACAACAAGTAATAAAGTGAAAATTTGACAATATGCTATAAGAGGCATGTTCTGAGATATGTATCTTGTTGTCAGAATATCCTTGTGAATCTTTTGAAACCAGGAGCCACATGACTTGTATTTGTAGATTTTTTGCTTGCTAGTCATTACTTACTAACCTTTCTTGACTGTGTCTACAGCGGTTTATTGAATTTTCTCTCTGACTAGTATTCTTATCCCAGGCTCAAAACAACATGAGAAGTAGTTGTCTTCTTATGTTAAGTTTGATGATGTCTTTTGGGATACTTGTGCATCTCTGCTTCTGAAAGAGACACTGAAACAATGTAGATCAACATTATATCAGTTTGGCTTTTGAAGCATGTACTACTGAGACATAAATACCTTTTAGTGGCGCGACCTATGGGTGTATCAAGCTTTGTTTTTTGCAGTTTAAGTGCCAATTCAAGGTCAACTGGTACTGAAAAAAATATTTTGGCTTAGGATGTTTTTTCCAAGGAAGGGATTCCCTAAAGCACCACTACCTAACTTAGGGGAGATATTTGACAGATTTTGAGTATTTTCTTTGGGTAGGATTAGATCTCAAAATGACATATGACCAGACGCAGGGTGGCTGACATTATTATCAACAGTTGGATAATGAATGACTTGGGAATGAGGGTAAATTACAGCAGATAACCTTTAGCTATGACAGCTCATGGACAGGATTATATGACTGAAACTAGATAGGACTTGACAACTAGGTTTTTTCTCATCATAGGCTGACTGGAAAAGGTAGGAGGACAAAAATTGTTTTAGGGATGTTTTCTAGATGACAGATTTGACAAATTGGGTATCAGCTTCTAGAAAACTTGGCTTTAAAAACAAGTCATCATCAACAGGTGAAAAATGCGATGGTAACACAAGTAGTGGAAGATCCCATCGATCATCAAATTTTTTTATCCAAATCTTAAAGGATATCCACACTATGGCACAAAATCCAATCGGAGAACGAGTGGGTCAACGTCGAGACAAAATAAGTTGATGTAGGCGATTGGGTATTTTTATGGCTATAACCATACAAAAAAATGTCCCTCAAGAAAACTAAGAATTATAATAAATTATCACCAAAGTATTATGGTACTTACGAGGTGTTGCCAAGGAAAATTTTAAGGATGGATGTTTATCTTGAGAGATAGTTTAAGATTGGTGATCTTAGGAGTCCCCAATATGTGAATTGTAAAATTTTTGATGTTATTTTGTAAAAATATTTAGTTTTGTAATCATTTTATATTAGTATATATAAATTTTTGGCGATTTTTAGGGGTAAAATATTTTTATATTATAAAATTTGGGCGAATCAATTTTTAAAAAAATGGGAATTGGCGAATATTTTTTTGGAAAAAAGCATGGAAAACTAGCCCACCTACGAAATATTAGCCCCTAAAATTTTCCATGGGTGTTGCAAAATAATTTTACTATGGAATACAAATTTGAACTTCCTACATCTTCACTAGTGCACCCAATTTTCCATGTTTCATGCTTAAAGAAGGTTATAGGTGAAAAGCTTCCATTTCAAACAATATTTCCCGAACTTGACGAAGAAATAAAAAAAATCATATTAGAACTACCAGAAGTAGTCATAGAAACAAGAAATCAAAAGCTACAAATAGATCAATTCAGAGTATCTCATCAAGTGGAAGAACTTACCTCTTTACGAATATTCAACATGGGAGGATGAGAATTTTATATAGAAGCCTCAAAAAATACTCGAGCTTTGAGGACAACACTTCTTTGAAGGAGAGGGGCATGATAGGTCCCTATAATACTAGTGTATCCCCTTATTGTTATTGTTATTATAGCCATGTTCTTATTATTGTTGTACCCATATAACTTCCCTATATTGTTATTATTGTGCCTAGCGACCCACTATTTTTTATTGTTGTGCCCTTACATTGTTATTATTATGTCGACTAGGATTATGTAGTTACCCATTGGACTCTAATATATAGAAAGGAGGTTTTTTCATTTGTATCATCCAAGAATTGTTCATTTACTTAATGTAAGAGGAGGTTACCCCCAAAAAAGAGGCTGCTTTCTAAGTCATCGATCTATATTTTCTTCTATTTTTGTGAGCTCGTTTCATAACACTAAGGTTGAGTGAGGATAGGTTGTCGAGATAGAAGGAGTATCAAGATCAAATAAGTGTTTGGGATGGGAAATGTGTGGGGTCATGATGCCAATGGGATGGAGACATGTAAATACGCAGGGAAATAATGATTACAACGAGGTGAATGTTAGTTACCTATGGAGAAGTCATACCTATTGAGGAAGGTCACTAGTTTTATTGGTGGGCACCAAAAGGGTAATTGATGATTAGGAAGAAAGCAATTTTTATAATAAGAGCCCTCATATGCGAGGGTAGGTCGCACGGGGGATAATACGTAGAGAACTTATTGCATGCAACTATCTTAAGGAGGGAGGTCACAAGTTAAAATTGCATTGGGTAGTCACATGAGGGATGCGAGCTTATGGTGCATCCTCATGACTTGGAAGAGTCTCAAGTCGCACATCGGAAGTCAAGTCTCGCACCAAAATGTGCGCCTTGTACCTATGCTTTGTCATAAGAAAAATGTGCGATCACTTGGTATCTAATGATAAGTTTATATAGGTTGTAGGTCATAGAATTAGATCATATACGACATAGAACTATGCTACGAATCATGACCGACAACTTGATAAAGTGTGTAGACCAAGGAAGGAGCACAATCACAATTTTGAGTGGTTAATTATGATTTGCGGCCTAGTGAGAAAAAAACAAATTTTTTTCTCCCTTAGAGCCAAGATTTATAGTTATTTTGGAAACCATATATACATTAGTTAAAGGAAGAAACCTTGGGAAACAAAAGGAAAATGCAAAAAAGTATGGGGTGTCTCCAAAAATTTTGAAAGGAGTCAAATTTTTTTTTAGGTCGTTGTAGTAGCTACAACAAAAAACCCAAGAGAAAACAAGATCATTGATCTTAAGGAAAAAAAATGTAGAAACCAATAAGTAAATTCATACGACAAAATCCAATGTCCAATAACCAAAGTGCGATAACTTGAATAAATTTACCTTGAGAAAATGTTTTAGGAGACAATCTACAAACAAATGGATTTTCTTACTAGATTAGTTTTCTCACTCCAATCAAAATATTGTGCATCCAATTCCAATTCCATTATCCCACCATTGTACCAATAAACCTCAACATAATGTTCAAAGGGCATTTTAAAGTTAAGAGTGAGCATGCCAACAATCGATACGAGAAGTCATATTGTATCCCTCAACCCTATATGAAATCCATCAATCTTGACAATGTGATATATAGTTCATTTAATGAGAGGATACATTGCGTGATTAAATAATTATCCTATATGCAATCCACAAATATTGACAATGTGATATATAGTTAATTTAATGAGAGTATACATTGCATGATTAAATAATTATTTATATTATGGGATTGATGGTAGTAGAACACTTGTTTTTTCCTTAACAATCTTTCTAAAATTTATGTGGATTTATTGCCTTAGACATCACAATTTTTTAAATCAAAGCATTTGATTTTTTATTTTTTATTTTTAAAAGGCAATCCTATTTTAAAATAAGACAAACTCAATGATATTAAGTTAATTACTTAATTTGAGTGCGTAATAACTATTAAATTATTTATTTTTCAATTTAGTTACAAAAGAATATAAGCTCACATTTTAATTATTTAATAATTCTCTAAGAATATCATGTAAAATTTGTTTCATGTTTCTATTTGAAATTATGAATAATCCCCTCCATAATTATATCCAAAACTAAATACAATTTTATATATATATATATATATATATCCGTTTTATTTAATTTTAATAATTAAAAAACTAATCAGTTAATAACCATTATTATACATTTATTTAAACTATATCGTTTGATTACTAAACAAAAATCATAACATTTCTCATCAAAATTTAAATTCCTAATAAAAACTTCCCATGAAAATTTAAATTCCTAATAAATATGTTTCACACGCCTTATGGATGGAGTCCCACCAAAACAGAGAGTGCATTGAACATATAATTTCACCCATTTAAGCAGTTCCTACCATTTTTTTGGGAGGACATTAACCATGAGAGTTGCAAGAAAGGGGAAACTAGCCTCATTAATGAATGGTGGGTAGCCCCTCAGCAAGCAGGAATAAAATTTAAGCATTAAAAGCCCAAAAGGGGAAAACTAAGAATATTATTAATAATAATAAAAAAAGGAAGAGGAAACGTTGAAGCCCACTTAGTGAAAGGCAGGTCATGCATAAACACTGCAGAACCAACCATCTTTCTCTCTCGTGTATTCTATCCATCCCTTTGAATCCATGACACCCCATATATGATTCCAATCTTTCTTTACTTCCAATATTCTTCTTTGAGAGACTTCTCAAGAGTTTTGCAGAAAATGTTTTTTTGCTTGTTAGTTGTGTTTGATTGATCCCTTGGGAGATGTTATTTTTTGTTATTTTTATATATTTTTAACATATAAATGTTATTGATTATCAAATTTTGAATCAAAGTTTGAGTATAACACAGTAAATGAGCCACACAGAGCTTTCCATGACATTTGAACCTTTCACCTATTCCTTGGATAATCAATGCCTTCAACAACTAGCCACTTGCAATATCAGGAAATCGAAGATATGTATTAGTTTTTTTTTGAAATGTTTTTGGTCATCATTTCCTAGCTATGAACCTCATCCACTTTAATATGGCCAAGGTGAGCGTGGAAACCTAGTCAATCTTGGGAAATCCATATTGAATAGTTCTCTAAGCCCGCCAATATTTGAACCTGGGTCTTCTGCATGTTGGTATAGCATTTGACCAGGCATATTCCAGATCTGTTTTACTTGCATATGCATATTTTCAAGTAGTTTTCCAGTTTTTTTAATATTTTTTTGTGATTGTTTTACCTCAACAAAACTGTTTTGAAGCTTGTGTGCATCTGTTAAAATATCTGTTATGATTCTGAGCATATGCTTTGATGTGGTGCTTGTTAGTCTTTAGGTTTGTTGAGTTTGTTGTTTATCTGGACACTAATTCATTTATATAGCCATATTGGTGTAGGTTGATATATATGAGGCATGCCCTTTTTGGTAATTTCAATGCATATTGGAATTTCTTAAAATCTTTAGAAATCCATCTCAAATTGAGCTCAAATTGGTCTCTAAGCTCATCTGGGCTTGAAGCTGAAATTTGTTTGCAAAATTAGGGCACAGTGGGGATTCATGATTTTTTTGTAGTTATAGGTCCGAGGGGGATTCATGATTTGTTTAAGTTATATGGACTATCTGTTTAAGACATTTATTTATTTATCTATTTTTGTTATACTTATCTATTTATTTTTTAAAAAATTTCAATTATTTGTTTTTGATTCTTCATCTTAGTAATCCCTTTCCAGGCTTGTAAGCATATCCTAAGATTCTAACCATATGCTTTAATCTGGCTTTTTCCATATACTTGTTTGTTCAGTTCAATATGCGTGTCTAGACATAGACACACACTTACTCGAGTAATAACTTTATATCCATCTTGGTGTCTTTTAAATCTTTTTTAAGCACCTGGCATTTTTAATAATTTCTATGCAACTTGGAATTTTTTTAAAGGCTTTGGGAAACCCATTTGAATAGGGCTCTAAGCCCATTGAGGGTTTGAAATTGGTTCTTTTGCATAGTGATGCCCCGTATCAAGTGCGTGACTAGGTAGACTCAATATTTGTTTAGTTATGTATGTTTTTTCTTAAAGTTGTATTTTCAGTTTCCTTACCATTTTTATTCTTTTATTTTAGTAAAAAAAACCTTTAGTCTCGATATCCATTAAAATATATGTTAAGATTCATAGTATCTTATTAAATCTGGATTTTCCATCTCCTTGATTTTTTGAGTTTGATTTCTTTATCCGGATACTTGGGTAATTTTTTTTCCTATTTAGCAAGTTAAAAAAATATTTTAAATGATTACAAAGATATTCCTACGCAATAAGAAAGATGAGAGGATTTCTCTTTGTAACCTAAGAGTTTTGACCCCTTGTTAAGGAGAATGGAAACCTTTGGCCTGATATATCTTTGGACAAAAAGGTTCAGTTTCAACATCAAAAGTATGGTAAGAAGCGGTGAAAAAAGAAGATACATGGCAAGTTTTCGTTAAAGTATCATTTAGGTATTTCTATCTCTTTACCCAGAATCAAAACGAAGTTTTGATTTCAATACCTCAAATATCTTTGAATTTTCGGGATTTCTAATACTTGCAAGAAACTAGAATACTTAGGAGAATGTTTCAGGTTAGATGTATTACCTAGAATCGAGATAAAGTTTTGATTCCAATACCTCAAATATCTTTGAATTTTTTAGGATTTCTAATGCTTGCAAGAAACTAGAATACTTAGGAGAATGTTTCCGGTTAGATGTATTATAACTTTAAAGTTGGGTTTCCGAGGGCACAACTAAGGTTTACTTCAATATCTATTTGGACCTTCCCACGACTTCTAAATCAATTAGAATATACGCAACGGGTTCGGGAACAATGAATATATGACAAGGGCGGTGAATGGAAAGGCTTGTTGAAAACTTCGGTTAGACACCATATAGAGAGATATGTACATACAACTAGTATCATTAGGGTTTTCGATATTTTAGAGAATCCATATCCTTTATATTTCCATAATTGTGAATATTTGCGGGAATTTTGTATGCTCAACATATTGTTTCAAGGAATTTGTCATGGAAATTTGAAGGGAAAAGAAATGTTTTGGGAGTTGGTTGTGAACTATATTTGGACCTTTCTCTCACTTAAAACATACTTAAGATTAGGGTTGTGGGGCGGCGGCTCCCTCCCTCGAACCTTCTCCTAGAGTGTGCTCTCTTCGGGGAGAGATCCGGGAGCGCGTTCACCGAAATCGCTCCCACATGGAGTGAATTTAGGAAGCTATCCATGAAGTGAAATTCCACTCCCCCCTCACCCCCCAAGCCTTTTTTTTCATTTTTTATTTTTTTTCGAAAAAAAATTCAAATGCATTTTTTTTCAAAGAAACAATAATGTTTGAGTGGAGCATCCTAATGATCAAGCCTATGGCCCTAGTATTGATATGTGATTCATGGTAATGTTAAATCCTTAAATTAAAAGTGTCATTCTCCTTAATCTTCATATTCATCCATTTAATTATTTTTTAAATTACCATGAAATGACAAAGGATGTTCGAGAGTGGTTCTCACCTCATTCGATTTCATATGGAGAAAATAGAAATTTAGATCTCATTCAAAATCTAGAAGACTTATTAATTTTTTAGGATTTCGGGGTTGAGCGGGATTGTAATGTTCCCATTAGATTTTTTCATGTATTAGAGTATCAAACTCGTATTTAATCAAGAACACAAACCCATCTATGTACCTTGATGTTAGTGACATTTTTTTTAAGTCCTCTATCATCACCTTACTAAAAAATGTACCCATCACTAAAACAAAATCTTGACTAGACATGCTATGTTTTTTTCTATCTTATGTTAATGCTTAGATGGTGATATTAATGACAAATATCCATATATAGATCCAGAGGTAATAACAAAGATACCTTTGGATATTAATGCTTAGAGGGTGATATTAATGACAAAGATCCTTATTTTCCAACAAGAGTTAAAATTAGACATTTCTCATGGCGAGAAAGAGGCCCAAGCATTAGAAATAGATAATTGTTTTACTTGTCTTTTCTATTTTTCTAGTAGTTTTTATAATTGTTGACACTCTCATATTTATTATGATATTTTTTTGTCAAAAATATATGACAATTTAAGTTTAAAGTTTGAAGTTGGAAATTATAACTCATTGGTAATGAATTATGAATATGACCCTTTGTGAAAGTTGAAATTTGTTTCATTTCATGTTATATATTCTTTGTTGTAATGTTTACATTAGATTACAAGTAAAACTTTGGTGATAAATGATGATAAATGTGATATATTGAATTTTTGAAAGCTTGAAATATTAATATTGATGAATAATTAGGCTAAATACGTTGTACGTTACTAACTTGTGGACATGGTTGATGAATATTATAACTTATAGATGATTGATGGTATATGGTTCAATCTATGTTTTTATGTTTTTTTAATATCTTTTTCATCATTCTACATGCTTTTGTTGACATATATGCATATACATATACATATACATATACATATACATATACATATACATATACATATACATATACATATACATATACATATACATATACATATACATATACATATACATATACATATACATATACATATACATATACATATACATATATATATATATATATATATATATATATATATATATATATATATTCACTCCCCTATTCACTCTCGAAATAGGAGCTTTTGGAAAATGTCACTCCCCGCTCGATCGCAAGTAACCTTTCTTAGGATAGATTCCTAATACTATAAAACAAGGTTCTCTCATAAGGGGGTTAGTACTTAATGAGACTATGCAACGGAGAAGAATGGTTGTCATTTGAAAATAAACTTGAAAATCATTCCCAATGCTTTATATCAATGTAAACACTAATGTATTGTAGTTTTGTAAGTTATTATTCTAAAATGTGGTATCTTTAATATACAACTATAGGTGAGAAAATGTATTCACAAGGATTGGAGGTAGTATATGACAAGCAATTACTTTCTATGAAACCAATAAACTACATTAGTGGATATGAGTTACCTCCCATATTGTAGGAAGGCTTAGCCATAATCGGACAATTAAGGATAAGGATGATAGATGGATAAAACAATGTTAAACCATATTTAAGTTAGGAAATATTTCAAGTCCCAAGGTTTAGGCTGATTGGTAATCAATCGAGTCCCTTGTTTTACAATGCAATTCATAAAATATTCAAATAGGGTTAACTAATGATTTTCTTACATTTCAAACTTAGGAAATAGATAAACATGTTGTTTAAAATTGTAGAGTCTGTTGAGTGTTATATGTATGAACCAATTTAGAATAAGAAAACTTAATAGTTGGCCTTCTCAACTAAAACATGACACTTTCGGTGGGTTTCTTACATTTCAAACGGAGAAATATTGAAACATTTTTTTTACACTTGCAGAGTTTGATGAGTGCTATAGGTATGGACCACTTTAGAATAATCAAACTCCATACTTGGTCAACTTAGCTAGAACACATAAATTACGGGAGATTTATGGATTTTCGAACAACATGGAAATGAAATATAAAACACTATGTTGCTCATATGGATCACTTTTCTATTGAGAAGGTAACGTATGGAAGACTTTAATGCTCCATCAACCAACGTTTTCCTTTGTAGAGTTGACACTCTAAAGTTTATCTAGATGCAAAAGTTGCAGCCAAAATGAGTTTGCATAGAAAATATATGGATTCTATGGATTTTGGTACTAAGGTGGATATTTTGGATATGAGCTTTACTTATCTTGGGAGAGAGAGAAATCGCAATATCACCTTGCTAATTAATGATTTCATCGATGTAATTTCATTGTTCTTTATTGCAAGAAGGGGTTTACCATTATCATGATTATCATTTATAATTAGTTTAGTTTGAACCCACCAATTGATCCATTTTGGCCAAAAAACATCCTCAACGAGCTCTATGAACTATACAACCTTTGACTGTGTGTGTTAAGTTTACCGGGAAGAATTGGTATAGACCCTAAACCCTTGTCTTACTCTATTTAATGACACCATCCATCCCCCCATGATCTACCTCACTCTTATAATTAAGAAATTATTAGCATATGAAGAATTTGGAACTATAGGAAACAACATCTGATTTTTGAGCAATGTTGGCACTAATTTAGGGTTGATTTTCGTGGATAAATTTATCTACTTTAGAAATCTACAAATTTTATACAATCTTGGAGGATATTTGACGGTGGATTTTTTGTGTTGGGTGACTACTTAAATATATCTAAGAAAATTTCTTACCCTCATCTCTTAGAATATGTATTTGTGAGGTTCCTCGGCGAGGAATTAAGGGTAGATTTTGAATTTGTAGATATAATTTCACTTCTAAAGGAATTTTGATGGCTCCCAAAAAGAAGAGCAACTACATGGAACCATAACCGAATGGTTGAGTTAAATATAATATTCAACCATGACAAGATGGAATTTTGTGGGCTCAATTCGACTCTAGATGCATTTTGGCCCATAAGTGTAACTTGGCTAATGACTTGGAAGAAACGATCGCGGTCCATTTATTTACCCGAGATAGTATCTAAAATCATCTCGCAATATCTTATTAGTTGGTAAAATGTATTTTATGCTCCTCATCATCTATTAGAAAAGGATTTTATTTGGTATTTGGTTGGTTCTAAAAGCCTTTTAAACATCTTGATATCTACAAAAATCTATTTTTTTCCCACAAGGAAAACCTTGGATGGAAACCCAAGGGATGCTTTTGCACATTTGTTTGTTTGGTTCGAATAATAATTTTTGAAAATGTTGATAACTACACAAATCTAATTTTTCCCACGAGGAAATCCTTGTATGGAAACTCGAAGGATGCTTACCCACATTTTTTGGATAGTATCCCTAGTAAACCTCATCACCTAGAGAATTTCATCTAACCTAGTGTTATTTAAATTGCACTACTATTTGGTACAAAAATAGCTAAATTCCCAACAACATTGGTGACAATTGGTTGAGATAACCCCTTTGGGTGATAAATGTGAGGAATGATCTCATCGCATGTTCAATAATGTAAAAAGAGTGAAATTTAAAATTATTTACGCATTGAACATGAATTTCGAGAGGGGTGGTATAAACAATTTCTCCTTTTAACCATACAAGCTAGGCCTAATTGAAAAAATGTTTGCAAGAATATCAGTCCCACTCCTAAGAAATCAAGTGAAAGTATCATTGTTGGTACCTTTCCAATCCTAATAGGATCACGGGGCCAAACATGGTGGGATTTGAATTTTTTACGAGGGTGGCAAGGGATAACAACATCATATAACCAACCAAGCTAAATCCAATTTTTAACTATAACATTCTACTTACATTCTTCATTTCTATACATTTGCACCTACTAATATGGGAATCTATTAATGTCATAGTGAGAAATGGTTTCTAAAACTAGTTATAAAATCTATAGATGCTTGAAATATGATGTTCAAATGGGGGATATAACAAATTCTAAAAGCTTCTTGAACCGAGTTCTATATTTTCTTAAAATTCTTGATGTTTGAATGCATGTTTTTCTTAACAACTAAAGAATTTTCTATTTTTTTCCCTCTAATATGTGACAAGGTTCTCATTAGCTATCATATCCTTTTTAGGGAAAGAGCATCTCTAAATTTTTTAAAATATCTTAACTCAAGTACCGATGAACAAGCACATGATATACTTGTTTGGAAAATAGGCATTCTATTTTTTTTAGCAATTCTTTTGAAGAAGAGTATCCCCATTTGGATCATGGATCTTCTTAGTTGTCATTGAGTACGGGATGACATGGATGCTCAACAAGCCTTGCAATAATATATTATTCTTGAGAACAAGAAGATCTAGATTAGAAAATAAAATAGCCGACATGTCATTTTGACATCTTTTCTCTACCAGCTGGATATTTTTTGTGATAAAAAATTTGGTGTAAGCGAGACTCTAAATTGTTTGTGTCTTGCAAAAAGATAAACCTTATTGTTAGCTTTATTTTAGAGTTTGGAATTATTACATAAATAATTTTGACGAGAAAGAAATTTTGTGTGAATATGGAGATATGATTTCTAATATTCTAAGTTCTTTCACTCACTTCAATGTATTGTCCTCTCCTAACAATTTTTTTGACATCCCTTTTGCGTTTTTTGTTGTTACTTTTAGATTGGACCTATGGAGTACAAAATCATCTCCATTGGTTTTGATGCTTTTCTTAAATAACAAGGAGAAAAGGTTTTATTCAAAGGTTGGGTCCCAACTCTTCTTGGATATATTGCTCAAGGTGCTTTCAAGTTTAGGTTTTATGAGCTATTTAATAGGTACTACTCGAGACATTGCACGACCTAAGTATATGAGCCAAATAAAATACATTGATCTACTTAGTAGGATCTACATACGAAGAATTTATTGTTGATATTGCCCTTTATCCTTTTGAGGTTGTAAATATTAGAGTACAACCACAACTTTGGATTTCCCTAGAGGATTATCCGAGTGGGCTTCCAAATTTTGTTAGACGAGGAGGAGTTATGGGTGAGTTTTACTGCCTTTATTACATATTTTATATCAATTTTGAATAAAATTTCATGTAGTACTCATGAAATTTTCATTTGTTTCCTCAATGAATGCGAGTTTTATACAAAGGTATTGGTCCACTTTAGGGACACTAAATTTATTATGTAAGTATCAAATATTCACGAGTTCCTATCATAATTATATATATTTTTATAAGATAGATTCTTATATTGAATCTTTCTACAAATTATTATAATAACCTATGATTTGTCTTGGTCAAATATCATTTTTTTACGTGTTTTTAAATCTATTAATATATTGTCATAGAAGGGATAAGTGCATATATTCTTTGTTTTTGTAGACAATATTATGATAATCTATGCTGGCTACGGAGAAAAAACTTTTCATTTTAGCATGTATTTTAATCGATTTTAGTGAATTGCATAACTTTGTAAGAACTAAAAATTTTATTATTTGCTATCAAAATGTCCATTGATCCACTACAACAAAATTATTTTATTTGGATCCGTTAGTTTGAAGTTTGTGCACTTTAACAAGTTTTTTTGGTGTATAATTGTACATTTCAATTTAAACTTAGACTCTACTAAGATCATTGTAGTGGGCATTACGTTTATTTTTGAATGACATTATAATACATATGTTAAGTGCTAATATTTTCTTTTTGTTGGTATTTTCTTTATAGGAACTCCCCCTTGCCTTAGTTTGGAATAGGTTTCGAGATACCCATTAATTAGCATTGCAAATGATGCTAACCACTTCTCACACACCCGAGTCAACCTTAAGAAAAGAAAAAATATATAAGAACTTTGTACACGAACCATGTGTAATTTTTTAGCATTCCTTTATTCTTTTTCCATTCCTCATGATTTCGATCCCTTGAGATACCATTATCTTATATATTATTTTTTCCTACCACAAAGCATACTTTGTTTCCCTCAATATTATATTTTTAGGACTACTTTTCATCCGCTTGTAACAATTTTGTAAACTCTATAATGAAATATGGCCTATGGCCATCTATCCGGCTTCGAATTGAATTTTCACAAAATGTCTTTTAGAGCCTTAACTTATTCGAGATGTTCTTTACTGCATGTTCAAGGATAATCTTTTACTATTTCTATAAGAACTATTTCAAATTATAAAAGTATATTTTCTCTTCCTTGTATTTCTATTGTAATGACCTTGCTAATGCTGCCTCTAGTTTGTAGTTCTTTTAAGACATGTGTTCCTATCCCATTTATTAGGATATCATAGTTTATAGTTTTGTCCTAAAATATTCCTCCTATTCTAACACTTATAAATGATGCAACACCACATTCTCTTAGACACGTCATTACGATGTTAAATATTCTTGTCATGTATAAATTTCTATAGGTATTCTCATTGTTGCCTTCCCTATCAATGTTTCGAAGCGTTCTTGTTTTATTCATTTGATTAGATATTGCCATGTTTGATTTTGTCGTAAGAATATACATCTTAGTCATAATTTTAGTCCTGTCTCTATTGACACTTATTCTCACAAGTATTCAACATATATGAATATATAAAACATAAAGAAATTTATCTTTCGAGACTTAATGTTTCATTTTTTGTTGATGCGTTTTGAGCATCAAATAGTCTAGCGATGTACATAAGAGATCTTATTTTTATTTTTTGAGAACAACTTATTTTTTTCTTTTGAGTTTGTGAGACTTGAGTTTGAGGTGTAACTGCGCACTGGTAGGTATCCAAATTCACTCCACATTTTGGGAGGTCTTCCTTAGTCTATGTGTTTCTATAAGGCACACTCTAAAGCTTCTCCTCTGCAACTAGGTTAATTTTGAAACCATGTTAGTTATGTCTGCAAAGCCTTGAATATAGGTTAATTCTAACTTGTACCCGCATATTGTCCAGTTATATCTTTACACCATAGCTCCTTTCATAAAAAAAATGGAGGTATACTTTCTATTATTTCAAGTAAATTGTATTTTTTGATGTCTTATTGCCCTTCCATTTTTTTCTCTTTAGATGTATTATTTCCTTATCATTCAAAACATGCATTTCCTCCCCTCTTATAGAGCTTTTATTGGATCCAAAAAATCATTTCTTCCCTTAATTTCAGTTGATGCAATTTTATTGTTTAGTAATACTTCTCCATTTGAGTTGATTTTCTTTACCAAAATTCTTGTTTCTACACCTAGTTATTGCTATCTTCTTTCTTTTAATTCACTTCCTCAATAAAGATTGCTTTTCTTATTCCATTTTTCTTATGACTTCATAAATGTCCTTCATACGGGTGACCATTTAACTCCATTTTAAATTTGTCATTTTTTTACGAGTATGTTTTTCTATTGACTTTTTATTATTGTCTATTTTAGCATTCATCTTCCTCATCCATTGTAATTTTTCAATTTTAGCACCATTCGATTTTAAATTTCTCATTTGGCTATGAGTTTCTTATCATGTTTGATTGCTATCTATTTTATTCTTTTTATTTTCCTCCTCAATTTGACTTTCGATTTAAATACTCCTAGTATTTGGACCTTCTCTACACATTTGATGCAGCAAAAAGAGTGCCTATGGCATATCCATTTCCCCAACACCGATACTTCATAAAATGAAATTAAATTTAGTTATTTTCAAACAAAAGTAGGTTGAGAACATGTTTAACTATTGTTTATCAATTGATTATAATGCTTATTTTGTAAATCTGACATAAATTTTGGGCAGGTTCTTAGCCCTCTAATTTGCTCTTTTTTTGCCATTTTCCCCTTCCTAAATCCTAACCATTTACCTCTGTTTTACCTCTTTTATGAACCCTCATCACGCACCGGTCCAAGCACGGTGACATATTTCGTATAAAATTTATTTTCATATTTTTTAATTCAACTTAGCATTTATTAATTATTTATTACATGATTTCTTACTTTTTATCACTATTTGCAACTTATCGATATCTCCTATGTTTATTTGTGTAGTTAGAGTACTTACTGTGACCATCGATCTAGTGCGGGGATTGGATCTTGCACCGTTCCCGACATGACAAATCCTTGCGAGCGGATCCAAACCTCCTCGATCAACTTGCCTCGTCTTGAGTGCGCGCCGGCCACGACAACGAGTGATCCAAAGGCATCCGAGACCAATATGTGAAGGGCGAAAGGCGGGAGATGAGCTACGGCCAATTCCGCTAGCGCCTAATTTTAGGGCGAAAAGCTAAATTTTGCATTTTGTTATATAATCGGTTAAAGGATCTATTTTGGCCTTTGGCCAAAGGTCTATATAATATAGAATGTAAATAGGACTAAGAAGGAGAGTTTTTGATAGTAGAGGAGAACATGAACACAACTAAGAGGCGGTAGTAGGTCATTGTATTTTGTTATCGCCCAAATCTAGGTTGGACAATGCCTTAATGTATGTACTTGCCTTAGTGAATTAATAAAAGGAGCTCCACCTCATGTTTCGAAAATTATGTTTTAACATGCGAGTTGACGTGAATTAATTAAGTTGCTGAGCAATGTTTCTATTTAAAACGGGAAACATGCTTGGCCCAACACATTTACCCCATTTCGTGTTTTCTTGTAATTCGTGTTTACATTTTCAAGTGTGATTAAATCTTCGGCACATGTATTCTGTACGAGTGAGCGGATCCATTGTGTGAAATAGATAACTTTCCTTTTTCCTGCACTTGATTTCGGATTGTTTTTCCTCGGCTTTGGCCCAAGCGAGGAGAAATGAACTGCACCGAGTGCATGTTGGTGTGATCATCTCTTTTTCTACAACTGCGAGTTGATTTGTTTTCCTACCTAGTCTAAGCGGGGAGAAATGAACTGCTACAAGTGCACGTTGGTGTGATGCGGCGAAACTTTCTTAGTTTAACTTCTCACTGAGCCCTCTTTATTTCATTAAATGCTTATCACAGGATAAATATATATATTGATTGTTTCTTTATTTTTTGCATTCGTTAAGACCAAAAACATTCATTTTTATGTGTGAAATTTGATTTAACAAAGTATAATAGCACTTGCAATAATTAAACACTCATTTTTAAGAATTAAATGCTAAGTGCAACAAGCTTCGATCTAGTGCAAGAACTAGTTTCTTGCCATGGGATCTTAGTGCTTCAAACCTAGAAAATTTCAAGCTCTCATGAAGTGGAAAGGCTTTAGTAAAGACACCATAAATACCTTTTTGCGCAATCTCTATTCTGTACTAGTGCGAGAGCAGCGAAAGTCGGGACAAATTAGTGCAAGAAGGAAATCTCTAAGGAGAGCGAGGTTTAAGGGCCCATCGGTGGGGCTTGCTAAGTGTCTCTATTAAAGAAAAAGACATACCTCGGTAGTTAAACAATAATCAGCGAAGTGATTGCATTTTTATCTTTAATTCCCTCTTGCAAATGCATTCTTTCTTGTTCTAGTCTTAGATTAGTTTTTTATGGTTCAAGTTTCCTCTTTCTTTTCTCTTTTCAATTTGATTATGCAATCTTTCCTTTAAAGAAAGTAGGGATTTACATTGGGAAGCTTCATACCATCTATGGCATTGCCTATGCTTCATCTCTAAGTTTACGAATCCCTCGGGTTGAAAAATTAAGTGTTGAGGAGTTTGCTTTAAGTGTAATTCCTACACCCAACAATTTGGCGCCTTTGCTGGGGAGGCAATTTGATTTGGTAAGAATTTTATGATTATACAATAGAGGTAATTTTTCCCTTATTTTTGCATAATTTTTTGAAAAAGCTTCTTTGAAGAATGCTCGGTGTTAATTGATTTTTGATGACATTTTTACTAGAAGTTGTTGCTATTTTTCTTTTCTTGAAATGAATGCCTAGAAAAGGTAAGGGTTCAAAGCCCACTAAGGGAAAAAAGAATTTTGAAAACAATTCCCATATTTGGTCTCCCTTCTATAAGCAAGAAGCCTAATCCAATTCAAACCCATCACACGGGAACAATCCACTAGATTACGGTGTCAACGACTCGGGTGTGGATGGGCTCGTTGAGAGCGGTACAAGTAAAAGGGAAACAATGGTGGACCATGAAGATCATTTTGGAAGGGACGGTGAAAACCGGAGTAAGTAGAGAAAAAATCCACTTTTGTGTTTCCAATTGTGCATCCGATACTTTGGCGCAAATGAAGAATATTCCACCATCGGCTCTCCCTCATTTCCATGGTAAAGTTCATGAAGATCCACGACTCTTTTTCTATTCGAGTTTGATATTATATGTAGAAGTTATGATTATTCAACTAATGCCCGGAAGTTACGATTATTTCTTGTTACTCTCAAGGACTCAACTCTACGCTAGTTTATGGAATTAGGAGGAAACACTATAAACTCTTGGTATTAGATGAAGAGAGTGCTTTTGTCTAAATATCAATAATATTTCAAAACTCGGGACATGCGGGATAGAGATTTTTACAATCATGCTGGAATGATGATGAAACTCTTGAAGATTACCTGAAATATTTCTATATATTTTATAAAAGGTAGAAACTTAAGTTTGATCCCAGGTACTATTAGAACCTTTTTCTTAATAGGACTTGTCGATAATGCTGGAAATAATTTAAAAGCGTAAGGACAAGGTGATATTTCTCGACAAAATTTGAACAAATTTGTGAATTATGCGAGGAAATTTTCAAGAAATCGGTATAGATGCGAAGTAGGAACTCGAAACGAAATAGAAAAAATGAATCTGCGATGGTATAATTATTGGACTAGAAAATAAAATGGAAAATATGAAGATTGATATAATGAATATTGTTACTAAACAATTAGACTCTTTAAAATTCTAGCAAAAAATTATGAAGGAACAAGTCATTATGTATTTTCTATCCTAAATTTAGAGGGAAGCATCCTCCTAAAGAGTGTGCTCTTAATTTGAAAGAAACTAATAAGTGTTCTATTTGTGCGGAAGACCATGTCACGAGAAAAATTTCCCTCTATACTTGGACTTAAAGCTATATGACGATAGCACGGAGTTGAATACTTGTATGCTATGGGTGCAGAAGGAATTGGCCTCGAGTAGGTGCGAGTATGGCTCTCGAACTTTCTCCATAGTATTTTAGTTATAATTCACATGCATATTCTTATCCTAACACTAATTAGCGAGTGGTAGTATGGGAATAAATATCAACATGTGAAACCTTCTCAACCATGGCAACAAGGTTGGAAAGGGCCAACTCATTTTCCATATTCCCACGAGCCACCCATGCAATCATATCCATCTACGCATACACCTTATTCAATGCCTCAACTTTCAAGTCAGTCTACTCCACCATTGCCCTTACCTTCACCCTTTCGACCTCCTCGATTTGACTGCTCAACCTATGCCCAATCCTAACAATAATGAAGCGATGTAAATGATCTAGTGTAACAAACCCACCTTTACCATTCAAATACCGGTCTATTCTAGTTGGGGTTCATGATATTTCAATTAAGATCGGGAAGGGCGTAACATCGAAACATCGAAACAACCGATGGTGATCGGTGAAGAGAAATGAGAAGAGGAAACTCTTAACCATTCTATGAAAGCTATCACTAAGCAGCCTTCACCCTACATGAATCCTTCCCATCCTCTTCCAACCAGACCTCCCTTCCTAGAGAGACTAGTAATGGAAAGGAGTGAGCTTATTTCTTAGACTAGTTTGGCATCCGAGCTTCAAAATATTTTTATTAAGATACCTTTGCTCCAAGCCATTAAAGAGATCCCCATTTTGTACTAAGATTATTAAGTAACTCGTCTCAAGAAACCTAGAAGGAAGAGAATGGAACCCCAAACCATTCAATTTTTTTGGAAGGGAAACAATGTTGATGACGAGATGTGTGTATGTGGGAAAAAATATGCGATCTGGAAACCCTATTGTCTCGTTCCCGGATTTGTAATTTCCTTGTCTCTAATGTTCTTATAGACATGGGGGCAACCATTAATTTCATGACTAAGAAAACCATGGATCAACTTCAATTATCTCATCTTCGTCCTACTCCCACTGTGCTTGAATTAGAAGATAGATCTAAAATTAGGCCGGAAAGGAGTATTGGACGATGTGATCATCTCATTAGATTCTTGGGAATACCTTGCTGATTTCATTGTGCTTCGGATAAAGAAACCTAGTAGGAAGACATCCCTTGATCTTGGTTTGACCATGGCTTGCTATAGGTGATGCATATATTGGATTTCATTCCGGTGATATGTATATTTCGCATCTTGATTTTAGGAAGAAAGTTACCTTATACCCCCTGCTAGATCCATTCCGGATCTTCGAGATAATTTATGTTTTGGATCAAATCAGTGATGAGGAGACTCGACTATTTCCCTTATCCATCATTATACTAGGTCTTCACAAGAAGATTAGATTTAAGATTTCCCGAATAATCTAAACACTATGCCTAATTTTTGAGCCATTGAGCAGGATTTTCAGCCTAGATTTTCAAGATAATCGTGATTCTCATCCTTTTGTACCATTTCATTTGAACACTCCCTTAAGTACTCCGCGAGGCTCGATACCACTCTTGTTGAGATTAGCCCTGGTAAGTCTTTGCATATTAGTTCGGATTTGGACTCATCTCGGCGGGGAGAGCGACTTTGTGAATTTGTTGCAAAACCATCTTAGTGCCTTTGCTTGGGGCTATGAAGATATGAAGGGTATCCCTCCCGAAACTTGTACACATCATATCTCTATTCGGGAAGGAACCAAACCTTTTTGATAACCCCAAATTTGAATGGATCCAACTCTGAGAGATATTGTGAAGGAAGAAGTACGAGAGGCTTTCTTGGATGCTTTGTTTTATCTGTCCTATTTATGATAGTCGGTGGGTCTCTCCATTAGTGCTAGTACCTAAGAGATATGGAAGGTAGTGTATTTGTATTGTGTGAGAATTTAAAAAAAGCCACTCTGCAAAAGATAACTTCCCTCTCTCCCTTTCATTGACCGGGTGCTTGATACCCTTGCGGAAAGAAATATTTTCCTTTTTGGATGGCTTCGGTGGTTATAACCGGATACGGTTGCACCCAAAGATTGGGATAAAACTACTTTTACATGTCCATAGGGTACATTTTCTTATAAAGTGCTTCCCTTTGGTTTATATATGCCACAGAAGCTACCTTTCAAAGGGGAAGTCCTAGCTATTTTTGTTGGTCTAGAATTTGTGGAAATTTATATGGGATGAATTTTATACTGTGTTTTCGAGTAGTTCTTTTCGAAGCTCTCAAAAATATGGAGAAAGTACTTCTTCTTGTCTGAAGCCATATTGCTTTGAGTGACAAGAAATGTTGATTAATGTTCAAAGAGAGTGGTACTTGGCCATTTGATTTACGGTAAAGGTATCCGGAGTTGATCCGCAAAGGTCGAAATCATTACTGCATCTTCACTGCACCCAAAAATCAAAGGGAAGTAAGAAGTTTTTTAGGACATGCTTGGTTACTATAGAAGATTCATTCAAAAAATTTCTAAGATAGCTTGCCCCTCTTTTCGACTTCCTAGCTAAGGATAGTGATTTTCTTCAGTCCATAGCTTGCCAACAATCTTTTCGAAACATTGAAGGTAAATTTGAGTGCGGGCACCGAGTTTTGTGAGGTCCAAAGCTGGTCCCTACCTTTTCACATTTCTCTACGATGCTTGATTTGGATATTGGCACGAGCTTTAGGACAAGAGGAAAAATAAGAGAGCTATTCTATTTATTATATTAGTAAGAATTTGTCTTGAGCTGAATTGAATTATACAATTATAGAGAAAAGAGTTTTTTTAGGCTGTAATTTTTGCAATTAATAAGTTTAGGCACTATGTTACGGGATATGAAGTATTTGTACATACTTGATCAGTGTCCAAAATTAAATATTTGATGAGACAAACCATTGACTATTGGTGGAAGTGACTAGGTGGTTGCTATTGTTGTAGGATTTTAATGTTACTATTGTCGATAGACTAGGAAAATCTAATGTTGTAGTGGATTTTCTTTCTAGATTAGATAATCCTAGTGAGACAACTCTCATGTGAAATGCGTGATTTTCCGGATGAGACATCTTTTTGCTATGTCAATAGATTCTCCGTGGTTTACTGACATTGCTAATTACTTGGTTACTGAGGGCTTCACCACCCCACTTGTCCGCTGCGTGAAAAGTGGAATATTGTTAGAAAAGTGTTGCATATTCTTGGATTCGAGGAGATCTCTTTTACCTTTGGTCGAGATGCTGATTGTCCGTAGATGTGCTTAAAGAAGAGGAGGAAGTGTTTGACATATTTAAAATTGCTCATGATGAACCTTGTGAGGCCACTTTGCTGATAAGTGGACTACATATAAAGCATTTTTCTTCCGGTTGCTGACGGCCTTCCTTGTTTAAAGATGCCAAATAGTATTTTAGGCGATGTGATAGTTGTCGATGAATGGGCCGGCCTAATCAAACCAATGAAATGCATTTATGCCCCCAATTTATGATTGATCCATTTGAAAAATGGGCCATTGATTTTAAAGGGCCTTTATAAATCCAATGTCATTAAGTAAAAATCATATTCTTGTTTGTGTCTGGATTTTTTACAAAATGGGTAAAACCTAAAGAAATTTCGTTTCCTTTGCTACGAGAAAAGTTTTTGTTGATTTTTCTTTTTCTTTGAAATCTTTAATAGATTTGGTGTGCCTAGAGAAATTGTTTCGACAATGGTGCAGCGGATTTAATTCTAATGCGGTATGGGGTGTGATGGAGACAATACGAGAGTCCGGCCACGGAAATCCACGCTCGTATCACCCGCAAGCAAATGACTAGGTGGAATCCACAAATAAAGTGGTCGAGTCCATTCTTACAAAGGCAGGTAAACAACGCATCGAGAAGAGGCGGGAATTTCTGAAATATTACCGGAAGCTTTTGTGGGAATATAGAACCACTTGGAGAAATAGCATGGGGCATACACCATATGAGGTTTGGTATATGGAAAACGGGTTAACGTTACTAATTGAATTCTAGATCAAAACTTTTAAGAACTACAATTCGGTTAGGACTAGATCTCTACGAGGCACAACAACGGCGTCTTCTCCAATTAAATGAGTTAGATGAATTTCATAGGGATGTTGTTCGGCGGAACATACTAATTCGATAGCAATGCAAAATGTGGCATGACAAGTCTATTCGGGGGAAAAAACAATTCCAACTAGGTGATTGGGTGCTCCTTTATGATTCTAGATTTAAAATTTTTTAAAGGGAAATTCCATACACGTTGGATAGGACCTTATGAAGAGATCAGGAGCAGTATTCGAGAATGGAGTGGTAGAAGTTAAAAATAGTAATGGAAAAAATTCGGTATTCCTGGTAAATGGACATAGATTAAGAGAAGTACTTTCGGCTGACTTGCTAGGAAAGATTTTACATAGCAAAGTCGATGACAACCAATTCGAGACGGTAGTGGTGAATGGTAATACCAAATTTTTGAAACTATGAGTTCTTCTTCTTCTTAAAAATTATAATAATATTGAAATAAAAAAGTAAGAAAAAAATATTTTCACAGCAATTATGAAAATTAGTTCGGCGGCACGAGTGCGGAGAAGGATCAACTTTGAAAACTAGCTTGCTTTGGAAGGAAGATCAAATTTCTAGTAAAAGAGAATTTTGCATGATTTTTAGATAGGCTAGCGACCACCAAGGAAAAAGAAGGTTCGGTAGAACGAAAGCTTTATACAATTGGGGTAATTAGCATGGATATTTTTATTCAAGTAAAGCGAAGCAATTCTCAACTACCGCGAGTTTATTTTTTTCTTGCACTAGTGCAAGAAGACCTTCCCGAAGAAAATTTTCTTCCTTTCTTCACCATATCCCATTTATTTATATTTCCCTCGAGTTTCTTCTTCAATCCAAATGATTAACCTTCCCATATTCTTCGAGTTACTACTGTCCATTTCGTATAAAACCCCACTTTGTATCTTGATTTTTCCCTATCCCACTTTTGTTGTCCTCTTGTTGTGGTACTATTCTTTGGAATCCTGTAACAGTAATTCCGTCCCATTCTTAAATTTCCCTTTTCCCATTTCTTTATTCCCTCATGAGTTGCGGGATCTTGCGTGCAAAGAGCAAAAATATATGTTCTAAAACATCAAGAAAGCGAAAGAGAAATTCTCTGTATAAATTGAGGGAAGTCATGTTGGAAGTCCGACTTTATATTTTACTTAAATTCCCTATTCTTTTTTCAAATATTATTCCTTGCACTAGTGCAAAGCACGTACATCTCTATTTATTAAGTGCAAGCGAGGAATGATACCGGCGAGATGGCATAGTTTAAGCGGTGCCATGCGCGGGTGCAAGCATGCACGCTGTCAAAAACAAAGTACAATTTGTTCTTTTCATAGCTTGTATGTCATGGAGAAAGTGGTCATCATGAAGGTTTATGAGAAATCCTTTCACTTAGTCGATAATTACTTGTGCTATCATATTAACTAAGAGAAAATTTAAAAGTACAAGGTGTTTTTAAGTTAAGAGTCATGATCATTTTTAATGAATGCTAAAGTTATTTTTGAATTGTGAAGGAGTGTGGAAATTTTTTAAGCGTTGTTTCTTGGATACAATTTCCCTTTCCTCCATAATCCTGGAACGTCCCTTCACTTGCTTAATGATTACCTTACCTAGCCATTCGCAAAAACGGCTACTTAGCAGTACCAATCCGGCATGACCTCAAAGATGCGGCGTATTCATGGCTATTTCGGTGGAATGAATGGATGATAAGATGGGATGGTCGGACGATTCGGGATCCCTATATATATAAGAACTAATTTCCTACGAGTGTTGCATGCTTGGTGCAATGGTGATCAAAATCGTTAAGTAGTGATGCCGCTTTGTTCAAAGAGAACCTTCGTCTCTCGGTATGGTGGCGGCAGTTCGCGAGTTTCGTAATAGTCTTGCACTATTGTGAGACTCGAGGATTTCTTCCAAGTGCAAAATTTTGACTATCATGACCATGAAGTGACCTACGAGTTTGCCGAGAAGTTTGAAAAATGGCGCGAGTGCCAAATTGGGCCTCTAAAAATTAAGGTTACGGAAGAGTTTATAGCAGCGAGCGACATGCTTGGAAAATATTGAAAGCGAGTGGTTTTAAAAATAAGAAATTAGAGAGGAATCGATGGCGGTGTTTCGTCATTGATTAGAACATGAAGGTAGATTGGAAGAAAGGAATTACGCGCGATTGCCCACGTGGGGCGATTGGCGGGACCTCCCTTTCATCCTACAAAAGAAAATTTGTAACCTATGAGGGAAGGTACTCCCTCACTTTTGTGTGCCATTTTCGGGTTGTTGTAGCATTTCGAAAGGCGGCCGGCACGTCCCGGTGGCCCGAGTTGATTTCCTCTGTTGCTTAAGATTTTGGAAAAAATGGCCAAAGGTGTGTGGGATGCGCGAGGGCATACCAGTACGACAAGAAATTATATCACGTGTACGATAAAAATTTTGGTCCATTAGAAATTAAAGGCATGACATGGAGGCGGCGCGTGTTTGCATACAAAGAAAAGTTGTTGGAAAGGAGACGAGAGGACCCTCGCCGGCACAAAGCAAGTCGAGTAAAAATGAAAAGAAGTCCTTCTTGCACCAATGCAAAAATGAAACAACGGAAAATAAATAGAAGAAAGAGGGCCCCATCTCCAAAAAGAAGAAGAAGATAGCTAGTGTGCACCGAGTTGAAGGAGACTCCTTCTTCGACTCGGTACATGCGAGGAGACCCTCGAAGAAGACAACACTGTCAGGTCCTTGCGGGCCAGCGGCGAAAATCTATAGAAATTGAATATGACACTCTGTGTCGATTTTATTAAAAAGGATAGGAAAAAGAATGAGGAATCTGGTGCGAGGTGAAGAACCACGAGTCCCCATGGGACGTTGAATCCCCTCCTACACCGGTGCAAAGAAGAAGAACGCGGAAGAGCAAGAAGAAGAAGAAGAAGAAGAAGAAAAGGAAGAAAGTTTCTCTGAAGCCATTGAGGGATGCTGAGGTCCTTGAGGTAAACACAACCCCTATTGAGATAAAGAAGAAGATTTGATAACTCCTGTTGCTCGGATGGTTGGCTGGAGCTTCGAGTGCGAGAACTTAGATCGGCTCATAGCTAAAGCGTAGGATGATAAAGAACGAGTAGAGTAGAAAGAGTTAAGCTGTCGGAGATCTAGAAAAATAAAGGAGAAGTTAGAGTTTGGAAGTGTCGTCTTTGCGCAATTTTTCGGGTGACTTAAAAGGAGTATGACAAAAGATACTAAAGGCATACGGAGAAAGAAAGAAAGTACTTGAAACATTGCGAGTCGATGTTAGTATGCCATAGTAGGATTGAGTTGGAATGCTTAAAGTTTTGAAGGTCCAAAGGTAAAGAGTTGTGTGAGGACACACAACAACCCAGGGATGGGAGGAAGTTGTTAGCCCTCCTAATTTTTCTCTCTCCATTTTCCCCTTCCTAAATCATAACCATTTACCTCGTTATTTTACATCTTTTATGCACCCTCATCACGCACTAGTCGAGCGGGGTGACATATTTTGTATAAACTTTGTCATATTTTTAATTAAACTTAGAATTTATTAATTATTTCTTACATTATTTCTTACTTTTAATCACTATTTGTAACTTATCGATATCTCCTATGTCTATTTGGTAGTTAGAGTACTTACGCGTGGTGTTAATCCCTGAGTGCGGATCAAATCTTGCACCATTGCCGGCACGGAAAATCCTTGTAGCGGTGAACCTCCTTGATCACTACCTCATCTTGAGGCTGCTTCAACCATGACAACGGAGAGTGATCCAAATGTAGTTGAGACCAATGCAGAAATGAGGGTGAAAGCTGAGAAATTAGCTACTTGCCAGTGCTACACGGCTTGCTTTAATTTTGAAAGGCGAAAAGCTAAATTTCTGTGTTTTGTTATATAATCGAGTTAAAGGATATATTTTGTGCCTTTGGCCAAAGTTTTATGTAATATAATGTACATTAGGACTAAGAAGCGAGATTTTTAATAGTAAAGGAGAATAGAAACACGGTAGGGGCGGTAGCGAGTGGGTGTATTTCATTATCGCCCAAATTTCGATGTGAATTAGTAAAAGGAGCTGCTTGCACTCATGTTTCAAAAATTGTGTGTACGTATTGAGTTGATGAATTAATTAATGTGCTTGAGCCCGACATTTCTATTTAAATGAGAAACGTGTTGGTGGCTAGGGCCCAACCAACCCGGCATGTGCATTTTCGTGTTTTTCTTGTAATTACGTGTTTACATTGTGAAGTGTGATTTAATCTTCAACACATGTATTGCATGTGCGTAGATGCGAGCGGACATGTTGTGTAAAATAGATAACTTTCCTTTTCCTATAATTTTTGTTCCTACACTTGATTTCGGATTGGTTTTCTCGTTTGGCCCCAGCGGAAGGAAATGAACTTCTGCCTGGTGCACCTTGGTGTGATATCTCTTTTGCAACTACACTTTTATTGGTTTTCTTGCCTGGTCTAAGGAGGAGAAATGAACCTACACCGGTGCACGTTGGTGTGATGCGAGAGAGAGATTTCTTATTTTAACTTCCGACCCTCTTTCTTTCATTAAATGCTTATAGCAACGGGATAAATATATACATTGATCTCTGTATTTTTTTCATTGTATGTTAAGACCAAAAACATTCATTTTGTGTGCGATTTGATTTAACGGTGTAAGAATTAATTGCTAAGTGCGAAGCTACTGATCTAGTGCGAGAAAATAGTTTCTTACCACGGGATTTGAATGCTTCAAACCTAGAAAAGTTCAAGCCCTCGCATGAAAGCGGAAAAGCCTTTGGTAAGAGACCACCATCTATACCTTTTTGCATAAATCTCTATTCTTTGCACTAGTGCAAGTGAGTACTATGGCGTAGGACAGGTTGGTGCAAGAAAGGAAATATCTAAAGGAGAGCGGAGGTTTAAAGGGCCCACATCGAGTGGGGCTACTAAGTGTCTATACTAAAAAGAAAAGCACATACTCAATAGTTAAACAATAATCAACTAGAGTGATTTCCTTTTATCTTTAATTCCCTCTTGCAAATGCATTCTTTCTTGTTCCATTCTTAGATTATTTTTTGATGGTTCAAGTTGCCTTTCTTTTTCTCTTTTAATTTGATTCTGCGATCTTTCCTTTAAAGAAAGTAGGGATCTACATTAGGAGAGAAGATCCATACCATCTCTAGAATTTCCTGTGCTTCGTCTCTAAGTTTAAAAATCCCTCGGGTTGACAAATTAAGTGTTGAGGAGTTTGCTTAAGTGTAATTCTTGCACCCAACAGACGGTTAAATGAAAAGCTATGGGAAGCAAGTCTATTCTATTTGTGATATGTTTCATCTCTTAGATTATTGCGAGTGACAATTTCACACAGTATTGTACAACTCTTTCGGTGGAAAAATGAGCAGGAATATGTGATCTTCTTTAATAAAAAAACACTTGATGAAAGATCTACATCTTCTCATCATAATGAAAACAAACAGCAATATAGTGTCTGGTTATACACAAATGTTCTTTCTCTGTGTTACACCAACAAGTATTTTTGTTTGCATCAAAAATTTATGTACGGCTCTTTCAACAACGGAGGTTGTGCAGTCACAATTCAATATGGGTGATACCATGCAATTAATGGATTACATATCTATGTTTACATGGCCAAGAAAATAAAGAGACACATATATGTAGTCGGAATTAATTAAGCGGTTCTACTTGAGAAAAATAAAAGGAAAATTCTACACGATCAATGTATAGAATGCATTTATAATGCATTTTACAATGATACATAGATAGTTTTTAAGGAGTGGTGCACTAATTATCTATGGGAATTGGACCATCGAGCAATTGTGATGATTGGGTTTCTATGGGGGTTTCTTACAACATGATGTTGGAGGTGTGTATAGTACATGTGTGGCTTCCATATGATTTCCTAAAGGTGCTGGTGCAAATTCATAAATTCCATTTGGTTTGGATGCCCAACTCTAACCTTGAATTTTCCCAACATAATAAGACATTGCTAAGAGCAAGGGGGAACATCCTAGGAAAAATGAATAACACCCAAAAATTCTAAATATTCCGATAATCCACTAGACTCCAAGTAAACCCAACTTGGAAACCTCCTAATGTAAGTGAAATGTATGCGAGATGATTTCCATTGATCTTCAATCCTTAAGTATGATGGATGGAGGCAAATATTGAGTTGTTGAAAACTCATTAAATACTAGTGGGGATTATAAGATAAAATTATTTATGATAACCATGTTTGCAAATACGGCACATAACAATACACCATAAAGTGACATTAATGATGTCACATTTAGTGCATAACATTAAATTGCATGGGCTCTGGAGAGATGTTCTTGGAAACAAAACTTGGAAGAAAATTGGGTTGATTGAATATTTTATTAAGAAGGCAATTGGTTAGAAAATGATTAGATTTTTGGGGGACAAAATTCCTATAATTTCTATGATATAATCACTATGTGGATTCTATCCTCTCATTAATACTCCTTCTTGTGTTTTGACCTTCACTATAGGAGGGGATAGAATCCCTATATTTTCACCTTGTTTTTTATCATATAATATTCCAAATATTAATTGTAGCTTCACAAAAAAGTCTCAAAAGCATCCAAATTTTGACTATCTAATTTGAGCCCTAGATGCTCATATTAATCATGGAATTTTCAAAATAGTTGTTAATTTAGGGCCAAAATTGTGTGATATGGGTAAAATATCATGAGTAGATGGGCCTTATAAAATATTCATGCTTTATCGGACCATCACACCCCTAGCTTGGATTTTTTCACACATTTGAGAAACTACCCTCTCCTCTAATGTTCCTAATCGTTGCTTTTCTATTCCTTGACAACCTATGTTACATTCCATCCAATATATCTAGTTCTCCTTGCTTGATAAAATCTATTAGAATGATTTATTATTTTACATAGTCCTTAACTTCTTGGTCATGATTAATTTCCTTTTACGGTATCTCATTAATCGTGTTAAATCTCAATACAATATATAATGCATTCCAAAAAATTTTCATTAACCCCCTATAGAGAGGTGTTCCTAGAGATGACAATATGTAATTTGATAAGTGAATGGGGCTCTCTAATCTATAGATTCAAATTAAAGGCTTGGCCATTATTTGAATACCCTATGTAGCATTATCCCCTAATAGTCACATCATTTTACTCAAAGTGTCAAATGACCTTCTCTCACCTTTTCTTCCATGTTCACACTACCCCACATTGGCAACTTTCAGTAAATATATTATGGCCTACGGTGATGGTTTGGGGGTTGGGGTCCTCTACCCTAATCCATAGGGAATAATTCACCTCTTCCCACGATTTCTAGACTTCGTGTTCTGTGTGTTTCTCTCATTTCCTCATGCCTTAACAAAGAGGTAAAGGCCAAGGGTTGTGTACATCCCCCACATAGGGGTCAGAATCCCAAAACGGTGAATGTGAAAATACAAGGTTGTGGAGGTATAATCCACAAGAAAACTTGCTTTTTTCATCCATACTACAACCCCAACAATATTTGATGATATCTAACGAGTTAGGACATGAAATTTTTCCTTACTAGTCCAAAATGAGAAATATGATATCTATGCCATTTCTCTTTTAGAAAAAAATAATATATCCTTATTGGTTGTACTGCAACTAGTTATTTCCAAGGAAAATTTTTGCATGACTCCAAAAAGAAGCTTCCATATCTTTCAAATACATATCACTCCTCTTGGTGGCTCTAATTTCTATACGAGTATTTTCTTTTTTCCAAGTGTTCCTTTTCTTTTGTCACTTTAATTTTGAGGATCATCATATCCTCTCTAAGTTGGTATATTTTATTTCTAAATATTTTACTTCCTCTACTCCCTTTTCTATTGCAATCCTCTTTCATTTGTGGCATGAGGTATATCTTGGCCTTTTCTATTTCCAACATGGCGTCTCTTTCTGTAGTCGTGTGGTCCAACAAACTTTAGATTCTCTTGTATTTTTTCTCTCTCTCCTTCTTCATGGTACAAATTTTCACTCTTCCTATAGCTCTATTAATTCTAGAAGATATTTTTTTGCTCCTGCGGGTTGTTTTCTTCTATGTTTGCTACAATTTGGAAATATTCCTTCTATTTTGGAGATAGACTTTGTCCTGCGGCCTATACCACCTTTAAAATTGAGACTCTTACTTGAGTTATTTATTTCCTATTCTAGGGCTTAGTTTCTCTCATCTTCACTAGTGTGCTTATAATCTCCTTTTAAGTTACCTTTACTTTAAACTTCTTCTTATTTTTTTCACTTAGAAGACCCAGGAGCTAGTGGCTACCTTTTTGTTTTCCTTTCTTGGTAGTTGTGAGAACTAGAACTTTTAAGGCTTATTGGGTCTTTTAGAATCCCTATTTATCCATATATATGAACCCAATCTATGGAATAGGAAGTTCCAAGCTACCCAGAGCGCATCCTGAAGCAATCAATTTAATATGCCCATAATGGGCCAAAGACTCATGCTCTCTGCATTTCACCTTGCCACGAGAAGAATTTTAAGGATGGATATTTATCTTAAATTTTAGAAACCTTGGGTGAATCTTAGCAATCCCAGATGTGTAGAATTCTATTTGATGTTATTTTTGTAAAAATTTAGTTTTATAATAATTTTTATATTAGTATATGTAAATTTTTGGCAATTTTTAGAGTAAAATAATTTTATACTATAAAATTTGGGTGAATCAATTTTCCAAAAAATTGAGAATTAGCGAATCTGGAAAAGCAGCGAGAGAAAATTAGCCACACTGAATATTAGCCCCTAAAATTTTCCCTAAGTACCACTCATCTCATTTAATGTTTATAAAAGGAAGTAAAGAACGTTTATGTTTTCATGTGGTTGTTGTGATATTGGTGTCTAATTTGATATACTAGTCTAAGGCTGATATGAAATTAATTCATATAGAGAGTTAAAAGACTATATTTACATATACAACAATATGAAACTCCACGAACGTATAAAGAGAAAATGGGATTGTATATTCTTCTATACAAATGCATATAAAGATTAAAAACATTTCATATCCTAACTATATGTAGAAAAGAGAAGGAACTTATATATGTAAAATATGCTAAGGAAGTACTAATTAAAATAACTTATATGTGCGAAAATCTCTTAAGAAAGTACCAATTGGAACAACTTATATTAAACTAGAAAACTATATAAAAATATTGAGAGTATATTTCATAGTGTTGTGTGAAACCAACTCGAGGCAGAAGAAAAAGAGAGATCGATGCACCTTATGAATACGCCACTTCTGAGGGGGAAACCTCCAATACATTACATAAATGAACAATTCTTTCGATGATAAAAATTCAAAAAACCTCCTTTCTATATATAGGAGTCCATGGGGCCACAATGTAATCCTGGTGCCACAATGTGATCCTGGAGAAATCGACCTAACGATAATAATTTAAGGGCACAATAATAACAATATGGGGGTTACAATAACAACAATAAGGGACTATACTAGTAATATCGGGACCTAACATGTACTCTCCTTCAGTGTTGTCCTCAATGCTTAGGCAGCTATGGGTGCTTAAGCATAGAAAATTCTCATCCTCACATGTAGAATCTTCGGTGGGTAAGTTCTTCCACTTGATGAGATACTGCGAAATTGATCGATTCCGTCGCGTCGAGGTTCTTGTTTCCGTGGTGCTTCGGGTTCCAATATGAAGTTTTCCTTCACTCATCGAGTTGCGGAAATATTGTTTGAAGCTGGAATATTTTCACGCTATAACCTTCTTTAAGCATGAGGCATGGAAAAGCTGGATGCGATCGTGAAGAAGGCGAGAGGAAGCTCCAGATTTGCATACCATAGTACCAACCTTTTGCAACACCTTGTAAGGACCATAGTATTTTGGTGATAATTTATTATCCTTCGTAGCTTCCTTGAGGGACATATGGTTGTAGGCAGTAAAAATACCCAATCTCCTACATCAAAACTTCTTTCCTGCGCGAGTGTTGATCGGCCTATTTCTTCATTCGATTTTTGTGCCAAATTTAGGTTATCTTTTAAGAGTTGGAGAGCTTCTTGTTGATGCTTGATGCGATCTTCCACTTTGCTTGAACCTTTCAAATTTTCTCTTAAATATGGTGTGATGGATGGTGGATGATATCCATAAAGTGCCATAAATGGGGTCATTTTTACAACGTAGTATGGAAGGAAGTGTTATACCACCATTTGAGCGGTAACCACTTGACCCATTGTGTTTTTTTATCGGATACACAAGCAACAAAGATATCATTGCAAACATTTGTTACTATCCCAGGTTTGACCATCGGATTGAGGATGATAAGATGAGCTATATGAGCTAATTGAGTACCCAAACAAGAAAATAAATACTGTCCAAAAATTTCCCGGTAAAAATGGAATCTTTGTCGCTCGCAATAACCACTTGGGTTTTCCATGTAGCTTTTGAATTGTGTCCATAAATACGTAGTATCGTTGTACTTGCTTTATTGATGAGATAATGCACAAAATTGTGCATACTTGGTAAGTATATACCAACTACCACCATGATGACACTCTTTCCTTCGGACCTGAGTTAAATGCGGCTTGAAAAAGTCCATTGAGAATCTCCTCCCAATGTTGACTTGGAATGGATAAAGGTTGTAGAAGTCCAGTCTTAATTGTCTCAACACTATTCTGCTGGACAAACGGAAACATTCCACCCCAAAATTTTGAATACTCGAGATTTAAGGCCATCCCAAAAAAATTCTTTCTTCACTGTGGTAAGTTTTTAAAAATCCAGGTGTCCTCCTAAAGGAGAAAGTGTGCGAATTCCAAAAGAATCTTTTGTTCTAGTTGGGAAATTCTTACAAATATATAAGCGATCTTTGTACCATAAGGAATCATTTTTTCCAACTAAATGTATCGGATGTACTAGGATTTTGCTGCAACTTTCGAATTAGTGTCCACACTTCTTCGTCCTTCTTCCATTCATCTCTTGCTTTAGTTATCCAATGCTGGTTGGATAATAGAAATGGCACAAAGCAATGCTTCCACCTCTTCTTTTCTTTCTTGAGAGTGCATACTGCAACAACATTTAGCTTCCCTTTTTTGTTATTTTATTTCAAAGTCATAACCCAACATCTTTGTGACCCATTTTCTATGACTCTTTTTGAAGATAGTCTTTGTTCCAAAAAGTGTTTAAGACTATCATGATCAGTTTTTATCTTGAAGTGTCTTCCCATTAGGTAAGTTCTCCATTTCTTTAGTGCATGCGATGTGCCTAACATTTCCTTCTCATAGATAGGTTTACACGTAAATACTTTCCTTTGATTGGACGACTTTCAAAAGCAATGGAGGTCTTCCTTCTTTCGTTAAAACAACACCAATTCCATTTCCCGAGGCATCACGTTTCCACAGTAAAGGTTTTTGTGAGTCTACGGTGTAGCTAAGACCGGTGCTGAGGCACATTGCCTCTTTAATATGTTCGAAGGCCTTAGTTGATTCAAGGGTCCATGAAAATGCATCTTTCTTGATAATGTTGTTAGAGGTCTTCTGCTATTCTCCCATAATTCTTAACAAACTTGCTATAATAACACCGTTAGCTTAAGATATTCTTGCAAACATTTGCTTCGTGGTTGCTGAGGACTTTTCATTCCTTAATGGCTTTAATATTGTTAGGGTCTACCTTAAAACTCCTACGTGAGATACAATATGACCAAGATATTCCACCTCTTAGCACTCCCAAAAAGAAACATTTGGATGTTTTGCATATAGTGTTCTCCACTGCAGTAGTTTGACGCACACGTCCAACATGTTGAACATGATCCTTCCAGGAACCCTGCTGTGTAGATTAGTATATCATCAAAAAATACTAGCACAAATTTTCTAAGGAAGAGGGTTTGAAAATGTGAATTCATCCAAACCTTGAAATGTAGAAGGTGCATTGGTAAGGCCAAAAGACATGACCAAAAATTCATAATGACCCTCATGAGTTTGAAATGTTGTTTTTGGAATACCTTCGGTCCTCATTCTAATTTGATGATATCCTAAATGAAGAATCCAACTTGGTAAAATAAATTTCTCCATGTAATTCATCCAATAATTCATTAGTCATAGGAATGGGAAATTTATCTTTAATGTTGAGCTTATTGAAGCTCCATATAATCCGGACACATTGCCATGAGTCCATCCTTCTTGTGTATCAATGCTGTAGGCCTGACGAGGAGAAAGAACTTTGACTAGGTTGAATTATACCCGCCTCACAACATTTTTGCAATCATAAGTTCAATTTCACTCTTTTGCAAATAAGGATATGTATGAGGCTAATATTTGGAGGAACACTTCTGGAATCAAATGAATAGCATGATCATGATCATGAATAGGTGGGAGTCCTTTGGGATTTTCCAAACACCTTGGAATGATTGTCCAAGACTTTTTTGGAGATGTTTGCAGAAATACATGATTTTTGATGTTGGAACTTCTAGTGAGCATAGTTGTGAAATCACGCCTCATTTGTTCTTTCTTTAGAAGATTTGTCATGATATTAGAGCTTTACTATATTTCCCGGCTTCCACAATACAGTAATTCGACTTCCAGCTCCTTACGATTCAAGAAAAATTATTGATAAAAGCTATCGTCCCCAAATATTGCTAACCATTATACGCCTAGTACAACATCGGCACCTCCCACAGGAATGGAAAGCATTGGATTATTAAATACATATTCCCCCATGGTTAGCTTGATATTATGGCATTTTCCGGAAGAAATTTATAGTTACTCCATTTTGCAACCATCACTTGACATTCGATGCTAGGTATAGGAAACAATTCGATTCCTTGGCTACCTTACAATCAATAAAATTATGGGTGCTACACGAATCAATCAACACTATTACCTTTTTCTTCTTGATATGTCCTTCTATCTTGAGAGTTTGAGGAGTGGTAATTCATGCGATCAATTTCATGATATGGTCGGACTCACTGTCTTCCTCTTCTAGGGAGCTTTTGGTTTCCTAGTGTATATCCTCTTCTTGTTCATTTTCTTCTTCCTCTTCACGAGTCCTATGTAAAATAATTTCTTCTCTTGACACATTTATGACCTTTTAGTGTATTTTCTATCACAACTATATAATGCAGCCCTTTTTCTATCTTCCAATTTTTGTGGTGTCAGCCGCGTGGAGTTATTGGAAATATAGTAGTAGCAACACTTCCATCTTTATAGAAGTGAGTGGAAGGCTTCCTTGTCGCCATAATTTTACATTCAATTTTCCTTGTCAACTCTGAATGCCTTTTCCGATGAATCGAGGTTCCAAAACGTATGAACTTCATGTTGGATGTTATCCTTTAAATTACCTATGAAGAGATAAATCCTATGTTCCTCACAGAAATATCGATTACCCTTATATTCAATTTTTGGAAGTCCTCGATGTGCTCCCCGTCGAACACACTTTGTTTTGAGATTTATCAATTGGCTAAAGAAAGTGTTGCTCTTTTTGTATCCTCATAATGTGCTATCATTTCCTCACAGTAAAAATTTGACCAAGTGAAATTTTTTTTACAGGAGCAAATCCATCGATACCATACAAATTTATTTTGTTCTAAATGTAAAGTTGCAATGTGTACCTTTTGTGTGTTTTGCACCTTATTGAGATCAAAATATTGCTCCATCTATAGTATCCATGTTACGGGATCCTTGCCACCAAACTTCCTCATATCCATCTTTGGAATATGGTGGTTCTTTAATCCAACATTAGAGTTTATGAAATCACGATTAACATTTATTTTGTTCTTATCATGAGTTTCATTTACTATCTTTTCACCATTAGGAATCATTTCTTGCATCAACATTGTCAAACCTTCAATGTCTGCTTTTAGATCATTCTTCATGTTTTCCATGTTGTCTTTCATTTTTTCTTCCATTTCCTCCATCTTAGCTTCCACGCCTTTCTTCAAACCATCCATATTATTCTTCAAACAATCCATCTTCGCTTCCATGCCTTTGTTCAAAACTTTCATTTCATTTTTTGCTGCTCTTTGCGAGAGTGAAATTTGGTGCACTTGCTCTTGTAATTTTGATAGATCATGTTGCAATTTTTTCATCTTCATGAGTCATAGTAGAGTATTCTGAGGGCTTAATGGGTGTTGAATTCTTTTTAGGAGGCATTTCAGAACCCAATACTGAAATATATGCTAAATAGGCCCTTGGAATCACTTCAAACTATTTTTTTACATAAGACTTATGCAATTCAGAAACAAATACACACCTTTTTCTTGCTTTTGAGGAGCTCGATATTGAAACTGAATTATCTTTGTGATTTCAGAACTTCAATATCTGAAATTTGGCCCTGTGGTATCCCTATGAATCCTCCTTCGAATACCAGAGGTCTGACCTGATTTGGATTCTTCAAGACAAAGTTATGTCCAATCTCCCATAATGACCTAATTATGGACTGGTTCAGTAGAGCGAACTTGTATAACTTGCCACGTGTCACTTTTTCCTCCTTCGGCTCTAAAATTGATAGACAAGAAACTAAAGTTCGTGTACTTGTATCCACTTTTTACAACATTCCAATCCAATGCTCAGAGGGAGAGTTACGAAGATTGTCCCACGATCACCTCTTTGAGATGAAATTCGGGAGCCTGAAAAATCCCTAACTTCCTCGATGACCTGTTTGGAGTAGCGAAACCCTAGAATCCAAAGCTCTGATACCAAATGTTGTGAAATGAGATCCAAAAATAGAAGAAAAGAGAGATCAACGCTTTAGAAATCAGCCAATTCGAGGGGGAAACCTCAAATACATTACATAAATGAACAATTCTTGGATGATACAAATGACAAAAACTCCTTTCTATAAATAGGAGTCCATGGGGCCACAATGTAATCCTAGCCAACCTAAAAATAATAATTTAAGGGAAAAATAATAACAATATGAGGGTTACAGGGGTACAAAAATAATAATAAGGGGGTTACACTAACAAAAATAAGGGACTATACTAGTAATATAGGGACCTAACACCTTCTCACTGGCACATGGAAGTGTTACCATAGATATTGACCCATTAATACTAGTAAAGTAATACCCACTATACAATGATGTAAACCAGTCCATAACACATACGAATTATTTGAAAGTTTTTGTGAGAGAGGGCCCCTCAAAGGGAATGTCACCTCATAACCAACCTTCTCGAAGTTAACTCATGCCAATCCTCTCTGTTTCTTCTAGGGACGACCCTTTCAGGAATATAAGAGTCTTGATGGTCGCTTCTCCATTGTGTCCTGTCATCATTTGTCACAACAAAATTCAGATCACTCCTACGATGACATCCTATAGATTGAATCTTGATATTTATTCATGTAGTACCTCACTATTTTTTTCAAGGTCAAAGCGCTAGAATAAATGGAACCTGCCACATCTACTTATACTTTTTCATCGTTCATTTAACTAAAAAGTCCCACTATTTCCTACCTATACCTATGGGCTCCACCATGCCACATCACCCCAGCCTTATGATCCAACAATTCCCTTCTCAATAATCCTTGAAAATTTTTAGGGAAGAATGTCCCAGGATGGAAAATTTCCTGTGAAATAACACACCTTTTTGTCTCCCAGAATAGAGTTCCCCATTGTTAGAAACTGGGACAATACTATGGGGTGGGGGGGGGGGGGGAGGTGGGGTGGGTGAATCAATATTATAGGAATTTTAAAATTTTCTTTTACTAATGAAGAATACTAGGAAACCAATAAATACTTCAACAAAAATTCACACCAGAATCACAAGAGTCAACATAAGAAGCACAAAACACAACACATAAGTTATTTAAACTTCTCTTCAATTATTTCCACAAAGGAAATGATGAACTGCACTTGGTAGTTTGAAACGCGCCGTTCTATAATTTTCTATGTGATTACTCGGAAGATTTATATAAATTAAAATATTCTACTTGTTGTTACAAAGTTCTTTGGCTACAACCAGAAGGAAGATGCCACTCCCTAATTTTTCAACTACAATTGAAAATAGCTACAACCCCTAGTTTATCAAATACCAATAAAAGGAGCTCCAACCACTAACTATTTACTGACCATTATTGGAAGGAGGTAAAATCCCTAATTTGCAAGCTACCACTTGCTTGACCTCATTGATTCATCTTTCATACCATATTCAGACTCAAATCATGAAGTCTACTTTCTTTCACAAACAAATAAATTTATCACTTCAATCAAACACCACACACACCATGAAATCAAATTCAAAAATCTTTGATTAATGATCAATCCACCAACATCCACCTCTAAACAATCAACAACCAATGAAACCAATTATTCAAAAATTGCAAACTTGATTCTACCTATAAATAATTTTGGAATGATATTTTTTGTTCTCGAGTTTTAGTTAAATTCACTTAAATTTCACTTATCAAAGGTTTTAATCTCATTAACTTCTTGTTCTGCTTTTGGAATGATGTCTTGATGAGCACAATAATTCTTCAATATTTCATCTTCTGTCTCTGTAAGGAAATATGAGTTTAAATATTCAAATTTTCCATTATCTATTTTTACTAGTTTTATTAGTCACTTTCCAAATTTAGCTGACTCTAAATTTGACCAATTTTCCAAATATACTACTAAATATTTCCATTGTCCCTATTCTAGATTCCAACTCGTTCATGCTTTTTATTTCCAAACTTTAGTGCTCTGCCAATTTTGGTGTTATTTACCAAATTTGGCATAATTTTCCAAATCCACAAGCTCTCAACGTGTTCATGGAGTTTGGCCCTTAGTTTAGGCTCAAGGTGCTTAAACCATGATTGAACTAACACTACAAAACCACTACTTAACACCAATTAATCAAGACTATATATTAGAGGGTCCAAATTGTAATATAAGCCTTCAAAATAGGCCCAAGGCACTTTTATCTAGCCCCAAAAGGGATTTAATAATGAATTCAAAACGATATCGGTCCCGAGTGTTAACACATAATAACCTCTACATATAACCTCTGCTAGGTCCCTCTCACTTTGGCCTTGGAGGATTAGAAAACATTGCAAACTGTCGTGCCCATGGTCACAATGCTCGCATGGAATTGCATCTTGGTCTAAGCACTAGCCCTTGGTGTTGGAAAAAATATTGGGGGGGGGGGGGGTGAATCAATATTTACAATAATCACAATATTTATTTTCATTTTACTAATTTCTATATGCGACTCTAATTAGTCCAACTAGTGTATGCACACGACTTTTGTAAAGGAAATATGCGTATACCCAGATAAATTTAATTTTCAAATAAATCTTCAGAAAATTTACTTTTCCCAGATCATGAATTTTGTATCAGACATTTAAGCAGCAGATATGTGCAGTAATAATAGAGTAAATCATCACACAAAATACATCACACATTAGAACCAAGATTTAAGGTGGAAACCCAAGTTAGGAGAAAACCACTGTTGTTTTAGTCTCTGTCTTAAATATTTATTACATATAAAAATGCTTACAATGTTGTACTAATGCAGAGTCATACCAGTACGAAGGCACCCACCTACAGAAGGCTGCAACCTTCTCTTGTTTTCCAGCTGCTACTAGAAGGGAGCTCCAACCCCTTGATCTCGTTTACCAGCCACTACTAGAAGGGATCTTCAACCCCCTGAATTGATCACTAAATTCTACTGGCAGGAAGCTTTGACTTCCACACTGAAGGCTTCTGCCCTCAGATCCACTACAAATCACATTTCATCAATTTTTACACTGGATACAACAGCTTCAACAAAACACCATTTGCAGAAAAATGCTAATAACCATCCAACAATATTCAAATAGAAGAGTGAGATCACTGTAACCAGATCACATCATTAAACCCATAATTCTATATTAACATGCAGAATCAACTTCAACCCTGATCATTCATAAAAAAAATTGTATACGCTACTTCAATTATGGTAACCTGCGTGTATACACGTTTTTCTATGGAGAAACATGCATATAGATCTTTATATAATGAAATTAGAGATATGACCAGAATCATAATAGATCAGAGACATTCAGGCACACTTTGTCATATTTATAGAACCCTTATTTAGTCAACAACATCCATCATATTAAATCACCCAGTCACTGATCATATTTATACATAATCAACTAGCATCATAAACAATATTGAAACAATCCAGATATAGATGAAGACTTCATTGACAGACAACATAAACACAATAGAAATGATCAGACATTTTCTTCAACAATCTTCAGAAAAACCCTAACTTCCATACACACCTTTGCTGAAATGAACCCGAGGGTATATGTGGTTTCACCGTGACAAACCCGCGTATAGATATGTAAAGATTACAGGACTTTGCAATAGTTCAAAGCAACAAGCTTTCTGAAATCATATCATTTACTTCAGCAATTATGTGCCAGACCACCGATTTAAGCAACTCATAAACAAATCATGCAAATACATAGTCAATTTAGGTCTAAAGATCCTGATCCATTATTGTATTCATGAGTGCATCAAAATATCTGATCTATCCATTAAATATATTCCAATCCATGCAAGTATACTTCAGACTGAAGTATTCATTCAATTTTCATTCACACACACTATTTTCACTATTATCTTCTCCTCCTTATATAGTTTGAGCCTTAGCCAATACTATGAGCCAAAAACCACACGAGTGCCAGTGGTATTCTTGGACGAGATCAAATAGTCGTTACTGTGCTAAATATTGTGGGCTAATACCATGGTAAAGACCCTTGGTATTTTTAAAATTAGCGCACCAACTCATACGTGACTTTTCTTCTTTTTACCTGCGTGTACACGTGAATTTCCTTCATAAAAATTGCATGTACACAAATTCTGGATGTATTCACAACTTGGCTTCATTGAACCTGCAGACTTCATCAAACCTGCATATGTTTCTTGAAAATTTACCTTCATCATTCCTCTGTCACTGACTGGAATTCCTTTCTCTGTCACATTTGAATTGACTTGTAGATACATCAAGTTTACATCTTCAAAAAATAGGTTTCCATCAAGGACATCATATTACATCATAATTCCAACAATCTCCCTCTTTGGACTTGATGTCAACCATGTTGTTATAGCATCATTTTTCACCTTCATATGATTCATGATTGCTTTTATGGCTTTGGGCACCCATTCCTACAGACTTGGACAAAATTCACTAAAAAACAGTGTTAAATTCCCCATACGCGGTTATGCCCAGACTTTTCCGCGTGTATACGCGAGTCCACATGTACTTTCCCACGTATGCCATTAAAATCATTAAAAAATATATAAAAAATCCCTATTTTCGGGCTGGGTTGATGGTTACTCTGGTAGTTCAACCACCCCAGCACGTGGCCAACTGTTTCCAACTGTTGAAACTACTTTGAGGGAGTATAAAAGCCCCTCATGTGCATGGCCTAAGGGAGAGAGAGAAATTATTGATATTATACTATGTTGGTATTCCCTATCCAAGTCTGAATTCCCGTGCCTCCTGCACTTCCCATTTCATTACAGGAAACCCTTGTTTCCTGGAGATGCTCATCTCTTTATATGTCATCTCGTATGCACCAGTTCGGAAGGAATCTTAGCGAGGCAAGGGTGGGACGGATCCGGATGACGGTCTGCTCGAAGATCGTGGAAGGATTCAGGTGATCTCTCCACTCGTTATTTCTGTACATGCTATTTATAATACAGAAGTACCATCTTGTTCCCGAAATATACGTGTTAGTGTCTGCTTGCATACATGAGAATATTGTTATTTAAGCATTTGTTATGGTTTATCTAATGTTTCATATGGATTTCACTAACATTTAGAGTAGATATATGTTGTACAACCAGTTCTTCGTGCTTGTTTCTTCTTGTCTTTCAAGTTAAGAAGGAAGAAGGGTTGTTGGGGGTTTGGACCCCGCGGGATCTGCTTCAACCGTAGGACCTACGGGTAACTTCCTCGATCTACTCTATTTAGTTTTTCATGAACATGTATGGTTGTGTGAGTCCTTCTTAAGTAGCATGCCCTGCTCTGTGGAGGTTTAAACCCAACAAACCTCTAGGGTGATTTTCCCCGAAATAGAACTGGCGACTCCACTGGGGATCGCATTCTTGTGATTCCCCTGTTGGGTGGTTTCAGCTGTTTGATAGGTTTCCAACAGTTTTAACTTTTATTTCCAGTCCAGTTTACTCTTTCTTAGTCAGACTGAAGTCCTGGTTTCTTATCCAGGCTTGATCCTTTTTGTTTTTCATTATTTACCTTTATATACGCGCTTTTTTCTGCACACAGTCGCGTATACACGCAAGTTTGTCTAAAGGGAGTCGCGTATATGCGTGTTTCCTTTAGCACAGTCGCGTATGCACGCTTGTTGCTAAACTGTGAAGTAGCGTATACCTAGGCAGATTTTGAAATTTTGGATTCCTTGGCTTTTTAGTCCTTTCTGTCTGTGGAGACCTGTTCCTGCAGTGTCTTTGTACCCTCTGGATTGTGAAGAAAGTGGTCTTTGGTCTTTTCTCTCTTTTGTTTGATTGAAAACTAGTCTTTTTGGAAAAGTGTTGTTTCTTGTGCTGGCATTTCTGGTTTGAGTACCAAGATCTCTTTCTGGGGATTCTTGGCTGTTCTGCTTCATCAGAACAGAGAGCTCCTGCTCATTTACTCTTTCCTATCTTTGTGTTTTGCTTTGCGCTACGATTTTTGCCCATTTTTTGGTTGGTTTTCTTGAGTTCAGTTGGCTAGGTCTTGTTGCAACTTTTGAAGACTCTTTCTTGGTTCTTTGAAGTTTTTGTTTGCGGCAAGGTTGCACTATTCTTCTAGGCTGAGTGGCTGAGTTTTCTTGTCTTCTTTTGCTCATATTGATCTTGCTACTAGTTAGCCCTATAAGATTTGGAGCATTTTTGAAGTTTTTGCTTGAAATTCAGTGTTGTTTGGCTTGGAATTTTATAGTTTTACTTGGTCTTTTCGAACTCTTTTATAAAACTCAAAAGCTCAAAAAACATTTTGCTTTGTTGTTTGCTTTTGTTTTTGCATTTTTGTTTTCATTTCTTTGTATCTTTTGAAGCTTTGTTGAGGTTTCTTGCCTTTGGATTTTGGCTTGATTTTGGAAAGGAGTTGTCATTGATTTCTTCCTCTTGTTGTTAAGCGTTTTTGGTGTCTTCATATTAAGAGTTCTTGATTTTGGGAACTAGCTTTCTGGACAACCAAAAAAGAGATAAAACTGAAGGACTTTTGGGAAATTTCACTCTGCTTTAGGAGATTTTGCATCTTAGGATTTGCATGCTTGTAGTGATTTGCATTAGGTGCACTTAAGCATTTAGTCATTTTCATAGTTTTTGTGAGTGTGAGTTTGCTATCTGAAAAGAAAAAATACAATTTTTAATCTCGTAGAACCCGTGTAGAAGTTGCTTTTCATCGAAAGACAATAACTGCATTTGCATGTAGTTTGGTTTTTATTAATTTCTTTCTACGTCAAAACATCATAAGTTTCATTTCCGCATCCTTGTGACTTAACATAACAACCCATTAAAATAAGCGATATAATTTAAAATCAACTAGCAAGTTTTCTAAGTGTCATACACCAACTAGCTAGGTTGTAGGGCCTTGGATTAGGTGAGTGGAGAGTTAATTCTCCAAGGCCGCTCAAACAAAACATAGAAGTTGATTAATTGAGCGAAATCCAACTCTGTTAGGTGGACCGGGAAAGCTCTCCTCCAGAGAGTCAAGCGCGAGGGGAAGTGAAGGCTGAGAAGAGGGATACCCCCTCTCTAATTAGCTGAATCTGACCTCAAGACCGTTCCGCCCGGCTTCTGACATGGATTGGTGCCCATAGTTGCCACTCCTAGGTTCCACACAGGTGACTGCGGGGGGGAATACCCGTGGTACCTGAGGCAGACGTCGTATCACTTTCAACAGTACTTCTGGGGGGTGCCCTTGTGAAGCTTGGGTGCTTGAGATGACAAAGGCTGTCATTAGGAGGTCGGCGTAACTGTTTCTGATACCTTCGCTAGTTGTTCTGGGCCTTAATTATCCCAGACTGCTTTCGGGAGGTCCTATATTTTGCTTTCATGTATTTTGGTGTCCGGTCCTCATCACCCGAAGTGGAAATACTTGAAGGCTGTGTGCTTGATTGTATCTCATGGATTTTTCTTATAGTGAGTGCTCTTTGCTCCTAGCTTGCCTAGCTTTTCACTTTTTTGAGTCTAATTTAAAATCTATAAAAGTGGCCGATCAAGCGCCTCGTCGATCGAGGAGAATCCGGGGGTTATCTCCCGAGAGTCCAGAGCCTTCTTCGAGAAGGCGTAGGAGTGATTTAGCAGGTGGTTACCACCCTGTGACGTCTGACGCAGTGGAGAGAGATCCTCCACAAGGGTCTAAAGGTTTCATAGCTGATTCTGGTGTTGGTTCCGAGAGGAGCGTTCCGCTCACCTCGCGAGTTTTATTTCCTCAGGAAGAAGATTTTCAAATCGAGGAATTACCTGAACCTCCTGGGTTAGGTCCATCTCCTCTTCCTCCTAATTATTCGTTCATTTTTCAATACATCGGACCTGAGTCAGAGAGACCAGAAGATCCTCCGTATTATTCATACCTTTCGATGGCCATGACTGTGAACGCGGCTTCTGCTGTGAGTGCTGTAGGCATTCAGACTCATGCTTCTATTGAAGGAGGGGGCACTATTGCTTTATCTTCGATTGCTTCTAGTGCTGCTGTGTTTGGCTCTGGTTTCGCCCAAGCACACGCTTCTCATTCTGGTCCCTTCTCTTTCGGAATGCCTACTAGTGGGATTCCTTCTTTTTCCTTTTTCGCTCCTGCAGCTGGATCTACACCCATGTCTTCCATGGGCTGGTGGATAAAGCTTATTTGTACGGGGGGTTCCCCCTTTAGAAGCCGGACACATTCACAGTTCGAATCCATTTCTTCAGGGTCCTTTCCCGTTTACTTCTCGGACCCGCGAGTTTTCAACCCCTTGAATGCCGGGGGCAAAGATCAGAGCTACTTTTACAGGGGTGGAACCACCGCATATTCACTACGGTGAGGGGCAGGGGAATCATTTTTTACGTTGGTCACTAAGGGAATACTTCTTTCCTTCAAATCGGTGCTTATCAAACCTTTTCTCCTCTTTCTAGATGCTGGAACCCCTATCGAGGGGCTTTCCTCTTCATTTCATGCTTCGGCGGGGAGGCGCGTGCCGGGTTTGGTAACTGCGTTGGGAGGAGGTTCTTCTCCTTTTCTATGAGTCCTTTTTTGGCAACTTTCGGTGCCTCATCAAATCCGGAGGTATTCTTTTACGGAATATTTGGGAATCCATCCCATCAAGGATGGAATCCTCGAACTCCGCCTCACTTACCTTTTTTACGGCAACGTTAAACTTGCTAGATGTCTGTCAAAGTTTAGACTAATGATCCAATTCGTTATGATCGGGGGTGGCCTCAGGTTCCCACCAAACTTCCTTCGGACATTCCAAAGTTTGAAGAGTAAGAATGGAGAAGATCAGGGCGAAACCCACATTACCGATTTCCATTTATGGTGTTCTTGAACTCCCACGATCGATGATTCGATAGGTTGAGATTATTTCAGCTTTGCACCTAACTAGAAACAGCTGCCAAATGGTTGATATTGAAGTAAGCTTAGGGGGCGGTTTTGCTACATTTGGAGAATTGGGCATGTTACATTTCGAACCATTTTCGGTTTTCTGTCACATTATGGCGGGAAGCGAACTCCTAGCTAATTTTAAACGGGGAAAGATGTGAACCCACATTTTTTGATCGCACATTCGGGAATGGAGGAGAAGGAAGAGGGCGATTAAAGCTCATATTCCAGGGAGAATTCCTTTTGGAATGGTTTCGAAATCCCTGTAGTCGGATCTTTCAAAAGATGTATCCCTCTCGAGGTATTTTCTAAAGGAGAGCGAGGCCATTTTAGAGGGCCCAGACGGCTAGAGTTGATATATTCTCGGTCTGGGGTCCTTCACAGAAGTATTTGCCTAATGCTCCTCGCTCCAAATTAGATTTATCTAAAACTAAAGCTCGATCCCTCATGCGACGGAGTGATTGGATCAATCAGTAGTGGTACGACCGGCTTGCTTTACTCAAGCTGCAGCGGTTGTCTTTGCAATCTTCTCCTATGCGGGTCGGTAGTGCTGCTAAGTCATCACCTTCCTAGTCTTTGTCCAGTAAATGCTGTCCCAAACTTACGATCCCAAAGGAAATCAACTATACGAAGGGAAGAAGAAAGGGACGAAATAATAAGAGAAAAAGGGCAAGAACGGGAAGGGTAATGCAAATAAAACCAACGAGCATGTTGGTGAGGGCCAAAGGAGAAAAGGAAAGTGAAGTTTCCTATGCAAGCTATGTCTTGGAGACCATCTTACGCTACCTTTGCCCTAAAAGTCGGGATGTGCGGGACGCTTGTTAGCCTAGCGAGGGTTCTTCTAGTTCCCGAGCTGTGTTAACAAACACTTTGCAAGGGCAACAATTTAGTTGTTGGCGCGAGACCAAAAATCCTAGGGCTTCTCTGGGGGCACCCGGAAGGAAATTCCATCGAATATTTTCATGATGAGTGCTCCGTGGATATTTCTTCGAGGATCCAGTGATTATGGCGGAGAAAGAGTCTTCGAAAGCTAAGGAAGTCCCTGATGCTACTTGAGCAACTTCCACTACGAAAGCCTCTTTGTTGAGTCTATGCCTCGGATACTACAGCATCTTCTAAGCGATCAACGATTAATCCAAATGCTAGAAATTTGCCTAGAACTACTCGATTGTGGAAGATCCGCGCGCAGTCCTTGTGTTTCATGTCGACTTTAGCAGGTACTCCGGTCTTGTCGAGCTCGACGCGGTGCTTTGCTCACTACCATTGGGGCCATTGATCCAAAAAATTCTCTTCGATTGCTTTTGATAGTGTATAATTTTAAGAAAGACTTCACTCATCACATGGCTTTTCATATTAAATCATCGTATCGGAAGTGTAACATCTTTCGGACTGGTTTTTGGATGAGGGTGCTTCCACATGTGTGATGTCTCTCGCATCTTTGGAAGACACTTGGATCTCCCAAAGGGCTGTTCCAACTACCACTCTTCACGATTTTGCGTTCGGCGGGTCATTCTCCACAGAGCCCCCATAGTGTTGTCCCGAGCTTTGCCCATCTGTGTTGGGGGCAAGCGTCTCAATATGAGAGGTTAATGGTAGTGGATGCAAGCTTGGACTACAACCTTCTGTTGGGGAGAAACTGGTTTATGAGATGGATGCCATTGCATCCTCATTATTTCACATTATATGTTTCCCTCACAGAAGGGAGGATCGTTACTGATGGATCAACTGGGGTGTCCTCATGTAGATCACGAATGTGTCTCATAGACTCATCTATTCCTAAGTTGGATAATTCTAAGGCGCTTGTTGAGAATTTAGGAGTTGAGAATGTATTCTTCCTTGATGGGTACTTTCGATATTCCTCCTCCTACGGTTCATATTAATGCAATTTCATCCTCCAAGGCTCCTCTTCGAAGAGAGTTCTTCAAAACTCATTATTTTTCGGACCCTTGGACCTTACCTTCCCCTCTTTATACATTAGCGGAAGGTAGAAAGTGGGTGGAATGGCATTTCTATTCTAGTAGGCGAGATTGCGTATCGGTCTATTGTTGACTCTGTAGAGTCCATCCCAGCTCTCTCTGTCACCCTGGGAAGAGGGTTTGGATGGAGATGTAGCTCCCGACTTTGGACACTTAGTTCTTCTTCTGCCCAGGATTGCCTTGATACCACTCTTCCATCTGAAGAGGCCATCTTGGAAGCCATGACTGGTATAGATAGACCATGGGATGACTTGCATCATCGGTCTTACTTTTTACCTGACTTGAGCGAAGTTGAAACTAGTTTCCCAAGTCCTCAGTCTCCTGGTCCTGTTCACCCAGTCTTGAACCCTTTAGCACCAACACAGGTTTATGCTGAAGGGAACATGGTTGTGATTTCTCCTACTATCCCGGTGAACATTTCCAGGGATCCCAATATTATCGAGAATGTCTTCATCGGAGCTTAATGTTCCCGTGAAGAGGTTCAAATTTACACCGAGCTCTTTAAAGAGTATAGGGATGTATTCGCTTGGTCTTATGAGGAAATGCCTGGAATAGACCCATCTATTGTCTAGCATGAGATCAAGACGTATGAAAACGCTAAGCCGGTGAGGCAAAAACTTCGTCCGGTCAATCCTAGGAAGGCAGCAGCTATCAAAGCTGAAGTTGAGAAGCTGCTTAAGGCGGGATTCATTTTCCCTGTTCCTTTGACTGAATGGGTTTCAAACCCCGTTCCCGTAGATAAAAAGCAAGGAACGATTCGAGTTTGCATCGATTTCAGAGACCTAAATAAAGCATGTCCTAAAGATAATTACCCCACACCATTTATTGATCAGATCATTGATGAGTGTGCAGGTAATGAGATTTTCTCCTTCATGGACGGTTTCTCCAGATATAATCAGATTACTATCCGTCCTGAAGATCAGCATAAGACTGCCTTTATTTGTCCCTGGGGTACTTTTGCATACAAGAAGATGCCTTTTGGTCTTAAAAATGCTGGGGCTACGTTTCAGCGGGCCATGTCATATTCCTTCCACGACATCAAAAAGATTATCGAGGCGTATTTGGATGATTTAGCTGCTCATTCTCGAAAGAGGATGGATCATCCTGCTCACCTCCGGAAAATATTTGAACGATGTCGGTTCTATAAGATTAGATTGAATCCGAACAAGTGCGTTTTCGCGGTTACATCCGGTCGGTTATTGGGATTCATTGTGTCCAAGGAAGGGATTAGGGTAGATCCCTTCAAGGTTGAGGCAATACTTTGGTTGCCTCCCCCGTCCTCTATCCGTCAGCTTCAAAGTCTACAAGGAAAGTCTAATTTTCTTCGGAGATTTATCGTAAATTATGCTGAAGTTACAAAGGGATTTATGAGATTGTTGAAGAAGGGAGTTCCATTTCTTTGGGATGAATTCGCTCAACGCTCATTCGATGCTTTGAAAAAAGCATTGACCTCTGCTCCTTTATTGAGTCCACCTGATTATAGCAGGGATTTCCTTTTGTATCTTGCAGCAACAGAATCTACTATTGGTATGGTTCTGGTTCAGGAAGATGATGCTCTTACAGAGCATGTTATATATTATCTTAGTCGAGGATTGGTAGGACCTGAACTCCGGTACACTCCGATAGAAAAATTAGCTTTAGCAGCAGTTCATGCTGTGCAGCGACTCCGGCATTACATTATTCTACGAAAAACTTATGTTTTGGCAGCAACCAATCCATTTCAGTTTGTCCTCAGTAGGCGAGTGATTGGGGGCAAATACAATAGATGGATTGTGATTTTGCAGGAATTTGATCTTGATTTTATGTCTGCCAAGTCCAAGAAATCATTGGTTTTCGCGGAATTGATCTCCGAGTTGCCCTGTGGGGAAGAGATGATCTATGATGAATCCTTTCCGAATGAACATTTGTTTCTTATCTCTTCACAGGATCCTTGGTACGGAGATATCATTGTGTATCTCCAGACTATGAAGTTTCCCTCTACTTTTTCGAAAGATGAGCGTCGTAAGTTGCGTCACTTGGCCAAGAATTATTTGATTATTGGTGATGCTTTATACCATCGAGGGGTTGATTCAATCCTAAGACGCTGCTTAACTCTCGAAGAAGCTGAGGCTGTGCTGAATGATTCCCACAGTGGAGCTTGTGGGGGTCATTTATCTGGGCTTGCTACAGCTCAAAATATTTTGCGTGCTGGGTACTTTTGGCCCTCGATTTTCAAGGATTGTATCGAATTGGTCAAAAAGTGTCATCCGTGTCAAGTCTATACTCAGAAAATGCGCGCTCATCCAGCTCTGCTTTTTCCAGTCATTACTGTCGGTCCCTTTACAAAGTGGGGTATTGATTATACTACTTGTAACCCACCTTCGGCTAAAGGTCACAAGTACATTATTGTAGCAGTAGAATACTTTACGAAGTGGGTCGAGGCTATGCCTACTTTTGGGAATGATGGTGAGACTGCAACTCTTTTCCTTTTCAACCAGGTTATCGCTCATTTTGGTATTCCTAGAGAGATTGTCACTGACCATGGCAGTCATTTTCAGAATAGTATGATGGCTGAGTTGGCTCTCAAATTGGGTTTCTGGCAGGAGCATTCATCTCCATATTATCCTCAGGCCAATGGGCAAGTGGAAGCCGTGAATAAATCCTTGAAGAAAATTCTTCAAAGGACAATTGATAAAGCTAGATCCAACTGGCATATTATGCTATATCCTGCACTTTGGGCATACAGGACGTCAGTGAAAACTGCAACTGGCTTTACTCCGTTTCAGCTAGTGCACGGGTTCGAATCCGTATTTCCCATTGAATGCGAGATTCCTTCTCTTAAATTAGCTGTTGAACTTCTTCCTGACACTTCTATTCTTGAAGAACGGCTCATTCATCTGGAACATCTCGATGAGCAGCGTCGGGATGCCGCCACGATGAATGAAGCACATAAAAACCGAATTAAAGCTCAGTACGATAAGGCGGTCAAACCTAGGGTTTTTTCGGAAGGTGACCTTGTTTTGGTCTATGCCCAAGAAAAAGATGCCCTGGGGGCAGGAAAGTTTAAATCTATGTGGTATGGCCCCTTCATCGTTAAAAAAGTCCTTAAGAAAGGAGCGTATACTTTGGTTGATTTCGAAGGGAACGAGTTGCCGGAGCCCCGAAATGGGCTCTATTTGAAGAAGTATTATGCCTAGGCTTCGGCCTGGCATGTTGCTTTTGTATATAGTAGTTTTGTTTTGTACATATCTGGTTGATTTTCGATCTTTGATGAGTTGGTGATTTTTTTGATCTGCTTTGGCAGGTTGTGTCGGATGTCATGAGTCACTTTGGTTTCGCCGATGGTGCTAGTAGACACACCCGGAACTTAGCTTCCGCGGATTGGGTGCTTCATTATCCTTCTGGTCAGCTGTTAGTATCAAGAGGGGTCTACATTGGACCTGCTTCCAATAATATAGCAGAATACACTGCAGTTGTTTATCTACTCTCGGAGGCAATATCTTTCGGTGTTGATTCGTTGGTAGTTTTCTTGGACTCTCAGCTGGTGGTGTCGCAGTTGAACAATACTTATCGGGTTCGAGATCCATTTTTACTCCGGTTGTTCTTGAGGGTACGTTTGTTACAAAGATAATTTCAATTTTTAACTTTCATTCATATTCCTCGAGCCGAAAATTGGCTAGCAGACTCATTAGCTAATCAAGCACTGGATTGGCATATTAATCATTCCATACAATAAAATTTAATCATCAAAAACATCATACATTTTGATACATTTATCACATCACATCAAACATCGCTGTATATATATCATCAGAGTGTTCAAAAAATTTACAAAATTTGGATCCATAAGGTCATACAAAATTTGGGCTTATGCCCGATCATGTTCAGTCTCAAAAAAGAATATACAGTCATCTAATACATAACATCTATCTACTCCTGAGGTCCCTACCCAGAAGTCGTGTTCCTATAGAACGTGATCGCGGTGGCAACTCGGCGGAATAACTGTACCCAGTCTCGGGGCACTCCTACCACCCGTCTCTGGATGGCTTCCAGCAGATCTTCCACGGTAGCCATAGGTATTTGGTGGGTTAACCCCTCCAAGTTCCTCTGCACAGCCTGGAGGGTCCTGTCTGAATCCACTGTATCTGCTTCGCCCCTGCGACGCTTGTGGCGCGGGAAACCCTCAGGTCGCACTGGTCCAATATCTGTATCATGATCATGTTTACATTGTCAGTCATTATGAATCCAATCAAAAACATGTTTATTTTCATTTTTTCATACATATTTGAAAAAATCCAAAAAAAATTATATAAGTCAAAATTTTTTGCAAACTTACCGACTGTGCCCCATGCTGTGCCTGGTGGAAGAACAAGATCTGGATCTCCACGAAAGTCCATCCCGGCATAGGGATAGTCGTCCACAACGATGATTTGTTCTCCCCACCAAAGGAAGAACTCATCGTCCCAAGTGGTCCGGGGAACTTCACTTCCCCCTAATCTCTTCATCATGTCTGCCCAACGGGCAATTCTTGGGTCTCTCGGGCTGCTGATGGTAGAGATAACTCTGGGTCTCAATGCTGGTATCTTCTCAAAGAAGAATGTCATCAAAATAGTACCGTATCCAAAGTGTTTGGTCTTTTCTTGGTGGATTGAGGTCAACTGTTGCTTCATGTTCAGTAATAGGGCTGTGCACCAATCATACACATGAGTCAAGCATTCCACTGCTATGCTCATTTGCGTCCTGGACGCCTGATGTAGGGAGGCAGATCCTGCCACTCTGCCAATGGTGAAAAGGAGGATCTTCATGTGCAAATCCCTTAAATCTTTAATTGAAATCTGAGTTCCAACTTTCTTGGAACCCTCTACACAATACACGTGGACATAATCTTCCATGGTTAGCCCTCCCAGGGGCTTCCCGTGCAAGTCCCCCCTCCGGGAGAGTCTAGTGATAAAATATATGTCTTCCACTTCAATGCGTACTGGCATCTGATCTATCATAAAGCAGTCCTCTTCCGGTTCCTAGTAATTGACGAGCATTTCTAGCAACCGAACATTGCTTTTCATATTTGGCATTTTGAAAAATTTGAACAATCTGCAATTCTGAAGAATATTTTGCGATGCTAGATCTTGCATGACCTCTTGATCAATTGTACTGTGTTCACGCTCTCTCCATGAGATTGTCATCCTGTCAAAATTCAATGAATCCTGCATTAGCCACACATTTTTTGATTCGGACCTGCGCATACGCGACTTTCTTTATGCACAGTTGCGTGTATATGCGACTTTCCTGTTACCAACCCGCGTATGCGCAAACCCGCATTTTTTAGAAAGGGTTTCTGTGGTGAAAATCACTAAATTTTAATTTATAAACGGACAAAATGATTTGCAAGGATGATTGAGGAGCTTACCTGACAAATTCGGTGCGATTCGACGGTCGGTTGTTCCTGATTTGACGAAAGAAGTTTTTTTCTCCAGAGCACTTTTTTCCAAATCAGCAATGTAATAATGAACCAAATATGAGGTAATTTGTCTATTTATGCCTAAAAAGTTGAAAATTTTCGCAAAAATTTGTTATGCTTATTTTTTCGATCTATCTTAAGCTGCATAACCCGGATGCTTGGAAGTGCCCAGTTTGGTATGTTTTCAGGTACATTTTGACGATTTTGAGATTTTTTCCAGTTTTTGATCCATGATTACCGACTCGTCACGGCAGGTATATGATCTTCACTGGCATATAGGTTAGGGAAATCACTTTCCGCTGCATCTTGCATACTAGCTTCCATACTGATCACTTGCCATAGGGTCGATCCCATCAGGTCATGACTATTACACCCATTTCACTCGCCGATTATTTAATCATGACTTGATGGTAGAGCCTTCCTTTCCATGGGCTTCCTAGTTAGTTCCTCGCTATCACTTGTTGCCCATGCTGCGTTTTATGTAGGCTTGGGAGTCCTCTTTAGTCCCGCCATGACTTATGTGTTGAAGCTTCATTCTTCTCCTTCCTCACTATCATTTTTCTGGCTTTTACCCTAGAGGCTCCCTGGTGTCGTTAAGTTGTATTACTGCATTGCATATTGGCTACTTGTTTATCCTGGCCTTTAGCCGGCTTCATTTGGACTCAGTGTTTAAGCCAACTTTTGACCTTGACTATTTGTACAAGTTAACCATTGCATGCACTTAGCTATCGCGACTTGACACCCTTTTACCCATGGATGGAACATTCCTCTGAGTATCGCTTACCAGTTTTCACCACCTTGCATTGAGCATAGGATCGTTCCAATCCCAGGAACTAGTGCATCTGTTTCTTGATACTCGTTCTATCCATTGTACCATAGCATTCTTTTATTCTTTTTCAGGCTTATTATATGAAAAAGACAAAAAAATCAAATATAACAAAAAGAGCGGGAACGAGATGTATCTTCGTTGTTTTGATGGCAGTACAGAGTCATTTTGTCGCCCTTGAACAAAGCACATATACTTATATATATTTCCTACATTTGGGATGGTTTTAGTTTTGACCTAGGTTTAGCCTTTACCTTGTTTCACTTGTCAGTCCTCCCCCGGTTGGTTATCTCTTCCAATCATATGGAGAGTTTGTTCTACCTCCTGCATAACAGACTTATACAGTGTCACTTTTTACTGCCATGGTCATCATGAGTCGTGCTTTTGTTCAAGGGAAGTCTAACCAGAGTCGGCCATTCTGCGGTGTCTCTTGACTCATTATTCAGTCGGCCTTCCCGGTCTTGTCAGTATCTTGTTCTATCACATCAGATGTTTTGGTCTTCTTCTCGTGCTGGTTTGAGAAGGTCCCCATTGACTTCTTGCTGGCGGGTTTGTCTCTTATCGACTACGACACATTGCTCTGAGAGCAAACCTAGAGCCGCACCCTGGCCCTATTTCCATCATTGATAGGTGACCTTGTGCTCAGCATTTGATGATCATTATGGGTCTTTGACTGAGTGGTTTCCCCTGTGTTCGACGTCAGCATACATTATCACACTTGGGATTCGTGCAGTACCTTGATTTCCATTTGACCCTATCGATGGATTTCTCGCCTCTGTGTCAGCTTTCATTATTGGTTGGTTCATAGGGTTTCTTCCGTGCGCTAGCTTCATCTTGTGCACGTCGGAAACGTACTTCGGTTTTGGTTCCATCACTCTACTTCGTCCGATTCCTTCCAAATCTTGGCCTGCGGGTTACACTCGCGCTGGACTGATGTGGGATGCCTTAATCCCTTCCTTCCAGCAGATCTTTTCCCATCGACTCCGACTCATTGCTCTGGGAATAAGGTCTAGAGTCTTTTTGTCAGTACCTTAGGGTTTGCAGTCATCAGTGGCAGACTCTTCGCTATCGACAGTGGGGATTCATCATTGCCTCCTCATTGGTAGATTCTTTCAAGTGTTCGACTTCAACTCATTCATTCGCACTTGTCAGATTGTACTGGGGCACCTTGACACTCATTATCATTATCGGTGGGTTGTCTCGCGTTGGTTAACGGGATACATCATTGCCCGGTAATCCAACGATTTCTCACATGGTCGACTTTAGCTCATTTATTCCCATTGTGTAGAATTGTGCCATAGTGATCGGTGAAGACCTCGGGTTGCATCAGCATTTCTCGGTTCACTTTTGACAGTCCATTCAGTTTCTGCCAGTGATGCCATCCACCCTTATATGTTGCAGTTCAGTACAGCAGCATCTTATATGTTGGCTCCCGAGTTGCGTGATAGTACCGTTTGTTCCACCCCTTATGATTTGGTACTTGGAGATTCAGTTACTTATTTGATCAGACATCCAGTTGCAGCATCCTTGATCAACTTTTTATATGTGATACTTGGACATTGATTCAGACTTATACTTCTGGGCCATGCTCAAATGATTCATTGTGTACTTTCAGTTCAGTTATACTTGTATACATGTTGGATCTATTCAGTACTTTCTATATGATGTATTTTTGACTGAGCATGGGTATGCCCGCCTCAGCATGAGTTGACTCTCTATTTTCTTTCATTGGTTTTTGGCAAGCTGAAATCTGGTGAAGTCCTCTCTTGTCCTTGCGAAGTTCTTTCTATGTGCATAATACATTTCGGCCATCATGTACCCCTTCTGACCTCATATATTAGGGGGCATCTGTTATAGCATCATTTCTCACCTTCATATGATTCATGATTTCTTTTATGGCTTTGGGCACCCATTCCTACAGACTTGGACAAAATTCACTAAAAAATAGTGTTAAATTCCCCATACGCGGTTATGCCCAGACTTTTCCGCGTGTATACGCGAGTCCACATGTACTTTCCCGCATATGCCATTAAAATCATTAAAAAATATATAAAAAAATCCCTATTTTCGGGTTGGGTTGATGGTTACTCTGGTAGTTCAACCACCCCAGCACGTGGCCAACTGTTTCCAACTGTTGAAACTACTTTGAGGGAGTATAAAAGCCCCTCATGTGCATGGCCTAAGGGAGAGAGAGAGAAATTATTGACATTATACTCTGTTGGTATTCCCTATCCAAGTCTGAATTCCCGTGCCTCCTGCACTTCCCAGTTCATTACAGGAAACCCTTGTTTCCTGGAGATGCTCATCTCTTTATATGTCATCTCGTATGCACCAGTTCGGAAGGAATCTTAGCGAGGCAAGGGTGGGACGGATCCGGACGACGGTCTGCTCGAAGATCGTGGAAGGATTCAGGTGATCTCTCCACTCGTTATTTCTATACATGCTATTTATAATACAGAAGTACCATCTTGTTCCCGAAATATACGTGTTAGTGTCTGCTTGTATACATGAGAATATTGTTATTTAAGCATTCATTATGGTTTATCTAATGTTTTATATGGATTTCACTAACATTTAGAGTAGATATATGCTGTACAACCAGTTCTTCGTGCTTGTTTCTTCTTTTCTTTCAGGTTAAGAAGGAAGGACGGTTGCTGGGGGTTTGGACCCCGCGGGATCTACTTCAACCGTAGGACCTACGGGTAACTTCCTCGATCTACTCTATTTAGTTTTTCATGAACATGTATGGTTGTGTGAGTCCTTCTTAAGTAGCATGCCCTACTCTGTGGAGGTTTAAACCCAACAAACCTCTAGGGTGATTTTCCTCAAACACCATGTTGTGTTTGATCACCACAACTTGTAGATACCTAATAGACACATCAATAATAAGAATTATTCAAACACCAATTTACTCTCCCCCTTTGAAATCAAGAGAAAACGGCGAATTGATACAAGAATGACGAGATTTGCACTGCACTATACAGACCTTACTCCCCCTAAACACATGCTGAAGCTTCAAAACAAATTTTCAAGATTCTATAACCTTTCCTATCACCAAGGACACATACATACATCAATTACCCAACCAAGAGGGGTTACATATTTGACTCAACTAACCAACCAAGTGGGTTTACATTTTTTGACTCAAGCACCCAACCAAGTGGGTTTACAAATTTGAAAAAGTCCCTACATGAATGAATATGGCCCTTACATCAAATTACAGATATGACATTATAACCAAGACCAAAAACACCTTAATAGAGAGAGATCATCGAACACACTTCAGTAGCCAACATAATGCCAACAATGCATTATATTCAACAAGGCTAATTCTCCCCATAAACCTGTGCATCCTGAACATTTTAAACAACCAATTCATCAAATCATCTTCATCAAGAAGATAAATATCAAGGAAAGGAAATGTAAGTTGAAAATCAGAATTGTAGAATGTACCCATCAACACCTGAGAAGCAGAACCAAATCATATATGACAAAGACTGTTCTGAAGGTTAACCCACATATTTTATGACAAAAGATCCATATGCGACTATATAGAGAAAAACTCGCGTATATACACAACTATGCATCATGAAACCTGCGTACCAAATTCAATCTTTTGAAATTAAACAGATTAGATAAGTGAGGTAGAGATAACTCCTAGCTTCGGTATGAGATATTCAAATGCTTCTCTGGGAAGAGATTTAGTAAATATGTCAGCAACTTGTTCTTTGGAGGGAACATACTCCAATTTAACATTTTTCTCAAGCACTTGTTCTCATAAAAAGTGATACTTGATAGGAATGTGCTTGGTTTTGGAATGCATAACAGGATTTTTTGAGATACTGATGGCATTTGTATTATCACATCGGACGGAGATGGGAGGAGAACATTTAATTTGAATATATTGTAATGTATGCATCATCCAAAGAATTTGTGTTCAACATGATTTAAAAACCAAATATTCTACTTCTGTTGTAGATAAGGAAATGGAGCTTTGTTTCTTGCTGAACCAGGATACTAATCGAGGCCCCATATAAAATGCACCTCCACTAATGATTTTTCGGTCATCAACATTTCCAGCCTAGTCTGCATCTGTGTAAGCATGAAGAGTAAGATCAACATTCTTGGGATGCCATAAACCAAAATCTTGAGTTCCTTGTAGATATTTGAATATTCTTTTCATGGCCTGAAGATGTGACTCCTTTGGATTGGCTTGGAATCGTCCAACAATCCAAACCGCATGCATGATATCCAGTCTAGTCCCTGTTATATAAAGCATAATTCCAATCATAGATCTATACTCTGGTTGGTTTACCATAGGAGAATCATCATGAGAATTGAGGTTACATCCGGTCACCATTGGAGTGCTCATAGGTTTAAATTCTTCCATCCCATACTTCTTCAAAATCTGCTTGAGATATTTTGCTTGTTAGAGAAAGATGCCATCTTTTGCTTGTTGAACTTGTAAGCCAAGAAAATATGTCAATTCCCCAAGTAAAGACATTTCAAATTCCTGCTACATAACTGAAGCAAATTTTTGACTCATGGATTCTTCATTACTCCAAAAAATGATGTCATCAACATAAACAACAATAATTAACAATTTATCATCCTCAATTGTTTTGTATAAGTTACTGCCTGCAGATCCTTTTGTGAAACCTTGTTGTTGAAGATATTTGTCAAGACGATAGTACTATGCCAGTGGGGCTTATTTTAGACCATATAGGGATTTTTTAAGTTTGAAAACAAGTTTTTCATAATTTCCTAGAATGAATCCTTCTGGTTGTTCTGTATAAACTTCTTCTTCTAGATCACCATTAAGGAAAGAAAATTTTACATCCATTTGATAAAATTTGAATCGTTAAAAACTTGAAAATGCAAGAAAAATTCTTATGGCTTCAAGTTTGGCTACTAGTGCAAATTTTTCTTCAAATTCGATACCTTCTTGTTGAGCATACCCTTTACAAAAAAGTCTAGCTTTGTTTCTAATTACTTATCCATTTTCATTTAACTTACTTTTGAATATCCACTTTGTTCCACTAACATTTTTATCAGGAGGTCTTGGAACCAATTCCCAAGTATTATTATTTTCAATTTGATAAAGTTCTTCATTTATGGCCTTAATCTAACATTCATATTTACTAGCTTTATTTACATTCCGTGGTTCAATTGTGGATAATAGTGCTAGATAAATAGGAGATCCTACAAGTGTTCTTCTTGTTTGTACCCTTGATTCCTTTTCTCCCAAAATTTGAGTTTCTGGATGATTCTTTTGAACATACTTGGATGGAGCCTTTTCTCTTTCTGATGTATCTTCTTTTGATGCTTCATTAGGCTCTTCTTCTATATTATTGTGATTTGATGAGGGAAAACATTCATCGTCTTCATCCTCGTTTGTTGTTATTTCCCTTTTGGGAGTTGCGAGAGATTCATCAATCACAACATCAATACATTCAACAATCTTCCGAAGTCTCTTATTATAGCATTTGTATCCTTTACTTCTAGAATAATAACCAAGAAGTATTCCTTCATCTGGTCTAGGCTCAAACTTACCAAGTTTTTCGTCATTATTTTTGATATAACATTTTCTTTCAAAAAATTTAAAGTACTTCACAGTGGGAGTATTACCATACCAGAGTTCATAAGGAGTTTTATCACTATTTACACAAACATGAGCCTTGTTGAGAATATTTACTGTAGTATGAGCAGCTTCACCCCAAAATGTATCAAGAATCCCAGATTCATCAATCATAGCATGAGCCATTTGTTGAACTATTCTATTCATTCTTTCTGCTATGCCATTTTGTTTCAGAGTTCCAACTACATAAAACTGTCTTTTTATGCCATATTGTTCACAGAAATCAATAATTCATCTCATATGTATTCTCCTCCTTAGCTATATCTAAGACATTTAATTTTTAGATCTAATTCATTTTCAACTAGAGCTTTGAAGACCTTAAATTTTTCAAATGCTTCATCTTTATGTTTCAATAAATCGATCCAACATATTCTAGAAAAGTCATCAATGAATAAGATATAGTATTGTTCTCCACGAGGTGAATTTTTCCTTACAGGTCCACAAAAAATAGTATGTATAAGTTCAAGAGGCTTACTCGCTGATCCTTCTTTGGCATTAAATTGAACCCAGGTTTTCTTACCGAATTGGCATGAATTACATATGGTACTTTTTGGTAAAGTAATGTTGGGTAGATCACGAACAACTTTGATCATGCTTGATTTGCTTATTTGATAAAAGCTCAGATGTCCCAATATTCTGTGCCATAACCAATTTTCTGTATATTTTCCTAGATAACATTGTTCTTGGCCACCTTTCAATATATACAGATTGCTTGGTGTTCTTGTTACTTTTATTATGGTTGTTCTGGTGTCAATTTCACGTACCACACACTCCTTTGATCAGAAGAAAACTTAATTTCCATGGTCACACATTTGAGTAACACTCAATAAGTTATGCTTTAATCCATCAACATACATAACAATGTTATCTTTAACCTTTTATTTTAGAAAAATAGATCCTTTACCCTTAATGATAGCAGGAGATCGAAGTCATTTCCAAAAGTAACATTATTTTCATTATCTAATGCATTGTATGAAATAAGTTTATCTTTATCACCTGTCATGTGTTTTGAACATCCGCTATCAATGTACTGTTGATTTTCTTATCCTTCTGCAAATAAATCTATGCCACAACTTTCAAACTGTAAGTCCTTCCTTCTCCATACCTTGGAACTTGTGGATATTTTTTCTTTTGGCTGAAGTTTTCTCCTGCATTCAAATTCCTCATGTCCAAAGTTATTGCAAACTAACATTCAATTTTTCCTTGAAGAGGAGAAAAATTGTTATAAGTATTCTTCTTTATTCCTGTCTCATTTCTTTGCTTTCTTGCTTCTCTGGTCATGATTGTTTTTCATGCAACACATTAAGCCGCTTTGTTTCCAAAATTATGACATGAGAAACATTGTCCATTAAAGAAGAATTTTATGCGATCATATAACCTTCTAGTGTTGTTTGCCTTTTGACTAATATTTTTGTTATTATTCATCCTTGAATTTGAATGATCATGCTTTACCTGCACATTATCTTTGATCTTTTGCTTAGTGATGAAGCTTTGCTGGTTAGCTTTTGCTACATTTAGATAGCTTATAGCTGAGGAATTTTCTGACTGAGAAGGTTCACCAATATATCCAAGACCTGTCTTCACAAGAGGAGAGCATTGAACCTTGATAGTTTCATCTAAGTTTTTAGATCCTTTAGCAAATCTAATATTTATATTTTTTACTTTCTCAAGTTCCTTTCTTAGACTTGCTATTTCACATTCTAATTTCCCATTATGCTTCTCCTTTTCTATGAGTTGATTCTTTCTAGTATCCATGGCTATTTTTTTCTCTTCCAAGCATATTTTAAGTTGAGCAATTTCTTCAAGAAAATATTTTATTCTAAAGTATCCATAAAATTATCTTTAGCCTAACTAGTGTCTTTTTCAAATTCCATGAGAAGTCTAATATCTTGATCAAATTCTCCTTCTTCACTATTTGACAAGCCATCACTATCTTCATGAGTATAGTAACTTTTTCTATTGACAAATCGTCTCCTATTTCCTTTTGCTAAATCCTTTCCCTAATCATGATTATATTTATGAGGACATTTAGCAGCATAATTACCCACTCTTCCACAAGCAAAACATTTGAAAGGAATCTTCACTTTGAACTTTCCAGTGCCAAGTTGAAGTTTCTTTACAAAATTTACCTCATCGTCTTCTGATACATACCCTGATTTTTTTTTTTGTCATTGTCCTTTCCTTTTGCAGTAGCTTTAAAATCAACTTCTTTGACTTCAAATGAACCTCCTTTTCTCATTTCAAAAGAAGTTAGGATCCCATGAAGTTGAACAGCAATAAGAGTTTATAGATACTGCTTCTCTTCAATAGTAGACACTTTTGACTCGAATTTAGGAGTTAAATATCTTAATATTTTCTCTACTAAAGTTGTGTCTCTTATGTCTTCACCCAAATTTCTCATACGATTTACGATCTCATCTAGACACAAAAAGAAACTAGTAATACTTTCATCATTATGCATTATGAAATTTTCATATTGAATTCTGAGAGATTGGAGTTTAGCACTTTTTACCTTGGCATCACCTTCATAGCTCATAATGATTTTGTCCCATATCTCCTTTGCTGTATTTAACTGCATAAATTTGAAAAATTATGATTTAGTCAGACTTCCCAATAATGCATTGACAACTTTTGCATTGGTTTCATAGTTCTTCCTTGCTGCTGGATCTGTTGGAACTGTGGTTGGATATTGGTAACCGCCTTCAAATATTTCCCAAACATCTGCTCCAAGAGACTGAATATAGGATCTTATTCTTGTATTCCAAAATATTAAATTGTTTCCATTGAAGAGTGGTGGTATGATAGTTTATGTTCCATCTTGATTGCTCATCTTAGATGATCTTCCTTCTAGCGATTAAGCTTCTTCATAAGGAACTTCTTTGATACCAATTGTTGGGAAAAATACTGAGATCAGGGGGGGGGGGAGGGGGGGGGGGGGGCTGAATTAGTATTTATAATAATCACAATATTTTATTTTCAATTTACTGATTTCCATACGTGACTCTAATTATTCCAAGTAGCATATGCACGCGACTTTTGTAAAGGAAATATGCATATACCCAGATAAATTTAATGTTCAAATAAATATTTAGAAACTTTACTTAGCCCAGATCATCAGTTATGTATCAGAAATTTAAGCAGTAGATATGTACAGTAATAACCGATTAAATCATCACACATGAAAACCAATATTTAAGGTGGAAACCCAAGTCGAGATAAAACCACCACTGCTGTCGTCTCTGTCTTCAATATTTATTATATAGAAAAATTCTTACAATGTTGTACTGATGTAGACTCATACCAGTACGCAGGCACCCACCAGCATAAGGCTGCAACATACTCTCGTTTTCCAGCTGCTACTGGAAGGGAGATCCAACCCCATGATCTCGTTTACCAGCCACTACTGGAAGGGAGATTCAACCTCCTGAAATAATCACCGGCTTCTATTGGAAGGAAGCTTCGACTTCCACATTGAAGGCTTCTGCCCTCAGATACACTGCAAATCAAGTTTCATCAATTTTCACACTGGATCCAACAGCTTCAACAAAAAACCATTTTTAGAACAATGCTAATAACCATCAAACAATCTTCAAATAGAACATTAAGATCATTGTAACTAGATCACATCATTAAACCCAAAATTCTATATTAACACACAGAATCAAATTCAACCTTGATCATTCATAAAAAAAATTGTATACGGTACTTCACTTATGCTAACCCACGTGTATACATGCTTTTCTATGGAGAAACCTATGTGTATATATATTTATATAATGAAACTAGAGATATGACTCGAGTCAAAATAGATCAGAGATATTCAAGCACACTTTGTCAAATTTACAAAACCCTTATTCAGTCAGTAGCATCCATCATTATATTCAATCACCCAGTCACTAATCATATTTATACATAATCAAATAACAGCATAAATAGTATTCAAACAATCTAGATCTACATGAATACTTCATTGGAAGATAGTAGAAACAAAACAAAAATGATCAGACATTTTCTTTAGCAATCTTAAGAAAAACCCCAACTTCCATATGTGCCTTTGCTGAAACGAACCCGTGGGTCTACGCGCTTTCATTGTGACGAACTTGCGTATAGATATGTAAATATTGCAGGACTGTGCAATACTTCAAAGCAGTAAAATTTCTCAGATCATATCATTTACTTCAACAATTATGTGCTAGACCATCGATCTAAGAAACTCATAAACAAATCATGCAAATACATAGTCATTTCAGGTCTAAAGATCCTGATCCATTACTGTATTCATGATTGCATCAAAATATCATATCTATCTATTGAATATAGCCCAATCCATGTAGATATACTTTAGACTGAAGTATTCATTCAATTCTCATTCACACACACTATTTTCACTATGATCTTTTCATCCTTATATAGTTTGAGCCTTAGCCAATACCATGAGCCAAAAACTGCACAAGTGTCGGTGGTATTATTGGATGGGTCAAATAGCCATTAATGAGCTCAATATTGTGGGCTAATACCATGGTAAAGAGCCTTGGTATTTTTAAAATTAGTGCGCCAACTCATACACAACTTTTCTTCTCGGTACCCGCGTGTAAGCATGAATTTTCTTCACAAAAACTGCGCATACACAAATTCTGGATGTATACACAACCTGGCTTCATTGAACCTGCGACCTTCATCAAACCTGTGTATATTTCTTGAAAATTTACCTTCATCCTTCCTCTGTCACTGACTAGAATTCATTTCTCTGCCACATATGAACTGGCCTATAGATACATCAAGTTTACATATTCAACAAATAGGTTGCCATCAAGGACAACATATTACATCATAATGCCAACACCTAGCTTATTATCCTGTGTGCCTTTGAAAAAATTCCAGGGGTTTATACTATGGGGTTACATGTCCTGGTGGGACTACCTCTCCACCTACGCTCTTTTCATTAATCTTTCGCTCTAACTGTATATGCCACCAAGTCTCACAACCTTTTCATCCCAAATAAACCTGCATTTCCATTTTCTTTGTTACCTATGGAATCCCTTCTCCAGGATTTCATGTCCTGATGGGGTTTATGCCGCACAGTTGGACCAATCACCATTTTGTTGGGGTGTGCTATCTTTCCACATGTAATTATACTATGTCCCAAAACTACTTCTGCTGATGCTTACACCTACACACCTTCGAAATATTTTGGGGTTGCCATTCCGAGGTAATGTGTCAACCACCTCTACTAGGGTGCCATGTGTCATTAATTTTTGGCCTACTTAGGTACTTGAAATTCTGAATTTTCATGCCACATGTCATGATCCTATTGGGCCATGTCATGGTGATATCATCATGCCATTGTGTCTCCTACTTCACCTTTGTCATCCAATATGATCTCGCTAAGCATCTCTCTCTGGTTGGTCCATGTATTCAAAGGTACAGACGCAGAGGAGTCCCGAGCCTTATTTTTTCAAGGAATTTCTTTATTTATGTTTAAATGGTCCCTAGAAAAACTATTTGCTGCATCCTTTGACACATCTACCCTATTTGAAGTAAAATCTAGGGCCAACTTGTACTTTTGGAGTTTCCAGGATTTTCTAGACTAAAAAATATTTATTTTTCCAATTACAATTTCCCCAGAAGTGTCTTATAAACATGATTTTGACTCCTTTGACTCATGACAATAAATCATAAGACCTAAAAAACCATATAAACATGAAGAACACACGTTTAACTAGAAGACAATCAATAAGAAGCATGAAAGCCATGATTTAATAATAATAACTTTTCCTTTTTTTTTTGTTACATAGGATGCATATTGAAATGAGTACAACAAAAATTATGAAGACCAAAACTACTTAAATTTTCAACACTCCATCTTAACTAGGGATGTATTCATAATTGTACAACCAGTACAACATCATTTTCAAACGAAAGAGTTCTCATATGAAGAGTAAGATTTAGAAGGAAATCATAAGCATCATCATTATGAACAACACTGTCTCTGAGGCCTAACCAGGAAAACTATACAGTAAGGAGGATTATGCTGGGAGGATTTACGTGTGATACTTCACTACCTATAAAAAGCACATATCCCATCTAATTTTTCACAAGGTATGCCCTTTTAGGACTATTCTTATCTTGGATCACCAATCCCAAGTCCTCAAAGAATATCAGTCCTCTTCGACCACTCTTCTCTTAGATACCTGTCCCATCCTCAAAGAGTGTGAGTACCTTTCTTGGATTTTATATCCTCAAGGAAACCACAAATGCTTATCCAATCCTCCACCATTCTCTCTTCATTACTTGAAGAAGAGAATGCACAAGTGATTTCCAACATGAAACCCTCTCAACCATAAAGGATATCCATATTCTCTCTAGAGAATAGATCCTTGATCCTATCTAAGGGGACTCCTTAACTCCCTCTCAAATCTAGAGGAGATTCCTAACTTCCTTTCTAATTGGGAAATCATATCCACAAGATTTATAGCTTTTCTTCATAAGAGTATCAACTCTCATATCTTTATGGCTCCCTCTTTTTCTGTATCTTATTGTAACAAGCCTGCTTCCTTTTGAGGTATCATGGAGCCATCGTCACTCTATGTGATAGGATTGAGGTCACTTTTCTTGCTCATTAATTTAATTTTTTACATCATAGATGAAGGAATTATATTAAGGCTTTCCAAACTTCAATATAATCATAGCTTCCTCATGAAAGTGATCTCCTTCGACCTTCAGGTTATCAACTCGCACTACTACCTTTCAATCCTAAGATGGGCACATCTTGAATTCATAGTTGTTAGGTACTAGATATTGAGATCCCCTCAACATTCTTAATACTTTTCCATTCATACAATTGAACTTGCATCAACTATCATCATGTATTCCTACAAAATTATCCCACATAGAAAAATAATATGTTAACCAAATTACCAACAATAATAAAAATTATACTCAGCTCATCCTGATTACCTTCTTGTCCAATCAAAATCCTTGCCATCCATCTCCATATAAATCTTCCTTCATGCATAAAAGTGCCAAAGGATCAAAATTTATTACCAAATTATAACTTCTTCTTCCATAGATTATACTGGATGTTAATCATTATTCTATATATAATCTAGAGAAAGTATTAATTCTTTTATTCATCCTTGAGTAAGTTAAATTATGTCCTTTAAAACATCACATAATCATACAAAGCATGTTACAAGATTCTACCCACATGAATCTTTTTTAATAGTCACTTCCAATGTGTATCCCTATGCCTTTTATTCCACCATCTAGCTAAATGTCTCATAATGAGCCAACATCCCGAGCCATTAAAATCCTTGATCCCTTTAATAGTATCATTTCCATATTACATGGAATATATGCTAATCTTGTCACAATGCTTCGCCCAAGAACCTGTAAAAATTATGGTTAAGCAAGATGACTACTTCTAACATAATGTTAGATAATGCTTGGATGAACAATATGCAAAATGGTCGATCTATCTTCTTAAAAACTAGATGATTTATATAAAGAAAATTTAACCAAATAGACTCTACATATGCCACTATCACATGCTTCTCTCTATGATGTTATGAAAAAATAAAGATTCCCTTTTGAAGTAAAAAATAATGCATGCTATCCTAAATGAAATATTAATACTCATAAATAACCTGATAGACAATGCACCTTCTTCAATAGTTAAGATCTTCCACATCTTCTTTCTTCAACTTCTTCTTAGGTTCTCTCGTTTCTTCAACTATGTGAGCCTCACTTCTTTCCTTTCTCTTGTTGTTCTATTGGCTTGGAAAATACATATTAAATTATCCACATTCATTGCATTTAAAGCTTTGAACCTTGGACATATATTTCTTCTTGGACTTACTGAACTTTCCCTTCTTCAACTTCTTGAGTCAAGCTAGAAAGGCTTGAGACTGCTCATATGATCCAATGTCATATTTTACCTTGATCCCTGATTCTTCCAAAATTAATTGTGCCCAAAAATAATCAAAGAGATTTGAATATTTCTTAGAGTATATGCTTGTTGCAAATTTTCTCCATTCTAGCGGTGATGCATTTAATATGCAGATGGTTATTTCTGAATAAAAATTTGTTTCTCCAAGTCTCTACAAATGATATATTAATTGAGAGATAGTCATTAGAAAGGATGCCATGTACTCATCCTTTTATTTCGTCATCTTGTATATTTTATTCTATAAATACATATTTTTTCATGATGCACTCACATAGTACAAGTTCACTACCTTGTCATACATAGACTTGGAAATTTTCAAATTAGAAACAAATGGAACAAGAGGATCCTTTGTGGATTCAACTATGATCCTTTGTTACCTTACTTCCCCTTTATTGTAATTTTCTAGTTCTTGGGTCTTGCCTTTGCTAGGTTCAGTAATTTCTTCAGTTACATATTCCATTACCTCATGTTCTATAAGTTCAAGGTTAATCCTTTTCTTCCATGTTAGGTAATTTGATGCTCCAATGAGCTTATTTCAAGATATTTGAAGAAAATTTAATAATGTCCTCTAAAGCTGTTTCCTAGGATTCCTCTAGCAACAATTTTCAAGAGAGTGATGAATGATACCTTTAATATCCTTTTTACGCTTACTTAAAGGATGCCTTTCAATTAAACTTTTAAGTATATTCTCCTTTTCCCAAGATACAACTTCTTTAGGTATTCCTCTCAAGCCTTCCTTTTGATACATGTTTTGATGTAGTCTTGATCATCTCTAGTGTAGAAACCCTCCTTATAGATAAAAAATACTTCTACTTGTTTCTTGTGTCCTCCCAAAAATTATTCCCCTTGAAAATCAACCTCTTCCTATGTCCTTCCATCTACCTTCTCTTTTTCACCAAAGCTCTGATACCATGTTGGAAAATTCAAAGTGGTAGCTTATTAAATTAATTTTCCTTTACCTTAATATTTTCTTGTGAACATAGTTAGTCTTCTTGTGTTATTTATTTAGATAATTTCATAAAAAAAATATCAAGAACAAAAATAACAATAATAAAGAACACATAAATAAGGCTCTCAACCAGGGCGAAACACCTCCAAGGGGAAAACCTAGAAAACTCTTATCTTCTTATAGAATCTGCTTCTGATGAGACAACAAAGACTCAATACTAGACCAATTCCTTCTCCAAATACCAAGTCATCCCTTCCAACAATTCCTTCCTTTTTCTAACACCAACCAACTTCAAAATTTAAGTTTTACCTTGCAGCTTTTGTACCACTTCTTCAACCTGCAACTTTGGCCCTATAGTTGATGCATAAACCCTAAACCAACTTCCTCCTGAAACCATCCTTCAGTAAGACAAATCCCAAGGTAAACAAGGTCACGATAGAGTATTATTAAATAAGAGACTACACTTCATCTTGATACAACTCATATATGCAACTTTATCCTCCTTTGTAGCTGCAAAAACCCTAAAATTTCGTACATGTGATAGAGATAGCCCCAAAACAAGTATTCTTCTTTTTCTAGACTTTCACTCTTATTGTCTTATTTCTTCCCAACTATAGATCAAAATTTTTCCTTTAGATGAAAATTCTGAATGAGTGAGTGACAAATGTAACCAAACTAATCCTTTATATATCCTTTCCAAGGGGATGAATTCCCTCCTTTATGCCGAATTGAAGATGCTAGGGCCAATTTGTACTTTTGGAGTTTCCAAGACTTTTTAGACTAAAAATTAATTCTTTTTCCAATTACATTTTTCCCATAAGTGTCTTATAAACATGATGTTGACTCCTTTGACTCATGAAAATAAATCCTAAGACCTAACAAATCCTAGAAGCATGAAGAACATGATTTTACCTAGAATACCATGAATAAGAAGCACGAAACCCATGCTTTAATAATAGTATTTTTTTCTTTTTCTTCTTTGTTTGTTACATAGTTTACATGTTGAAATGAGTATAACAACAATTATGAAGACCAAAACTAGTTACATTTTCAACAGTTCCACTGTTGTGTTGTACGACCATGTTCTCCTAACACTTGATTATATACTCTACCAAGGGCTCCACCAAGCTGATCCAAATGAAAAAAAATCACCAATTTGTTCCTATCACCATGTTTAAGGCTGCAAGTTTGACCTTGGGGCTTGTCACCTTTGAATAGGAATAAATTATGATCCAGGAGGCAGTTTGTAAACTTATATATACCACTGGAAATATATTTGATATCTTTATCCATCTAAGTAGTTTCCAAGAACTACTGATATGATATTATGAACTGAAATTGGCTCCAAAGTCTCTTCTCCTTAACCATTCTTCTTACACTCATCAATGCTCTTTCCATCATCTCTTTTGTCTTTTCCATCAATGAAAGCATACTTCTAACATTCTACCCCTTTAGCATTGATAAAAAAACTATATTAAACTAACAAAAAAACACTAGAAAAATAAAAGTGTACTCATTACTTCTCCATCTTCTCACTTTTCTAGATGCAACTCCCCCCATGATGCACTTATCCTTTGGTGCACTTATTCCCGTTGATGTAATTTTTTCTTTTTTTGTTTGAGGTAATTCTCCCCCTTTTACATCAATGGAAAATAAAATAATATTCTCTCCATTTCAAAATATATCCTTGTCTTGTTGATCTTGTGGACCTGACGAATTTTAGTTGATATGCTGAGTGATTGCTGGTTGCCTTTCTTTCTCTTGAGGAAGATCTAGTGGAGAGAGTTAAGAGGAACTGCACCCAATATTTTACCTTAAATAATAAAATTGATCTCTTGGGAGATTTTTGGCGAATATATCAGCTACATGATCTTTTTTAGGTACATGCTCCAACTTCACAATTTTGATTTGCAACTTGCTCGCAGAGGAAATGGTACTTGGTTGGAATATTCTTGGTCTTTGAAAGAAAAATAGGGTTCTTGGACATAATAATGGAAGTTATTTGTATTATCATAGATGATAGGGATAGGCTTATCATATAACACTCATAAATATTGTAAAGTATGCTTCATCCATATGAGATGAGTGAAACAAGAAGTTGTTGCTATGTATGCTGCTTCAATAATAGAGAGTTAAATTGAAGCTTGCTTCTTGCTAAAACAGAAAACAAGACATTCACCAAGAAAGAAAGCACCACCAATAGTGCTATTTTTATCATTTACATCACCTACCCAATAATAATTAGTAAAAATATTTAGTGAAAAATATTTTCCTTTGGGGTACCAAAGACCATAGTCCATTGTGGCTCTAAGATATCTGAGAATCCTCTTTATTGCTAGAAGATGATCCTGTTTGGGGGTTTCTTGAAATATTCAAACAATAATTACTTCATTCATGATGTTTGGTCTTGAGGTTATCAACTATATGAGGCTACCAATTATAGATATGTATAAAGCCTTATCCACCTCTGGTGATTCATCAATCTTGCTAAGCTTTCATATTGTAACCATTGGAGTACTTACCAATGAAAATTACTCCATGCCAAAATTCTTCAAAACTTCCTTTAGATACTTGCTTTATGAGATAAAAATTCCTTTGGAAGACTATGCAACCTATAAACCAAGGAAATAAGAAATTTATACAGACATATACATCTCAAATTCAACGTTAATATCAACTAGAAACTTGTAAGTTAGAGAGTCAGAGTCACTATAAAAAATAATATCATCAACTTAGACAAACACCACTAACAAATTTCCATCATTATATTTCACAAACAAATTATTATCAATTGTGCCTCTTTTAAAACCACACTTGAGAAAATAATTGTCCAACTTGGAATACCAAGCCCGTGCAGCTTGCTTGAGACCATGCAAATAATTTTTCAATTTGCAAACTTAATCAGGGTGAATTGAAAGCTAAAAACCATTTTACTGCTCAATGTAGGGTTATTCCTATAATTATCCATTTAAAAAATTAGATTTTACATCCATATGATATATCTTGAATTTCTTGAATCAAGTAAAAACAAAAATCTTTCGGATAGCCTCTAATCGAGCAACAAGAGAAAATGTTTCATCAAAGTCCAATCCTTCAATTTTTGCATAGCCTTTGAAAACTAATCTTGCCTTTTTTATTACCACTTCACTATGTTCATTCAATTTCTTCTTGAAGACCCACTTCATGCCAATCACATTCTTCTTTGTTGGTCTAGGAACAATCTCCCATGTATGATTTTTATCAATTTTGTCAAGTTCTTCATTCATGGACATTAACCAATTGTCATCTTGGCTGGAATGAGAAAAATCCTTTGGTTCTATCATAGATAATAGGATTACATGTACTTGGGTAGGGGTATTTAGCATACTTATTCTTTTTTGCACACCTAAATTTAAATCACCAACAATTTGGTCATTTGAGTGTTTTTTTTCCACATTATTTGTAGGATCCTTGGATTGAGGATTGGGAGGGTATTCATTCTATTCATCTGAAAATGGCTCATCAATATTATCAATATTGTTTAATGGATCATTGGATCTTATTTTACTGACTGATTGTCTTCAAATTCGATGTGCTCATCAATTTTAACATAAATAAAATCAACTATCCTCTTTGTATTCTTGTTGTAACATCTATAGCCCTTGGTTTTGTGAGAGTATTCGGGAAAAATTCCTTCATAATCTCTTGCATTTAACTTTCCAAGCTTTTCATCATTTCTTTTGATATAGCATGCGCTTCCAAACTCTTTGAAATTCTTGATTATCATAGGTCTGCCATACCAAAGCTCATATGGAGTCTTATGATTGTTTGGTCTGAAATGAGATTCATTTAGAATTACCACTATTTTTTGAATGGATTCAACCCAAAATATCCACTGAATATTTCTTTCTCCCATCATGGCTTTGGCTAACTGTTGAACTGATCTACTGTCTCTCTCTACTACATTGTCCTTCTACAGAGTTTCTTTTATGGTAAACTTCCTTTTGATGCCATGTTTCTTGTAAAATTTATGAAATTATTTTGAAGTAAACTCACCTCCATTATCATACCTTATGCACTTGATTTTACAGTCTATCTCATTTTTAGCCATGGATTTAAAGTATTTAAACTTTTCAAAGGCCTCTTATTTTTCTCTTAAAAATGAAACCGACATCATTCTACTGTAATCATCAATGAGAAACATGAAATATAATTTACCTGTGGGTTTCTGTGTTCTTTAAGGACCACATAAGTACATATGTACTAATTGAAATGGCTTGGTAGATTATTTATCCATGTTTTTGAATGGTAGTCGAACTTTTTTACCAATATGACAAGACTTGTAAATAATATTCTTAGGCTTCAAAAGTTTTATTAAATATTTAACAACATTCTTCTTTCCCAATTTGAAAATATGATAAAAATTCAAATTTCCAAGTATTTTATTCCATGACCAACTCTCATCAATATTTGACAAACAATACCTCTCTATCTTCTCTTTTAGGACATAGAAATCACTCTCTATTCTTACAACTTCAACTACTATTTCTCCAGTGCCCGTAGAATTAATTTGAGAATTTTTAGCTTTGAAAAGCACATCATAACCATGGTCACATGTATGAGACACACCAGGAAAATTATTCTTAAAACCATCAACAAAAAACACATTATTGGATTTATCTCTACCATTTTCTAGACTGACAACTCCTTTACCAACAGTCTTACTAGGGGCATTATTTCCAAAGGCTGCATTTCCCTTATTAATTGGTTTCCATGACAAAATATTTCTTTTATATCCTAAAATGTGTCTGGAATAGCCACTGAAAACATACCAATGGCTCCCTTCATTCTAAGAATATATAACAATATTATTTTGTTTAGTTTCCTTTTCCTTACAAACTTTGGGTTTTTAGCTTGTTTTCTTGATAACAGGATTAGGTCTTTTAATTCCAAGTCTACAATCAACTGGTCTATGCCCAAAATTCTAATAGAGATAACATTGAATGGAATTATTCAAAGGAGTGAATGGATTATTATACTTGGGTCTACTCATCCTCTATATGATAAATTGATTATTTTGCTGATATTTCTTCTTTGTGTCCAAATTTGTCTAAATGAAAGATTCACCCTGCAAATTGCTACCTTATTCCCATAATTTGTGCATGTAAAACAATACCCTAGAAATATTTCTTCATGCTTGAGAGAAAATTGATTTCTAAAATCTTGCTGGGTTGTTCTATGGTAAATTCAATTTGTCTCTGTAGAATTTATATTCCCTTGCTGTGTGGGATTCGATCTGTTGTTCGAATTTCCCTTCTTGTTTTGTTGTTGTTGATTGGTATTTTACTTCAAATTGGTATGCATGCTTTATTTTTCTCTCAGCTATTGCATTGAATATCCTTTTGCTGCTACATTGTCTCTAGGTTTGGCTGCATGCAAAAAATTAATCACCTTCTTGCCCTTTTCCTTAGTTACTGACCTTGACTCAACCTCAAATCCAAGACTTAATTTGTTATGTGAGACCCTTTGAGCATCAGGTAGCTCATTCAAACTTTCAATCCCTTTTGAAAATTTCTCATTGAAGCTTAGCTGAGTTTTTTTTTTCTTTCCTACCTCTTTCCTTAGCAACACAATTTCTCCTTCAAGCCTTTCACATGCTTGATTTTTCTCACTAAGATGTTGATTTAGAGCTTCTTGAATCCTTTTTCCTTCTTCAATTTGTAGGAGTAGATGTTTAAGAGATTTCTCTTTGTTATTGATCAAAAATTCCTTTTGTGTTTTATTTTTCCTCCTTAACCCATGAACCTCTTCAAGAGAACTAACCAACTCACTTTATAAGTCAACTTTATCCTCTTCTCCATCAGAGTCAATCACTTTTATTTCTATATTATCTATTGCTATGAGCATAAATTCCTTTGGAATTTCATTATCTATGTCCTCATATGAATATTGGTTTCCTTGACCTTTAGAGGAGTTGACATATTGGGTGTAGAAGCTTTTGTTTTTAGCCTTCTTTCTATCCCTTTTCACTTTTCTAAAATTCTCTCTAGGGTAATGTTCCTTTTTCTTATTTTCAGGACTTTTGGAAGCATAATGAACTACTTTACCACAATTAAAGCACTTAAAAGTAATTTACCTTTGTACTTTCTTGAGCCTCTCTTACGCTTCCTCATAAAATTAGCTTCATCTTAATTTGATTCACAACAAGAATAATCATGTACTTCCTTAGGATTCATGTTTGCTTTGAAGGATGACTCCTTTGCCGTGGGCTTTCCATTAGAGATTCTCATCTCATAAGTAATAAGAGTGCCAAGTAGTTGATATGAGGTGAGAGTCTTTAACTATGTTATATCCTCAATGGCTAAAACCTTGGGATTAAATCTCTTAGAGAGAGATATCAATACCTTTTGAACTACTAAAAGTTCTTCTAAGCTTTCATCAAGACCTCTTATAGTGTTCACAACCTCGTCAACTCTAATATTTTTTTTAGAAATATTTTCATCATCATGCATCTGCAAAGACTCGAATTGAATTATAAAACCTTGAATTTTGGCTTGCTTTACCTTACTGACATCTTCATAGCAGCTTCTCATCTTATCCCAAATAGTCTTTGTTGTAGAGTAGTCCATGAACTTGACTAGTTATGATTTAGGTAGGCCAAAAAGCAGGGTATTCATAGCTTTAGCATTACATGTAAATTCCATCTTTGGATATCTAGTAATGAAGGCTGGAGGATTTTGATAGTCTTCTTCCATGGCATCCCATACATCAACACCAAGTGATTGAATATATCTATCATCCTAACTTTCCAAAACACATAGTTTGTTCCACTGAACATCGGTTCTATATTGGTGTATACTCATTCATGCTTTACAATGGTCCTTGATATTTCTTCCAACTTTTAAACTAATCTTAAAGTAACCTAGTTGCTTTGATGCCAATTGTTAGAAACTAGGACAATACTGTGAGTGGGGCAGTAAATCAGTATTGTAGGAATTTTAAAATTTTCTTTTACTGATGAAGAATACTAGGACACCAATAAATACTTCAGTAACAATTCACTCTAGCATAACAAGGATCAACATAATAATTTGTTTTCGTTGCTACAACACCCTCCAAATTTTGGTCTATATACAAATTTGGAGCCTATTTTACCCATGTGAGTTTTCATTTCTAGTAATAAAAGACATTCCATTCTTGTTCTCTAAGTTACTAGGTCCCTTTGTGAAGAAAACTAAAGTGTCTTCTTTTGGTAAGGGAAGTGTCACACTTTGTGAAAGAGAGTTATAACACACCTTTAAGAGGAAACTTTGGTTCTAATGTATTCTATCTATGTAGGGTGTTACATGTACAATTTGTCACCGTCCACAATCCCCATCCTGCACATTGGAGGGCTCATTCCGTGACTTGTGGGAAGAGTTAAGGCTTTAAAATACTTTCATTGCATCCCTCTGAAGATGAGCTTTAATTGCCCTAAAGACATCTCCCTGCAAAAAACCCTAAAAATAGCTCTTTTTCCATTGGCGCGGTTCCATAGTTCAGCCCTCGCGCCAAGAGGGAAATCCTCCAAAGAGGGCACGCCAATTGGCGCTCTGTCATAGAGCCGCACCCGCGCCAACCATATTAAGAGGTGTTTTTTAAAAATAAAAGGCGAAAGTTTCATCCTAACAAATTCTTGGATTGATTTCTATCTTGAGTTGGGAGGTTTGGCTACGGATTTCCATAGAGAGGAAGTGGTTTGCCACCTCTCATGGAAGCTTCCTTGATGATAGGGCCAATCCCATAATTATAGGGATCCCAACTCCCCTTCCTCCTTCTATAAAAGCTTGCCCATTTCCATTTGCAAGCTAGTTCCAAAGAGTGGTAGAATTTCTAAGTTCCCAAGAGCTTTCATGCTGCAAAAGCCTTCTTGATTCCCTAAGGCCAAATCCAAGCAAGGAGACTATTGCCAAGTATCTGGAGAGAGAGGCTTGTCCCATCCCTGACAGGCTTTATCGAGACATGTTGTGCTGACAACCCGCTAAAGGAGAGTGCTGCGTCGAAGCTATGGTTGTATTCTTCTTTTGACTCTTTAATGATAAGCGACTATCGGTTATGGTTCCACTCTTGTTCTTGATCATGTTCATGAGTTATATCCTCTTCGACTGATATATAGTTGTATGCACTGGATTTTATGCTTGTGTTTGTGTTTTTTCTTGCATGTGCAGGTGTCCGATCACGAAGATCGTGAGGGCTGTGATCTTTCAGGGCGAAGGAACGGGAGCACCACCTCTTCTACAAACGACAGTGTTGGATTCCAGGTAAGCCTTCCTCGCAAGTCGGTTTATTTACAATTAGGAACCTGCACTGTAGCGTGTTTGATTGTTGCTAGACCCGATCTGGGCTAGTAGGGATCACCTATGTCCGCAGAGGGGATTTACCTCCTCAACAATTTGGCGACTCCACTGGGGACTCAGCTTGTTGTTTGATTTTTAAACTATAGACGGAGTCTGAAGCACAGCCAGATAGCCTTCGAAACGCTTTTTCTCTGCATTAGCGGAGTAGATCAACGCTGCTTCAGTTGATCTCCGGTTTGGTTTACGGACTGGACAACTTGGAGTTTTGTCCTCTCTTTCTGGTTAACTTCTTGGTCTTGCTTGCTTGGTCAACTCTTTGGACTGGATTTTCTTGTTTGTTTGGCTTTGTTTTAGCCTTGTTTTCACTTGTCTGTGTCTGAGATTGCCTGTTTTTATTTTTTCCATAGTAAACTTGGCTGGCGCGCTTTTTAGCGTAACAGTGAGGCTGACTGGTGATTTTGATCTTGATTTTTCGGCTGTTTGAGTGCACTGGAGCCTGGTTTGACTGGTCAGAACCTCCTTCCTTTGGTTGTTTGCTTATTTCTTTCGATTTTGCATACGAGCCCTAGGGCATCTAGGTGCATTTGTGAGTCGAGCTTCCCTTGGGAATTTTTGGTTTCCATTCGTTCAGTCGGCTATGGGATTTCTTCCTTGCGTTCATTTGACAGTTGTATATCATCTTATTGCGTTTTTTGAGTGACTGATTTCGTTTTCATTCGAATTTCGCTTTGCTTCGTTTTGGGCCTAGATCACACGACTCATTGGTGTCTTTGGGGCTTATCTTGGTTTTGAGAGACTTCTTGTCGATTTGAGATCTGATTGTTTGTGCTATTGAGTGAAATTTGTTGGTTTCACTCTCTTAATATCATTTCTCAAATTGCTTCTTATTTGTTTTCGATTTGTTTAGTACATCTAGCTATCAAACATTGAAAATAAAAAAATCTCTTTTGCTTTTGGTTGATTAGTGCAAATTGAAATATTTTCGATTTTACTAGCATTTAGTGAATTTGAAAGAAATTTTTTTAGTTTCATTAGTTGCATTAGAGATATCATTGATTGTCTTCTGATCATTTTGTTTGTGTAAAAACTCTCACCTCTTCTGTAGCTAGTTTTCATCGAACAAAATGGTGTACTGTGGCATGTAGTTTTGCATTTAAGATATTTTTGAGACAGCACCTTCGTTAGGGCCTGAAAACTGAAACGTAATTGAAGATCAACTTTAAAATTCACTCAATTTACACTAAGGAAGCATTGAAATCTAACAAAACACATTTAGAGGTCTAGGCTAGAGACGTGTTCCGGCGTCTTTAAACCTAGTAGCTGTCATTCGCCTTTTGGCTTTAGACAGCGCTAGTACAAACTTGTGCTCCCCATACCGTCGCGTATATAAAGGGAGACCTCACTAGGTTTCAATCCTTTATCCGCAGGAAGCCGAGTCTACCGCCCTATACCCATGATACACCGAACACAGCATTCGAGGAGATTGCCTGCACGTACGGAAAGTCCTTGGTTGATTTCTCTTTCATTATTGAAACCAAGGTGTATATTGCAGTTCACGGTTATTTGGTACACCCTTTTGCCTAGTATTCCTTAGCAGTCATTTGATCTTTTCTGACTCCCTAAATTTGAAAAGATTGCCAAGCGCTTGTCCTTTCACGCTTGTGTCAAATCTGAAAGAGATAGAGTCACCTTTTTTACCGTTTCTCGACTCTTAAAACATGAAACGGTGAAGTTTCTTATGTTTCAATGTGGTAAAAAATTAATCACCCACGATTACACACCCTGTTAGATTTTTCTTGTTGACCATTTGATCATGTGTCTTGACTCTTTTTCAGCCCGTGTGTGTGTTTGATCTTTTCTCTTGTCGTTTTTGTCACAGTGGCGGAACCCTCGGTTTCGTGTACTGGTAGTCCTTACATGGACGATTCATCAGAGGTGTCCCAATCCTCTACTGAACGACAGAAGCCCGTTGTTTCCGAGTTTCTTGACGGGGGACCAGTTCTTTTTGAGCAACCCTTTGGGGGACCAGTTGAGTTCGATTGGCCCTTTTCGGACCCTGTGTCTGAATTGAGATTAGGAGCTTATTTCCTTTCTCTTACATCGGGTTCGCCTTTTATAGCTGTTGTTTTTCCTCCTAGTCCTTGCTGTCTATTGCGAGATCTAGCGGCAGGTTCAACCATGAGTGATTCTGGTGAGGAAATTCCAACGTCTAGTGAAGACTATCAGCTCTTCCCACAAAGATTGTTTCCGGGAGACAACTCTGAGTCAGCTGTTATGTCAACAGCCAGTCCCTCATTACCACTGGGATACAGGTCTTTGGGTCAGATCATTTCCGCTGCTGCCTCTATGGGAGTATCAGCTCCTTCTCCGAGGCCAGCTGCTCCTTCACCGGGGGTGTCTCCTTAGATGCCCGTTACTTCTGTACCCGTTCGGCCCACTTTTTGTGTGGCCGCCTCTACGCCCGTTGTCACGGCACCCTCTGTCAGGGCTGTGCCGTCTCCTGAAGACGTTTATCTAGCTACTGCTGTACCAGAGAATATCTCTCCAGAGGAGTATTGGTTGTCCCTGCTACAGCCGAGCCCCGAGGTTGGACCATCCTCCCAAGATCCCAACCGCTCTTACTTTTCACACTATGCACAGGATGGTACGCCCGTGTATGCTTTTCCAAGTCAGTATGATGAGCACGGGGACATTTTGCGTCTTCCCGTTCCTGAGGCTTACCTCCATGCTCAAGGTTTACCTTATAACCAGGCTTATAACCCGCGAGGGCAACCTTTCCAAGGCCAACCTTCGGGCCAACCTGGCTATCCTTATGACCCACAAGGGCAGCCTGTGCAGGGCTATCGCGTGGGCCAGCAAGGGTCATCGTACAGTCCGCAAGGACAATATTACAGCCCTTCCAGTCAACCTGTACAGCCTCAGCCGGGGTACCAACCGGGACCGGTATATGGTCCTGGGGGGCAGATCCAGCCTTCTCATCCTATGCAACCGCAGTATCCTATTGTTTCTAACGTTGCATATCAGCCGGGACCATCCCATGGTTCCGCCCCAGGTCAAGCCGGTTACTAGCAGTCACCTGGCCCTATTCCTCCACCAGGACAACCAGCCCATCCGGTACAACCTGGTGTTCCGCCTCCAGGCCAACCGGTCCATCCGGTACAACCTGGGGCTCCTTTGCAGCTATGTCAACCTGCGCAACCGGCGCCACCTGTTTATTCGGGCCAATCGGTTCATTCAGGGCAGCCCTCTCAGTCAGGTCAACCTATTCACTCAGGGCAGCCCGCTCATTCCATTAACCCTGCTTAGCAGCCGATTCATTCGATGCCGCAGCCAAATCAACAGTTGCGCCCTAATTATCAGGCTCCGCAGGGTTCCACCTATTAGTAGCCGACTCATCCTCAGGGCGGTTATTATCCTCATGGTCAATCTCAACCGAATTATAAGCACCCCAGAGGCTCTTAGTATTATCCTCCTCCACCCGGTTATACCTATGCTCAACAGCCAAATCCAAATGCTGCTTATACAGGGCCGAATCCTAACCAGGGTCCGCACTCTGGTTATCAAGCCCCACACACTGGTTACCAGCATCCAAATCAGTCTGGTTATATGACCTACACCCTGTACGGTCAAATTCCTATGGGACAGAACCCATGGGGGCAAGGATATTCACAACCATTGTGGAGTACAGGTGTCGGTCCTCATCCCAGGCCTGGCATGCCGGTTAATCAGCCATTGTCGTTCCTGGCCACCTTGACGTTGCCGGATGTTTCAAAATTGACCAATGATCCAATTTTACATAATCCATATTGGCCTCTGGTTCCTACCAAGATACCAGGTGATTGCCCCAAGTTTGAGGGAAAAGCTGGAGAGGACCCCCAAGCGCATGTGATTACGTATCATCTTTGGTGTTTGTCTAACTCTTGGGTCGACGATTCAATTCGTCTGTGCCTTTTTCAGCGCACTTTAACTGGAGCTGCTGCTAAGTGGTACATCGAGTTATCCCATGGTATCTTCCAAGATTTCAATTCCTTAGCCATGGATTTTCTCACGCACTTTCATTTACCGGTTCGTTATGAAGTCGGGACGCACCTCCTGACTTCTTTGAAGCAGGACAAGGCCACTCACATTTCTGATCACATTCATGAGTGGCGGCGCCATCGTAGACTGATCAAGTTTCATATACCTGATCAGATACTAACTCACTGGTTCACCACCTCCTTCCTGAACAAAATCTCCGAAGATATTGCGATGGGAGCGTGTGTGACGGAGGAACAAGCCATTGCGCATGCCCAATATCTGGATCTTGTATATTCTCAGTCCAGCACGCTTTATGATATCTTGCCTGATGCCCCACGGTCTAGAATCTCTAAGGCTCCACCTACCCCCGCAGTGGATGGTGTCATTGGCTCTGTATCTCAGAATTCGAAGAAGTCTTTGAATGGGAAGCAGAAGTCTAATTCTTCCAACAATACTCCTGCTAGTCCCGCCCCATCAGATTCTGGCAAAACCGCGGAGGTGAACGCCGTTCAGGCCAATCCTGTGGAGAAAGCCTCCAAGGGGAAAAAGAAGGGGAAAAAGAAGGGCAAAGGTAAATCCAAATCCAATGCCCCGAGGCCAGAATCCCAATCTCGCACTGAGGATGGCTCTCAGCGTAAACCGAAGTACCCTTGCCTCATTTGTGAAGGAGACCATTATACTAAGGATTGTCCACGACGGTCCGAAGTTAGTCAACTTCTCAAGGGCTCAAAAGCGCCTCCGGCAGTTCTTAAAGAGCCATTCCCATCTCAGCAGACCCATATGGTTGAACAGCCATCACCATCTACACCATTTGGGTCCCAATTTTTCATGATGAAGGTTGCGAATCGTGGCAGGCACCCGGGAAGGCAGTTGCGGATGGACAGCCTCCCCCACCTGTCTCCGGTTCATTGGAAATCCAGAAGCCTACTCCTGAACCCGTTGTGAAGCCACCTTCTAAAGGTGTTCCTCAAAGATCTTCTTATAATCCGAATGCCCGTGCCGCTCAACATTACAACATTGTTGAGGATTTAACATAGGCACCTTCTGCTATGTCTGCACTAGAAGTTCTTCAAAGCTGTCCTTCACAACAGAAGGCTTTATTGTCTGCAATCGGTGGCATTGATCCCGCCGATTCAAGTCTTCTCACCTTCGATTTAGAGAATTTCTCCCCCCGACTTCCACATCAGATAGCTCTTGTTATTCAAGTCGGGATTAACGGTCTTAATATCCATAGGGCCGTTGTGGATGAAGGTGCTTCTACCTGCGTCATGTCATCTGCCTGCTGGAAGGCCATCGACTCTCCAGCCCTTGCGTCATCTCCCAATGCCCTCGAGGCATTTGATGGTTGGGAATCCAAACCCCTGGGTGTTCTCGAAAGTTTAGCGATCACTTTACAGGGGAAGACTGTCAACGTGGAAGTATAAGTAGGTGACACCAGGCTCAACTACAATATACTTCTTGGCCGCAGCTGGACCCATGCCATGCTTTGCATGCCATCCACCGTCTTTCAACTTCTTAAGTTCCCTCACGAGGGCAAAATCGTCACGGTGGATTAGTTGTCCTTCTTCACCTCCACTTCCGAGAACAACGTACCATACGTGGATCAGATTCTGAATCCTCCTGACAGTGTTGGACCCGGTCTCTTTAAAGACCCCGTCCTCATGGGTATCTTTCCCGCACCACCACTGCACACTGCTCAAGTTAACATGATTTCCAGGTCTGATGACCCCTGGCTTATTCCTATGCCTGAGCAGGTGTTTGAGTTTGGAGAATCAATGCCCTTGACTCCAGTAGAGATCAGCTACTGTGAAATTGTTGCTGCATCTGATCCTCCACCTCCTCAGCATGATCCTTTGAGCATGGCTCTAGATGCTTACTGTCAATCCCCCTGGCTTGGTCAGGTTGATTCGCCTGATCCTCTCAAAGAGACTTTTCCTTCCGATGAAGCCATCGTTGAAACTATGTCTCTCGAGGAGCTGCCTTGGGGTGATGGACATCATTGCTCCTCTTTTATGTCGAGCTTGGGGGCAATGTCTGAATGTCTGGAGCGTTATGCATCTCAGGTTCATACTCCTCCTCTTCAAACGCCCATTTTGACGCACGAGGTTTTTTCGGAGGGAAACCTGAGTAATATCACTCAAACTATCCCGATCAACATCTCCGTCAAACTGGGGATCGTTGAGAATATTCACGTGGGAGAGACTTGTTCTCCTGATGAGATTCAAGTCTATATTGATCTTTTTAAGGAATTCAGAGATGTGTTCACCTGGTCCTACGAGGAAATGCCAGGGATTGATCCCATTATCATAGTGCATGAGATTCCAACCTATCCAGGTGCGAAGCCCGTGCGCCTGCGCTTACGCCCCATGCATCCTTGGAAAGCCACTGCAATTAAAGCAGAAGTTGAAAAAATTCTGAACGCGGGCTTTAGTTATCCCATCCCCTTCACAGAATGGGTTTCTAACATTATTCCTGTTGACAAAAAGCAGGGTACTATTAGGGTCTGTGTTGATTACCGCGACATCAATCGCGCCTGTCCAAAAGATAACTATCCCACTCCGTTCATAGACCAAATTATCGACGAGTGTGCTGGAAGTGAGATTTATTGCTTGATGGATGGTTTCTCAGGGTATAATCAGATCAATATTGCACTTGAGGATCAACATAAGACTACATTTATCTGTCCGTGGGGTACTTTCGCGTATAAAAAGCTCCCGTTCGGCTTGAAGAACGCTGGAGCCACTTTTCAGTGTGCGATGTCTTATGCTTTTCATGACATTCGCCATATTGTTCAGCCTTATCTGAATGACTTGCCAGCTCATTCAGCTCGGTGAGAGGATCACCCTGAACACCTCCGCTAGATTTTCCTACGCTGTAGGCGCTACAATATTAGGCTCAATCCTCATAAGTGTGTCTTCTGCGTGGATTCTGGCCATATTTTGGGATTCATAGTCTCCAAAGACGGAATTCGCCTTGACCCTTTAAAATTCCAGGCTATCATAAACCTCCCATCACCCACCTCGTTATTTCAGTTACGGAGTCTACAGGGAAATGCAAACTTCCTTCGACGCTTTATCCTGAACTACGCAGAGGTGGCTAAAGGATTCACGCACCTATTAAAGCATAATGTTCCCTTCTATTGGGACAAAATTTCTCAGCAGTCCTTTGAGAAGCTAAAGAAATTCTTGGTTAATGCTCCTTTGCTTCGTCCACCCGATTATCACCGCGATTTCACTTTATATCTCGCCGTCGCATTTAGCACCATTGCTATGGTTCTGGTACAGGATGATGACGATGGTAATGAACATTTTGTTTATTATCTATCGCGAAACCTTCTCAATACAGAAACGCGTTACGCTCACATTGAGAAGTTGGCGTTAGCAGCAGTACATGCTGTGTAGCATTTTCGCCATTACATCCTATTGCGTATGATAACAGTGGTTTCGGATTGCAACCCCATGACATATATTCTCTCTAGACAATTGCTGGGGGGAAAATACTCTAAATGGATCGTTATCCTGCAGGAGTTTGACTTAGAGTTCACTACCGCTAAGTCAAAGAAATCACTTTTCTTCGCGGATCTTATATGCTCACTCCCAACAGACTCCGCTCCTTCATTTTCCAAGGGTCATATTCCAGACGAAACTCTTTTCCTCATCAGTATTCACGACCCTTGGTATGGAGACATAATCGTGTATCTTCAGAGCTCCACATTTCGGTCTAAGTTGACTAAAGATGCCCGACGTTGGATTCGGCATCAGTCTCAACCCTACCGTATCGTAGGAGATACTTTATACCATGTTGGAGTAGATTCGGTGCTCCGTCGGTGCCTAACCTTGGAAGAGGCTGAAAGGGTTCTAAATGACTGCCATAGTGGCGCCTGTGGTGGACATATGTCCAGATATGCTACTGCCCAGAAGATTCTGCGAGCAGGTTATTTCTGGCCGTTAATATTCAAAGACTGTATCGTTGCAGTCCATAAATGTCATGCGTGCCAGGTGTTTCAGTGCAAGATGCGTGTGTCGCCTCTCCCTTTGCATCCTGTTATTATCATCGACCCTTTTTCAAAATGGGGCGTGGATTTTATGACGTGTAACCCTCACTCAGCCGGGGGGCATGCGTATATCATTGTCGTTGTCGACTACTTCACCAAGTGGGCCGAAGCGATGCCTACACTAGCTACCGACGGTAAGACAGCTGCCCAATTCATATTCAACCATATCATTGCACGTTTCGGGGTCCCGTAAGCCATCGTTACTGACCACGGTACTCATTTCCGAGATTATATGATGGTTGAGCTGACTTCAAAGTTGGGTTTACATCACGATAGCTCAACGCCGTATTACCCCTAGGTAAACGGCCAGGTTAAAGCAGTGAACAAGGTTCTGGTCACTATGCTTCAACGAACAGTTGGTATCCACAAATCCAATTGGCACCTCCAACTTTTCTCAGCTCTATGGGCATACCGGACATCTGCAAAGAGTGCAACTGGGTTGACACCATTTCAATTGGTGTATGGTCTGGAAGCAACTCTTCCAGTTGAATGCAAGATTCCTTCGTTGAAATTAGCGTGGAGCTTCTACCCGACACTTCTGCGGAGGAAGAGCGTATTTTGTATATGGAATGGTTAGATGAGAACCCCCGCTTAGCTGCTTTAGTTATTGAAGCACAAAAGAAGTGGGTCAAAGCTCACTTCGATCAATCGGTTTCTCCTCGTTCCTTTGTTGAAGGAGACCTCGTCCTCCTGTACAATCAAGCACATGACAAGCTTGGGGCTGGCAAGTTCCAACCTATGTGGCATGGGCCCTACATAGTAAAACACGTTTTGAAGAATGGGGCTTATGAGCTTATATATTATGAGGGAATTCCGCTGGCGCAGCCCAGAAATGGGCTGTACCTCAAAAAATACTATGCCTGAAGTGATTTTTGGTGTGGTGTGTGTACATAAGTGTGTGTTTTTCATTTCTATGCATGTGTGGTGTGGTTTGCAATGTAAACATCTTTCTGTTGATCGGGTCTTCCTGATTGTGCAGATTTCCATTCATCCGTTTGTTGGTTTCGCAGATGCTGCCTCCCGCAGTACCAGGAATCTGTCTTCAGCAGCCTGGGTAATCTACGATCCTGCTGGTGAGTTGGTCAACCTACAAGGTGTGTGTCTGGGACGTACTACAAATAACATCGCGGAATAGAGTGCTATATTAGAATTATTAACCGAGGCTGTGAACCTTGGTATCCATGAATTACTTGTGTATCTAGACTCGCAACTTGTGGTATTAAAACTGAACGGTCATTATTCGGTCAGAAACCCATCCATATTACGTCTGTATCTGCGTATTCGTTTACTGGAAAGAAATTTTGACTATATTACATACCAACATATTCCCAGGCATATGAATGCGTTGACTGATGCAGTAGCTAATTTGGTTTTAGATAGGCATTTGCGCAATTTGTAAATCATGATCACATGAAAGAGAAAGATCCATCCAGAAATAGATATGTATATATATATCCAAATCTTTACATAGTGTGCATCGCATTAATCAAAATATATATATGTTCATCTTAATACATTCGGAGATGACATGTATCTCAAAAGATATGCATGATAAAAGTCCTAGGAGTCTAATCCGCATGGTGCTCATGATAACAAGTAACTACACACACTAAGCGTCTCATAATTCGGTGGAGGTGACTGGGCACTCCCACCGTGTGTCTTTGGTACGCCATTGGTACATCCGCCAGCCGGGCGTAGTCTGGGATCCCTCGGGCGATGCCCTCGAGATTCTGGAATAACTCCCCCCCCTCTGCACCCTCTGCCTGAGGATCAGGTGCGGGAAGAGTCCTCCGTGCGATAGGAGACATACCGGCTAGTCTCTCTGGACCCACGTCTGCATGCATATAAAATGTGTCAGGAAGAACATGTATTAAAAAAAAAATCATAAAATATAAAATCAAAAAGAGAAGGGGTCATACCCAACTCCTCGTCCCAATCATCTCCCTCCAGCAGTGGGAGATCTGGATCACCAGTGAAATCGGTACCGGCATATGGCCAGTCTTCCACTACGATCAACTGACACCGCAACCACCCAAAAAACTCCGGCCTCCAGGACATCTGTTGGCCCCCTCCAGCTCTGGGCATCAGTTCTGCCCAGCGAGCCATTCTTGGCTCTCATGGAATAGGCTCAGCTACTATGGCCCCTTGGCCCTGGAAGATTGGTAATCGTTCCAGAATGAACGATACCAGGATAGAACCATAGCCAAACTGTTTCAGCTTGGCTTGTTTGCATTTGGTCAGTTGCCTCTTTATGTTTATCGTCACTGCTGTGGCCCAGTCGAACAATAGAGGAGTCATACACTCTGAGGCTAACAAAAGTTGGGCCTTTGTGGCCTCGTGCGGTGCCTGCGACCCCGCAGCCCGCGTGATGGTATGCAGCACCACTCTCAGTGCCAGATCAGGAATGGTATGGATGTCCACCTTTCCACTTCCGGATCCCAGTTGTGCCCCTCGGCACACTCGTGCCATCACTTGCTCCATTTTCTCACCAGATGGTCTGCTCCCGGTCAATATGGGCACCGGACCTCTACGCGATAATCCGGTTATGAAGTACACGTCAGCAACCTCCAGTTCTAACACTTGGTCTCGCAGTTTGAATACTTGTTCATCTGCGTCCCACATATTGATCAAGTACTGTAGAAGCTCGGGCTGAGCTCGTAAACAAGGTGTTAGGAAGAACTTTTTCAGCCCACAGTTCCTGAGGGCATTCATGCAAACTTCATTTTCCATGGCTTGTTCATCCTCTTCACCGTGCTCCCTTTCTTTCCACTCAATCACCATTTTTCTCGGTTCACTGCATCAACATGGTCAAAACCCTTAATTAGATCTCTGATGAGCTTCAAATTTCATTCAATTTGATTAAAATCTCGATTTTTTAGGCGAAAATTGAGGTTCTGCCGCTGGCACGGCTGTTTCCTGAACAGTCGCACTAGCTGGCACGAGCTCTTTGCATGTAAAAGCTCATTGGCACGGGTCCGTGACCGATACCCACGCCAATGAGCGAAGCCCTAAAAATTTAAAAAGTGGCCTCAGAAGTCTAATGCATGATGGAAAACTATTAAAAAATGGATTGAAATGGAGTGCAAAGAAGCGCCTCTTACCTGGAACTGACGAAACTCGGAATGGTAGCCTGGATCGGTCGTAATCACTGTCAGAAGTTCGCACACCAAATTGGACCACTGCTGCTCTTCGGTGAGGTAAATAGTAAAAAGTAATTCTATTTTTACCATTTGACATATTTATAACTTTTTCTAACTCAAAATAGGTTTTGAAAGTTATTTTTCTAAATATTTTAATGTATTTGTGTCGAAAATGGGTTTTACACTTGCCTTTTTGTGCAACAACAGGTCTTTCACGCAACTAAAATAGTGAAACGAGTTGTATTTTATAATTTTTCAGACTCGGTAAATACACGAAAAAGTCACTCTGGAGTCATCTTTCAGCTCTTTTCTGACTCTCTAAACATGAAAAGATTGTCGAGGCCCTTGTTGTTTCGATCTCGTTAAAGTGGACACGAATCGACATCTACCCAGTATACGTTTATCCCTTTTTCGGGCTGGGATGGATTATTTACGAAAAAGGAATACCCTAGCCTATCGCGACTAGGAGGTTACTAGGATGGATTCGCCTGAAGGGCAGACTTATATTTTCAAGCATATGCTATTGCCTTCAAGCTTTTTATCAAAAATAATTGGGGTACTCACCAGAAATGGTGGGGGAAAATGGAACCAGCATCATTGTCGTGTCGGCAGTATGTCGCTCTTGAACATGGCACTTATCTGCATTCGTGTCGGGTTGGGGACATCTCATCTCATTCTTCACTTTGCCTCCATGGGTTTGGATAATCCCTTTTGACCTCTCATCTGCTCATTGCCTTGTCACCATGACCTTTGATCCGTTGATGTCAAATAATGCCAAGTCCACTGTCGTGTCGTTTACATGTTCAAGAGAAGTTGACCTCTGCAAGTATCAACCTTCCTCTGATTGTCATATAATCCTGATTCACTAAAAAATTATGTTCCTCTATCTCATGTCGATGATGTGGGAAACATTATGGCCCACCTTCGATCAAGGTCACTTCCTGTCGACTTCAGCTCATTATCCAGGAAGATGGTCTAGAGACTCTTTCATGGTACCTTGGAGCCTGCATGCCTCAATGGCAGGTTCGTCGCATTCGACGTGAGGTTTTCATCATTGGCCTCCGATCAAGTGATTCTACGGGTGTTCGACGCCAGCTCATTGATTCACATGCCGTAGATTGTACCTATAGTACCTTGAGGGCCATTGTCATTATTGGTGGTTCCTCTCGCATCTATTAACAGCTTTCATCATTGGCTGGTAATCAGACGATGTTCTTGCATGTTCGACTTCAGCTCACATATTCGCATGCTTGAACTTGTACTTTGTTTGGGTCGAGATGGAGCGCAAGACCCTGGATTGTGTCTGTTGTAATCCAGGCTGCGATATTGTGGATTATTATTTACATGACTCACTGATTGGATGGCTGCGACCATACCTGAGTCTATTTATTGGTCTTCATTGGATGGCTGCGTCCATGCCTTGGATCTAGATTATTGTACACTCTGTTATGGATGGCTGCGCCCATACCATGCATATATATCATGTATCTGAGACATCAGTTGTACTTCGCTCCGCAGGTTTTCCGATGGCGGTGTTTTCGGTCGGCATGTTCTCGTAAAGCATTTCACCCCTCTCTCTCTTTTGGGCCTCATGCTTTAGGGGGCATCTGTTACACAGCAATTTATCACCGTCCCTACAATCCCCATCCCGCACATTAGAGGGCTCATTCCGTGACCTGTGGGTAGAGTTAAGGCTTGAAAATACTTTCATTGCATCCCTCTGAAGATGAGCTTTAATTGCCCTAAAGACATCTCCCTGCAAAAAACCCCAAAAATAGCTCTTTTTCCATTGGCGCAGTTTCATAGTTCAGCCCTCGCGCCAAGAGGGAAATCCTCCAAAGAGGGCGTGCCAATTGGCGCTCTGTCATAGAGCCGTACCCGCGCCAACCATATTAAGAGGTGTTTTTAAAAAATAAAAGGTTGAAGTTTCATCCTAACAAATTACTGGGCTGATTTCTATCTTGAGTTGGGAGGTTTGGCTACGGATTTCCATGGAGAGGAAGTGGTTTGCCACCTCTCATGGAAGCTTCCTTGATTATAGGGCCAATCCCATAATTATAGGGATCCCAACTCCACTTTCTCCTTCTATAAAAGCTTGCCAATTTCCATTTGCAAGCTAGTTCCAAAGGGTGGCAGAATTTATAAGTTCCCAAGACCTTTCATGCTGCAAAAGTTTGCTTGATTCCCTAAGGCCAGATCTAAGCAAGGAGAATATTGCCAAGTATCTGGAGAGAGAGGCTTGTCCCATCCCTGACAGGCTTTACCGAGACATGTTGTGCTGACGATCCGCTAAAGGAGAGTGCTGCGTCGAAGCTATGGTTGTATTCTTCTTTTGACTCTTTAATGATAAGTGGCTATCGGTTATGGTTCCACTCTTGTTCTTGATCATGTTCATGAGTTATATCCTCTTCGACTAATATATAGTTGTATGCAATCGATTTTATGCTTGCGTTTGTGTTGTTTCTTGCATGTGCAGGTGTCCGACCACGGAGATCGTGCGGATTGTGATTTGCCAAGGAAAAGGAACGGGAGCACCACCTCTTCTACAGACGATAGCGTTGGATTCCAGGTAAGCCTTCCTTGCAAGTTGGTTTATTTACAATTAGGAACCTGCACTGTAGCGTGTTTGATTGTTGCTAGACCCGATCTGGGCTAGTAGGGATCGCCTCTGTCCGCAGAGGGGATTTACCTCCTCAATAGGAAGTAACAATAGTTTCTACTTTGTAGGAAAATGTTTCCTTTATTGGAATATTTATTCATCTATTTATATATGAGAGAGTTATAAACACTTTTTCGATCATGTGTTACTTACAACACTATCCATAGTGTCCTATTATGTGGGTGGATTTGGAGTTGACTTGATAGTTGTTTTAGTTATGGATTTTTGATATAAAATCATTTTTTTTAATTTTTACCAAAAACAATTATTCTAGAGCTAAAGCACCACACCACTTGTGAATTTAACATCCTTTTTAGTGGTCAAGAAGTTAATTCAAAAGACATCTATGTGTGTGGGGCTGAGGGGGGGTGGGGTATGCTGGAATCATACCACTGGTCAATTTAATGTCCATTTTGGTGGTATAAAATTTGCTTCAAAGAAAATCTATGTTGGGAGGGAGGGAGAGAGGGAGGGAGGGAGGAGGGTGTGTGTGGTGGAATTGAAGTCTTTGTTTTCATGTCACTCCAATAAAAACTAGATGTTTTCTCCTTTTACGAAGCCCCTTTTTATTAAATTTTAAGCATATTTAGATGCTCAAAATCCATCACAACCATCAATTCATTATTTTTTTCCTCAAATATTCATCTTGTGTGGCCTTTATATTTTCCTCTAAATACACAATTGTCAATCATACCACCAAAACATTATCATTATTAGTGTAACCCTTACCAATTCAAAAAAATGTTGGATTGAGTTAGATCATGTTACACCATGTATGATTAGTTTCAATTCTCCAAATGTAAATTAGGAAAATTATAGAATCTAATAGAAACAAGTAATTAGCATTAATATGAGCATTGGATGGAAGTATTCTCATAATTTCACTAGAAAATGTTGTTGGCTACTTATTTTTGTGTATAACTGGAATGTTTCATGGTATTGGATTCCATATTAACTAAAATTACACCTTCTTGAACAATGGGTATAAGTACTCCTTCCTGGATTCATTTCTTTAATATTTCCATCAAATTGACTTACAAGATAAACATCTATTGTCCCCATATTAATTCTTGAAAGAATCTAGCATATGACATTCTGGGTATTCTATTACCCTGTCTAGACTTAGAACTTCAAGTGTGATTCAATTTGTAGAATTTATTCATATAAGTGTATCATTTTAAAAACATGGTAGGTTCTATTTATCTTCATGAATGACATAAATCCATCTACTATTTCTCCCATCTTCACACAAAATCCTTAAAAAAAAGTTTCCTATATCTTCTGCATTCGTCTAATTTGGGTTCTTCATATTATAGAATATTATCTTCATTGTGAAGAACCATTCCTACATTTTCAACCTCTATGCTACATCTGATATGTTGGTACTTCATGTTTTCCATCAAAATGGTACAACTTGAAAATTGTAGGTTCCATACATCTCATTGCAATATCCATCTCTCCTCTAGAGGAAAAATGTTTTCCCATGGTCAATAAAATTCTATGTAAATTGTGGTTTGTAATGTCTCATTTGGGTACCTTCCTATCTAATTTCTATAGCATGTACCCACAATATCAAGCCAGATACTCATCAACCTTATTCTCACTAGTGCACTTCTTTGTTACCACTACCACTGAAGGCCCTCACCTCAACAAATTAGTGATAAGGTATATTCCCTTCAACTCCAAATATAGTGGTTCATATTTTACGATGAAATATCATTCTTGGGAATGACATATCCAAATATAGTGGTTCATATTTTATCATGAAATATAATCCTTTGTAATAACATATCTTTATTACACACAGAGGGAGAACTAATTTCCCCCTTTGTGTTTTTAGTTCTATAAAATTTATGTATTCTACGATAAACCCTGAGATCATGTATACTGGGTTGATGAGCTACATCCCTCTTATCATGTTCTTGATTCTCTCATTCCTTCCACTAAATCATTATTGTTAAGTGATTGTTGAGAATAAAGCCACATAATTCAGTAAGATGCTTAGAAAAAAAAACCCAACTCATAATTTTTTTTTACAATCACTAGATATGACTGTTTCCTACACCATTTCACCCAAGTGTTTCTCCATAAGGCACTTGTTATCCCCGAGATTTATCCATAAAAGTGGCCTAATATATCATGATCACGTTGAGGGACCATGGTTGGGAGAAAAAACATAGTTGACCTATAAATGGAATTAGTCAAGTGTTATATATTAGTGAATGTTATATATTATTGAAATGTAAAACTAAAACCATGAAAATGTAAAGAAAGCATGAGGGGAATACTTGAAAGAAGAAGAATTTTGATTGATGTCAGGTATGCTTTGGAATCATGATGGAATTTTTTCGGGTTAGGGTGGGGTTTGTCCACTAGCTATTTTTCCAGACAAACAAAAGCGAAAATGAGTACTAATTTGGCCTTATTTCCTATATATTGGACGTCAATAAAATTGCACTGGTTTTCTCATGTCAATCTTATGGAATTCCGTTCAACATGAAACAACTATTTGAGATTAGGATCATATCCCTATGATATTATTATGATTATTTGAATTTTGTTTGAGGTTTTATCAAGCATGTTGGTCATGGTTTTCATATAATATTGAAATTTCATCGTCACTATGGATGGTAGGTGTGTTTTTCTTGAACATAGCATATAAGGTTATGTATCTCTTTTTAATTTACAATGCAGTATCGAGCATATTTTAATTTTTATCTAAGCCATCGATCCAACTTGGTTAGGTTGTGATGTTAACCTGTTGATGCTTGAATGAAATAATTTATATGGTAGTTAGTTTCTTCATAAGTATGACCTATTATAACACCCATTTTTTTGTATCTATGTCCATATCAAATATTTTATCAACTTGGAATCACTTCTTTTGGCTGAAGATCACTCTAAAACTAAGCATAATTTTATCGTATTGATCATGTTCTAGCTACAACCTAGGATCATTCTAGCAAATTTTACCTTATTATTGTTTATTTTATCGTGGTGGCTCCGTTGCAGTGTTTCCTTGTGATTGAGAGGTTCATCCTTTCATGGGAGGAAGCCCTTGAGGGATCTACAGTAGATCAGACTTATTTTAGCCATCTACGCTCATTTACTTCAGTATTGCAATGGTTATTCAGTAAATTATTGAATCTCCCATTTTGTATGCAGACTGTTTGACAAGAAACCTTTGCGGGTTATCTTGTATTTTGTATGAAGAGACTATATATTTGTTCTTCATCATTATTTATCAATATATGAGTATATATATGGTTCTCCTATCATTTTATGTGTAAACCCTCTCTTAGACTATGCAGTCCCTTGAGCAGCTGCTCCGACATTTTGCAGTCTTGGGGTTTAGCACTTTCTGGTCATCCTAGGAGTGGGAGATCTGTTTAGCCCACCTAGTTTGATTTTTTTCAGCTCTATTCTTGGATTTATATTGCATATTGATTATTTTATTTCTTATGTTGCTGGAAATGCATTTTTTATGCATGTTTTATGAGCAATCCTGAAAAAGGAATATTACAAAAGGATTGGTTATGTTATCTACCCCAGTGAGGATATCCAGTTGTACCAAAGAAATGGGAATATTAGGAAATCATAATAAAATATGAGTGTCTAAAGATTTCATAGAAAAAGGGATAAATTTAGGAAAAATGGCTAAAATGAGAGACAAATGTAGTGCAAAAGCCAAGGTCCTTCATAAAATATCATTGGATAATCCTCTATATTTTTAAAATATACCATAAACAAACCCTTTGAAGAAAAATTGGATCTATATTCTATCACTAGGTCTATTTCAAGAATTTCTAAAGAGTATATTTCAATTGCCAAAACCCATTATAATGAAATTTTGCTCATATCCTATGCAAGAAAAGAGAAATTGGGGAAGGTTAAATAAAATTGTTGGAAAGTTTGCTTGCTATGGTCAAAGAGATATTTAGGAGTCAATTGTGAAAGCCCTTAATTTAGTGTATCCTTGAAGGATTAATATTAAAATTAATAGGGCACATCCCTGTCGTTGGCTACACCATTTCGTATGTCATAATATTTGAGCGAGTTCTTTTCCAAGTGCTTCCTACCTTCATATAGAATCTACATAAAGATGGAGAATGTTATTGTTTGACCACTAATAGTTGGGTTGCCACTAATATCTACCTGGATCATTCCTCCACCCTTAGGAAGAAATGGTCCCTATTGGATTCAGTTCGTCCATGAGATGAGGAAACTTTTGCTGATCTTGGTCTATGGTGAACCACTTGCCTTGGTGCAGGAGTTGGGTAACTTTGACAACCTGATATAGTTGGATCTTCTCTTGGCGTGTGTTCTTGATTTGCATATCCATGATACAATCCATGGTGGCCTATTCCATGTAGTCTAGGTTTAACTATGTTGGTTTGAGTTTTTCTCTAATGTCAGTGGTGTCGAGTAGAGGTGGGAAGAAAGGTTGAAGGTGGTCCACATTGCATACTAAGTGCATACCAAGGAATGGTGGAATACTGAGCTCGAATGAATTGGCCACTACAGAGTTAGTGATAATGTAAAACCAATATCGGAGCAGACGAAGCTTTCCGTAGGGTCCAACGAGGCGCTCCTTCTCAAAATGTAGCCACACTTTGTCACCCACCTCAAAGTTGTGTGGCACTCGATGTTGATCATGTCATTTCTTTTACTTGGCACTCGATCTATCCAATATTTGATGAACATGTTGGAAAATGATCTGAATGTGCTCAATGAAGCTATTCACTTTCTTAGCTTCAGACCGGACATGATACAAATCACTACGAGTAGCTGCAAATGACATGGATGTGTTAATGGGACACATTGGCTGGAATCCCAAGCCCACCCGAAAGGGGCTGTGTCTGGTTGAGCTATGGGGAGCCCAATTATAATTGTGAAGTACATATGGAAGGCTCTCATCCCATGTGTGTGGATGATTTGAATTGTACATGCACAGAATGTGTACGATCATCCTATTAAAAACCTTTGTCTAGCCACCAGTTTGGGGATGGAATGTTATGGACTTGGTGAGCTTGGTGTCCAACATTGACCAGAGGCTGGACCAAAATGTGGTGAGAAACCTATTGTACTAATATGATATCATATACTATGGGATCCCAAAGTGCACCCACACTCGTTCAAAGAAGAGTTTAGCAGTGGATTCGGTTGTGATATTCTTCTTGTAGGCCACCATAATGGCCATCTTCGAGAATCTATCAATGGCCAAAAGAACATATTTTATTCCATGCTTAGTAGAAAGAAGGCTTGACATGTGATCCATGGAGATGGATTCCCAAGGTCGAGTAGGGGTAGGTAGTGGAGTATATAGGCCTTCCTTCTTGATGGTCAGTTTGGCAATGGGGCAAGCAGTTCAGGATCTAATGTACTTCCCAACATCATGTCAAAGGTTTCACCAATACAATTAATTTTGCAATACTGCCACTTTTTTCTCAACCCCAAAATTCCCAACAACTCAACTGTAGTGCACTTCCCAAATCATCCTGGCATGCTCGCTTGAAGAAACAAAAGAGTTGTCCCAAGTGACATAGAAGTGCATCTTGGAGGTGAAAATTTGGAACTTGTGTACCCTCCAATGGTGTCTTGTATGTGTGGCCGAATTCTAGAGTTCTCTTGTAGATAAGTGGCCAATCATAAGTCTCGTGCCCACAAAAGTTGATAATGGTGGTTATCGCCACAATCAGTGGTCTGCTGAGGTGATCTGCAACATTGTTTGTGTTTTCCTTCTTGTACTTGATGTTCAAATGAGATTGTTGTATATATGTGGAACACCTCTGATGGAAATCATTATGAAAATTCCATTTTGTATTTATGAACTATAGGGATCGGTGATCTGTCTACATGACTGTTTCCTTCCCCAATATGTAATGCTTCCATTGTTGGAAATCCTGAAACATGTAATACATTTCTTTCCCATAACTGGGATACTTGCAGATTGTGTCAAATAGTGTCTGACACTGATATGGCATTGGATACCCTCGTTCAATAAGAACTTACCCAATAGCATAGTCATAGGCATATGTATCAATCTCAAATGGTTGTTGCAATTCTGGTAATGTGAGCACTCGGGCAAAGAAGATGCGATGTTTCAATTCTACGAATGTCTTCTGTTGAGATTCTGACAAAAATAATTTTTCATTCACTCCTCCCTTGGTGACTTGACTCAAGGTCCAAGTGATATGAGAGAATCTAAGCATGAACTTGAGGTAGAAATTAGCAAGACCTAAAAAGCTACGAAGCTCTCCTAGATTGGTTGGTGCTTGCCAATTCCAAATGAATTGGATTTTGGTTGGATCCAGATGCACCCCTTGTTCATCAATAATGTATCCTAGATACTGAACCTAGGTCATGCCAAAAGTGCCCTTCTCCAAATTGGCACACAACTTGTGTTGCCGCAATGTTTGGAGGACCTTTCGAATGTGGTGGAGGTGCTCTTCCCTAGTCTCACTAAATATTAGGATGTAATCCAAGTACACTACTAAAAATGAGTTGGTGAATGACCGCAAGATGTCGTCCATCAGCCTCATGAAGGTTGTAGGAAAATTTGTCGACCCGAAAGGTATGACCAGTCATTAGAAAAGGCCCTCCTTGGATTTGAAGGTTGTCTTCCACACATCGGAGGGTTCAACTAGTACCTAGTGATACCCGGACTTGAAGTCGATCTTGCTGAAATATTTCGCCCCTTTGAGTTGGTCCAAAATCTCATAAATCCATGGGATCAGGTACCTATTCTAGACACTAATCTTGTTCAGCACCCGATAGTCGATACATATTCTTCAACTCCAATCGTTCTTTTGCACTAACACGATGAGGCTCCCACAAGGTGATTAAATCGGCACAATGTGACCTTTCAACAATAACTCCTGAATCTGCCTCTTGATTTCATCATTGTCTAGAACAGAGAGCTAATAGATCGGTCCATTGGGAAGTGGTGAACCTGCAGTGAGATCAATGGGGTGCTCAACGTGATACTAGAGAGGCACCCCTTGTAGGTGAGGTGAATATGTCCCTGTACTCATCCATGACCTTGTATATTTGTTGTTGTCACATGGAGGAGCCCCCTCTCAAGGTTGTGGCCACCGTATCATTCTTTCCCTAAGGGTGGAGCTTCAGGAAAATAAATTTCCAAGTTTTAGAAATGAGCTTACTACAATTTTTTGTAGTAACCAAAGAGATAGCGGTAGGCAATGGTACCTCTGGTATCCTGTACAACTTATTTCCCATATTAACAATAACAGCTTGAGGTCGCGACTCATAGACAACATGTCGCTTCGACAAGTATGATTGGCCTAACAATAAATCACAAACTTCAAGAGGATCAATGTCACATATTACCTCATCCCTAAAGGGTTTGATGTTGTAGGGAAGGCTACACTGTTGGGTGACGTGGAGATCTCAACCTTGTTGAAGCCACCCGATGGTGTACGATTGTGGGTGTGGTCGGTAAGCCCAACCGCTTCATGACCTCTGCTAAAATGAGGTTATTTTGGCTCCCACTATCGACAATGAACTATAGTGGGGAACCCTTTACCCACATCTGGGAGTGGAAGAGACAATCCTCCTCCTTGAGATCTTCCGATTCCTCCTTCTGGTTTTTTATGGTGATAAGGATTGTGTTAGGCTCCACATCAATATTATGCTTCCCTTTGCATTTCCATTCCTGGGTATTGATACATAGTTGGAGAATACATCTGATTCAGAATCCCTCATCTCAGCCATGAGTGACTGCTTGCCTCGACATTTACTTATGTTTTGAGTGGAGCTCTTATGGAACTCACACCACATTCTTGTGTCCTTCTTCATCTTTGCGGTGTTTTTCCTAGCTTGGGACATTGGCAGGTTGTCCTGGACCACCATGCCTTGGTTGTATCCTTTGTTATATAGTTTGGGGGCACCTTCCCCTTTCTTTTTATTCGCAGATCCAAAGTCTATCTTTTTTGTTTGAATTTCTGCTCAATCTTGGCAACATACCAATTTGTCGTACAAAGCAAGGAGATGTTGAGGAACTCCATTTCCTACTAAATGTATCTGTGTAGAAAATTGTGGTACCTCAACACCTATTACTTCTTTGAATCTTTGATACCGAACTTTGTGCACAGGGTATGGAATAGATTCACCAGCTCATGCACATCTTGATCCCTTTGCTTCCGCAATGTATTCCATTATATGTACTTATCCTCATAGCTCCCCATAGGATAATATTGCTCCGTGATGGAATCTTAGAAAGAATTCCAAGTGGGTACGATCGAGAACAAAGAGGGTTTCACCTCATCCTTTTTCTCACAATAGGTTTCCCACTAGTACTTGACATGGGAAGTAGCTTTTTGGAGTGAAAAAATAATCTTCTCCCTGTCATAAAAGTCATGAACCGAGAAATATCAGTCTAATAAATTAAATTGTCTATCTACAGTTCCCACATATATTTTTTACTCAAATATGGGGATGTCAAAATTTACTTCTACCTTAAAAGGAGTTGCGCCTCCAGACGGGTTGTTGGATGCAAAGCTACTGGTGGGCAATCGTTGAAGGATATGGGAAAACTTATCCATCATCCTATTCCTTTATTTTTTGAGGGCCTCCTCAACCAATATTTTGATAGTTTTTCCTGCTCCCTCATTTTTATTTTCGCCCCCCATGGGTGGGCATGGGGGTTTGCGAGGCTGATCTTGCAAAGGTTGAACCAAATCAAGTCCTAACTCCTGATACCTCAACCTCGTTGGGGACATGAAAAGATGGATTGAAAAGGAGGAGACAGCTTTGATACCACTAATCTGGATTTATTCAGAAACAAAATAGAATACACATATAACCTTAAATACAAATATGCAAGGGAAATATCACTTCATTTCATTAATATCAAAGAACTGAAGTTTGTTTACAAATAGAATGGAAATAAACTATCCAGGGCATTGGTAGCTTATCTCTGGGAAGATAATTGGTGGCTAAAGGCCTCTCAACTATCTTACAATGAGGTTTGAGGGCCTATCTATTATTGAGAAAAATTGGAAAACGCTAAACACCCAAAAACCTAACCCTAGGAGATGAAGTGCCAAAACTATGGGCCATGTTTGTGTAAATTGGTACATCAAATTCCTCAGAACATAAATTTGTTATACGATCTCTTTTTGGTGTGAAAAATACCTTTTTATAAATATTTATCTGAGGACTAAAACTTTTTATGTGAGAAACATCAAATTAACTTCCATTTTTCTCTCACTATTCCCAAAAAGCGTCATTTAGGGCCTCAAAACGACTCTGAACGGCCACGACCCGAAAAAATGCTAAAAATAGTAAATTGTGTTACAATTAAGGAAACTGAAACATCGAAAGAGATGGATCTACTTGTGGGATGAGATGACGCTACTTGTGGCTAAGCTAAGGTGCAAGGAATTAATTTGTTTGCAGAAATTTTTTTGTTGTTGCTTATTTCCTTGCATGTGAACACAATTTTTTTTAGATCCTCTTTTATTTCTCGAGTCTTGTCTTTGTTGATTTTTTTTCTGAGCCTTTGGAGGAGGGGAATGTAGCACTTTAAAAGGAGGGCAAGCATTTTTGAGTTGAATTGGATGTTGATAGATTGAACAATGGAATTTTTTTCATATTCCACCAAGTGTGAATAAAATTCACCATGCATATGAGTTAGGAAACCCTTTTCTAATATCTATTTCAACACATATGTACTAAAATTTTACTGTACACCTATCAAACTTGTTTATGCCTTCCTTAATAAAAAGTGTAATGTTCCAAAATTTTAGCCTCCAAGTTAAATGGAACATTAGAGTTAGCAGCAGCTGTAGCCGGTAAATAAATGGGTAGAAAAGCCCATAAGTCTCCTAAGGAGGAATAAAATACTCCAATTGTGAAAGGGGACACTCTTTCAAGCCTAATAAAACACCTCCATGTGTGAACAAGTTTAAATTGAAGCTCCTTTGACTAAGTCAACAGCGCAGTTTTAGTGGAGGAGGAATCCAAGGATGAATAATGCAATTTTGGAGGGAGATGTAACTTGGGTTAGAAGTAACATAATTGAGTGAGGCCAAGGGTAAGAAAACTCATGTATTATATAAGGAAGAGGATGGCAGAATTATTCATCATGTTGTACAATTATTATTCTTCGCTTCCAAGAATTGTTGTTGCTTGGCTGCTTAGCAAAGCTGCAGTGTTGTTTAGCACTGGGTGTCCCTGGGTGGGAATCCCACCTCTTTCCTTAGATAAGCTCATTGGGAGAGTTTGTATTCATCATTACACATCAGGTTTTCAAGCCAAGGTTCAGCCATCTTCATCAGCACAACTTTGCTGGAGATTGTGTAGTCTTGCTGGGTGCAGCAGTGGAAGGAATTGAAATCCCAGCTTCTGAGCTAGTTTCTCATTGGAGTAATCTGTTGATCAGCGGTTGTAATTGACGTCAACCCAAGCAACACCAGGGGCTAACCCAATATTGAATGGGAATTTTTACCTACCAAATTAATATATTCTGGCTCAATAATTCTTTTGATGGTTTCTACTTGTCGAGATGTTTCCATTGATATATGGCATGCCATGTAATTCTTCACGGTTTGAGAGATATTCATGTTTGAAGTTTGTACCCCTAGTTAGTGCGCTAAAACCCCATGGGGTTGGGGCATGGGTCATTGAAAATTCATAATTAATATTTTTTAAGCTCCTAAAATCCCTCCCACGTTCACTTGTTGAAGCCCCTCTTAGCTTAAATATTCATATAAATTGTGATCTTCATTTCCTCCTTATGTAAGGGATTTGGCCATCTGAAATAGGTCATCATGGCATTTTCGCTCTTATTTTTTTTTTTTTATGAAGGTTTAGTAGCTAAAATTTTTATGAGGTGAATACAAAATCCTGAGGAAGCTGCAGTAAAAATTTCAGATGAAGGTGCACAATATTTTTGGAGATATGATCTGTGGAAGTCAGGGTTGTTGCAGGCTCCTGAAATTCATCTCAAAGAAGTGACCCTAGTAAATTTGTCATAACTCTCTCTCTAAGTATCAGATAGGAATTCTGTAAAAGGTGGTGGATATTTCACAGTCTATAATTTTCACTCTATCAATTTCAAAGACATATGAAGAAACAATGACACGTGGCACACCGTACAAGTGCATTCCGCTGAAACAGTCCTTAATTAGGGCATTGTGAGAGATTGGGTATAACTCTCTCTTGAAGAATCCAAATTGGGTCAAACATGTGGCATTGGAAAGAAGACTCAGAGGACTACTACAAGACCAAAAATCAGATATTGAGGATCTGAAATAATAGAGATACACCAGATTCAGTGGTTGTGTCAAAGTTGGGGTTATGGTCTAATATATCTTCTTCTTCTGCATCATTCTGTATCATTGTAAAGTAGACCATTTTCCCTGGTACAGGAGTCCATTCTTCTTTTATTCTTCTATAGGGTGGTAGGGTGGTGCTAGGGTGAGTTGTAGCTCATTGGGTGTTGGGGCATCCATTCCGTTGACTACTGAAGAATCTTGGGCGTTGGAGCATCCATTTAGTGGGAGTTGGAGAAGAATGATCTTCTAGATTCTAGGAAGTTGGACCTTTATTTTCAATTGGAGTTCAATATTAAAGAATTATTAGAAGAATCTTGGGCGTTGGAGCATCCATCCAGTGGGAGTTGGAGAAGAATGCTTTTCTAGATTCTAGGAAGTTGGACCTTTATTTTCAATTGGAGTTGAACATTAAAAAATTATTAGAAAAACATTAGGCTACTTTTGTCCCAGAGTGGGTTTCCACCTTAAAAACTATGTGCATTTATGTTCCTCTTGTTTTCTGCTATCATTGTACAAACACTGATAATAACTGAATATTAACTAATGCTCTAATTGAAAGGAATACTGATTCACCCCCCCCCTTGTCAGTATTTCCAACAGAATCTTTCCTTCACTTGAGAGATTTGTTTGGAGAGCTCCAGGACTTATTTCAGATCTGTGGTATCAGAACACACATTTCTAATACCCTCCCAACATTTTTTCTACTAGGGACTGTGTTATTTTGGTTGTAGTGTTCATTGCATGATTTCGTGGCTCTGTTGTAGTGTTTCCTTATGATTGAGAGGTTCATCCTTTCATGGGAGGAAGCCCTTGAGGGATATATAGAAGATCAAACTTATTTTAGCCATCTACACTTATGTGCTTCAGTATTGCAGTGGTTATTTAGTAATTACTGAATCTCCCATTTTGTATGCAGAGTGTTTGAAAAGAAACCCTTGCCAAGTTATCTTGTATTTTGTATCAGGAGACTAGATATCTATTATTCATCGTTATTTATCAATATATGAGTATATATATATATATGTTTCTTCTATCATTTTGTGTGAAAACCCTCTCTTAGACTACGCAGTCCCTTGACCAGCTTCTGTAACATTTTGCAGTCTTGGGGTTTTAGTACTTTCTGGTCATCCTAGGTGTGGGAGATCTATTTAGCCCACCTAGTTTGATTTTTTTCATCTCTATTCTTGGATTTATATTACATATTGATTATTTTATGGGATCCAAGAGTCCATTTCAGTATTTTATTGCTTATGTTGTTGGAAATTCATTTTTGATGCATGTTTTATGATAAATCCTGAAAAAGGAACATTACAGTCGTATCAAAGCATGATCTCTGGCACAGCCTGTGAGATCCAACTATCATAAGAAGGAGAGATAGAGAGAAGCCAGAAAGCTTCAGTATGTGTAGGGAGAAAGGAAGACAAGCTCACAAAGCTTCTTCCAAAATCTATGAAGAGCTTACAAGGAGAGCTGAAGAAAATGAGATTGGAGATGGGATCTCCAAGGAGGTTGAATCTATAGCTGAATCTAGATTTGCACATGGTCAGTGTGAGCATGTAGCTACACTCAATGATGCACAAAACAGTCAAGTGCCCAGAGCTATCCTGAAATGGATGGGAGGAGGAAAAATGCCTAAGATAATGACTCTTAGTGATTTGTTGCGGGAGTATGAATCTCAAACTGAAAGGTTTAGAGATCATACTAATTTTCAAGAGTTTTTCAAGATCCAGTTGGAGAAGAGCCAACAACAGGATGCAGATAGATTTCTTCTATCTACTTTTTTCGGATCACCTACATGTTCAATTGGAACTTGGGTGAAGGAGCTAAACTCCTATTTATAGCTGCACCATGTTTCCAGAGATGAAGCTATCAGAGTTGCAACGGTGCATTTCAGAGGTAAGGCTCATGCAAGGTGGATTTTTGAATCTTATTCCTTAAAGAATGCCAATACTTTCTCTTTTGCAAGATTCATAAAAACATTGATGGAGAGGTTTGGTGAAAAACTTCCTAAGGCACATGAGCAAGGAAAACTTGAGAAAATAAAACCCTTGCATGTGATGGAGGAAAATCCATTTTAGAAAACCATGAGAAGAGATGATGTCTTGCATTACAAATTGCCGAAAGAAAAACCTCCAGTTCATATTCTTGAACAAGAGGGCATGGGGATCACTTTTTCACAAAGGGATCCAATTGTTGAGATGTTTCCTACACACATTGATGAAGAAGAGGGCAACAACATTGTCACATCCAGTGCCTGATGCAGAGGGAGGAGGAGCACATGCTCCAACAGGAGGGACTCTTGTGCTTTTGCAAGAATTTCCCCAGGATCTCATACATGGAGGTACAAGCATAGTCAGTGAGCAACATGATTGTGAAAGCCCTTAATTTAGTGTATCCTTGAAGGATTAATACTAAAATTAATAGGGCACATCCCTGTCGTTGGCTACACCATTTTGTATGTCATAATATTTGAGCGAGTTCTTTTCCAAGTGCTTCCTACCTTCATATAGAATCTGCATAAAGATGGAGAATGTTATTGTTTGACCTTGAATTATGGCTTCACGTGTAGATGTATTATGGATTCAAGTGTAGAGACCTAATCAAGAGTTTTCAAATGCATACAAAAGACTATTCTTGAGATTAGCCTCATGAGAGATTAATATGAGTGTCCTCAACTTGGATCCAAAAGGAACCCTATTACAAAAGGAGTTTCTTTACAATACATGTAGTAATTGCACCCAAAAGAGGGGGTTTCAAGCAAAAGGGAAAGTCCAAAAAATCTCCTACTAGCAAGAGGTCCGTGAAGGGATTAGGTTTTCCATCTTTTGCTTTTTACCTTAGCTTCCTTATGAAAAACACCTAAACATAACTCCTAAAAGAATAGGCTAAATGATTCCACTTTCTTCTATATTTCCAACATATAATTAATAGACATATAAAAAATTAATAAATCTCATATTATTGTAAAAAATAAATATTAAATATTGAAATTAAAAAGAAAAATTTCTTATTAATAATATATATAAAAATGCTAGTTATGGAAACTGTATTCAAATGAAAAAATAAAAGTAGTCATTAATAGGGTTTAAATGCTTAAATTGATATATAGTAAGAAAACAAAGGTTCTATATACCTCATATAAACAAAGAAATTGTTGATTTAGTGGACACTTTTATTCAATGGTAAATATAGGTAAAACAAAATCTATAGCATTAAACATTATTTATTTTTTGCTTACAAGTAATTCCCTATATATTTTTACTTACCATACCCACAGTCATATGTGATGGAGACCAAATCCCTTAGTCCTTCAAAATCAAATCTTAAAGATTGATAATTAAAGTCAACAATCCTATTTCTTAAAAGCTTCCAAAACATATGGTGGCATATTTGCAATCTAACCAATTTGAAATTCCTTGTTCTTTCAAAATCAATTTCTAAACTTCCATAATCATATTCTAAACTTCCATATAGACCAAATCCAATTGCTTAAAAAATTCCATATACACTACATCCAATTTCTTAAAATCTTCCAAAATATAAAATGACATCTTTGCAATATATGTGACCATTAAAGATTTTGAATGCAGTTCAGGATTTTCAATGTCCCATATGTTAATATAACATTAATGAAATAAGCAACAAAAACTCTTAAGCTAGATAATTAATACAAATTATTCAATACTATAAATGTTTACATAAATTATAACATATAAATTTATTAAATTAAGAAAATCTTAAAATTATTTATTTAAAAAATAAATATAGAGAAAATAACTCTTAAACTAGATAATTAATACAAATTATTCAATACTATAAATGGTTAAAGCAATTATAACATAGAAAATCTTAAAATTATTTGTTTAATAAATAAATATAGAAAAAGTTTAAAAGATTATAAATAAGTAATCCTTATATATATAAAAACGGTAGGTGTACAATTTTATGAAAAAAAAAACAAAAATCTACTGGTTTTATGTTTAAATTGATAGATAACAAGAACAAAAATGGTTGGAAAATTCTATTGTAAACAAGGAAATGGTTGATTTATTAGACTTTGCTATGTGGACTAGGTTGAAACCTAAACATGGGCGACTGAAAATCTGCACCCTGAATTGGACATACTGGAAGCCATCTCCATATATTTTTACTTAAGCTATAAATAAGCACCTCATTACCCCGTCCACTACCATATCGGATGCACACTAAATCGCTTAACCCTTCGAAATCAAATTTTACACCATATCCAAAGTCGGCATCTTTTTTCTTAAATTCTTCCAAAATAGTTTGTGGCATCCTTGCAATTTCTGTGATGTCTGTGACCATTAAAGAGTCTGAATGAAATTTGGGCTTTTCAATCTCCCATATAATGATATCATTAAAATCAGCCATGCACATAGCTAGTAGCACTCGTGTCCCGCAAGTTAGCAGGCAATGGCAGCGCCATTCCACATGCTCTAATGGCCACGGCACGAAAATGGAATCCCCGTTTTGGAAGCCGAAAATCACGATGCCCGACCTCTGAGAATGTAACTCTATACCGTAAAAATATAAGAAATCCTCCGAAACAACGAACATCTTGCTCTGTTTCCGAATTGGTTTCAAATTCTGTGGCAACTGTCCAGCTGTACTCCACGATTTCAAACTCGAATCGTAGATTTCTACTGTCAATGGCTTCTGCGGGCGGAATTTTTCCGCTATCGCTATCACTTTATATGTCTCTCCATTGTCACAGCGGCCTTCCTCTGCAATGATATTAATGCCCCAAATAAAATAACTATTATCCATTTTCGGGATTTCTAACGACTTTCTTGTAAGAGAATTAGAGACAGTAAGCGTGAGTTCCATACGCGATGCTCGGTCGCTATGAGAATACGCGATGGTAGTCCCAAAAAGACCCGCTCCCGATGCTTCGACCGTTTTCCAGTAAACACGATACTTTTCATCATGTTGGAAGGCAACGGGTAACAGGGTAAGGGGTAGTCTTTTCCAGGTGTTTGTAAAGAAGCAATAAGCCATACAACTCAAAGGAGAGTTCATCTCATGGAACAAAACAAGCCATGATTTCCGGTTGGGAGGTGCCACAGCCCAATCATTACTTATAAACATTGTGGATGAAAGAAGGGCATCCCACTCTTTAGAGACGGAGCAATATCTAAATAACTTTTCTGTAGGCAACCATGCCAATGTCTTCTCCTTTAGATCGATGGGAAGTTCAGACCACCACGATGACATCTCCCGCCAATCTTCTTCTTCCCTTTCTGTTTCCATTTCCAATAAATAGCACTCTTGGGGATTTTCCCTTTCTGTCTCCATTTTCGCCAATTTTTTTTGGTAATCTCAGCTTCAAATCGATGAAAACTCCCAATTCAGGTTTATATTTTGGTCAAGACAGCGAGCGATTTATTGTTTGAATTTGATCACCATCTATGGTTTATATATGGAGGCTAGCTAATGATAAATTTACCGTTTATATAAGGATGCTTGCTAATGATAAATTAACCGACCTATCATATCATTGTCCGTTTTAATTGTAATAACATAACGTTGAAGCCCCTGACATTCACTCACCACGTTTTTGTTTCAATTATAATCCAGAAACTGTGCACATAATGGGGTAAAAAAAGCCACGTTTTTGTTTCAATTATAATCCAGAAACTGTGCACATAATGGGGTAAAAAAAGCCACGTTTTTGTTTCAATTATAATCCAGAAACTGTGCACATAATGGGGTGAAAAGAGTTATGGGTGTATTGTGTCCAATTTATGCAACCTTCAAGAACCTCGTTTGACTTTGTAAATCTGTTTTCCTAATTTTAAGGAAACCAATACCAGGGACGTTTATTGCAAAATTGACGTTATTATGGAGTGTATTGGGTTATTATGGAGTGTATTGGGAGGAGAAATAGACATTTATTGAGCATCTTGGCTTGAGGAGGAACAATAAAGTTGATTAAGAGTAGAGATAAATATTTATTAAGTATTATGTTACCGCTCTAGTGAAGAGAATTATTTATTGGTTTTTTTTATTATTTGTTGCAAATTATTGAATATTTATACATCAAATTTCAGTTAAGTCATTCTAATTTAATTTAAAAATTCTCGTTGTTATTCAAATTCTCTATTTATTATAGAAGCCATATAGATGGTCCATTTGGGTATGTGTTGTAATAGATTGATATGGTAGGATTATGGGTAGTTAAAGGGTCCACAACATTGACAAATTGAATAATTAATAAAAAAGCTGAGGCAATAACATTTTTGCACAACTCAAATGAATGCTACTCGATTTTTTCATTTCTTTCCCTTTAGATATTTAGATAGAGGATCTCTATGCCAATTGTTTTAAGCTTTTAATTAATTTGTATTGATTTTGATAATGTTAATGTAAAGACAAATAAATAAAAAATATTTTTGATTAAATTTAGTTTTTTTTATGAATTATTATTGATCCAATAATTTAATATGGAAAAAATATGACTAAATTAAAATAAAAAAGAGTTGGAAAAACTACTTTTAGAAAACCATGATTTAAAAAAACGATAATAAGAATTTTAAGCAATCTAACAACACAATGTATGTAATATTTTAAAAAATCTATCACAAAGTCAAATTTATGATTACAACCTCCCAAATAAAGCTTAAAACTTTTTAGGGTTTAATTTTGAATGTTATATTGAAATATGTAACCCTTTAATGATTTAGAGAAATCAACTTAGTCATATCTCATTAAGTAGGTTTTTTAATTTATTATTGAACATATATATAATAAATAAAAATTGTGAAAAATATAAACTGATTTATCAAATTTAAGCAAAGTTTCAAGAAGTAAAAAATAGTAAAAGTTCCATACAACCTACATAAATCCTGAAAATTTTACTTATTTAGCCATGTTTTCTTTAGTTATATAATTTCATTTTATCATTATCATATTAAATGTATTCCAAAACTAAACTTCATAATAAATAAATAAATTAATAAATCCAAATAAAAACATTACATACCTCTCTGAGAAAAAATTCTAAAAATGTGTGATGATAATAGCTAAGACTTCGAAGACTTCTAACAAAAATACCAACAAACCCCTAACAAGGAAGATTGAAAATGACACAAAATTTAGATTAATATAAACTTCCCTTCTCTCCATAACAGTTATTAGAACTTTTTGGAGGTTTTTTAGGTTTCAATATTTAGTGGTTGTATTTTTCATAAGTTATAGTGATTTCCAAATAGTTTTCTTGACATTTAACAAATGAATTTAAAAAATATAATGAATGTCACAAACAGAAGTTGGGCTTATTTCAAGGAACATAGCACTTTAATATACAACTTAGTAAGAATATTTCATTACAAAAGTGATCTTAGCATACATATTTTCAAAGGAGATAAAAATATACTTCAGACAATGGAAGACTCATGAGGGCTTTAAATCATAATCACTTTGCAAAAAAACATGGAATAAGAAAAACTTAGTACATACAACGAAAAAAGAGACCCACTTTTATAAGGAATGAGTCATGAATCAAAGGACTATTAATTTGATACTATTATAGAGATCTCCTTTGTGTTTCCAAAAAAACATAGCTCGGAAGCTACAAAATGTTTAACCTCTCTTTGGAAGATCGATGTCTTCCCTTTATAATATTCAAATGTTGAGTAATACCCGGAGAATATGCAAGTGTATTTGGCCGAATATTGATCTTGAACCTCTAATTTCAATCAAATTACTAACAAAATAATTAATAATAAGTATGATGGAAAAAAATTAACACTTTAAATGTGTTTTTACCTATATTCTTACATCCGTTTATTTTCTTTTCTATAAATATTTCATATCAAGATCCGATGTCATTACATCTTGTGACCAAAAATGGTCCATAATAGTTGTTGACAATAATAGCCCTGTAATCTCTACAACCGAAACAAAAAACATCCTTCTCTATCATGTCAAGCTAAGATAAGTTATATATAGTGGTGGATAAGCCTATATTTTTAAGTTGTTAATTTCCCTCTAGTGATCTAGATTAATTACTGTAGGTGAGTGAAAAATGGCACCACTCTTAAAAGAGAAGCATCAAATCTAGTAACACATAACTACCTCCTAATGAATGTCCCATAAAATAAAAGCACCGAGCATATATGCATGTTTGTAATTACAATGAACCCTAAAAAGTGTTCTTTCCATAAATACCTCTACCTACTTCAAAAAATTCTTATATGTTCAAACACTTCGTACCCATCAATTTTCACATAGGAATCAAATAAGTTTTCTTCTTAGAATTCAATGAGTCAAAACAACTAATAAAAGCTAGAGTGAAAAATGTTACTTTATCATTTAGGTTCAATTAAAAAGGATAAAATTATTACTTTGAAATGTACTAGTTTCATTTCTTCCTCCTTGTCACTACATTGAGAAATATAGAATGAAGAGAATTTACACATGAATAATAATAGTTTACTGTACTTATTCATTTAATGGAAAATGAATACCTGATTATTTTTCTTTTACACCATGAAGAGCCACCTTCATGATACAATGTTGGAATCTTTGCTTGACTTAAAGTTATGATCTTTAGTAAGGTGCCATTCAAGGATCCTTTCAAATTTTGATCAATTCCGTCATTTAGTCATTCTATTGATATATTGATATATTTAAATAGAAGTATACATTTTGTTTGTAAATACAAATAGGAAGTAACAATAGTTTCTACTTTGTAGGAAAATGTTGCCTTTATTGAATCTTTATTCATCTATTTATATATGAGGGAGTTCTAAACACTGTTCGATCATGTGTTACTTACAACACTATCCATAGTGTCCTATTATGTGGGTGGATTTGGAGTTGATCTGATAGTTGTTTTAGTTATGGATTTTTGATATAAAATCATTTTTTTCAATTTTTACCAAAAACAATTCTTCTAGAGCTAAAGCACCACCTCTCTTGTGAATTTAACATCCTTTTTAGTGGTGAAGAAGTTACATCAAAAGACATCTATGTGTGTGTGGCTGAGGGGGGGTGGGGGTGGGGTATGTCGAATCATACCACCGGTCAATTTAATGTCCATTTTGGTGGTAAACAATTTACTTCAAAGAAAATCTAAGGTTGGGAGGAGGGAGAGAGGAGGAGGGAGGAGGGTGTAGGAATTGTCTTTGTTTTCATGTCACTCCAATAAAAACTAGATGTTTTCTCCTTTACTTAAGCTCTTTATTAAATTTTAAGCATATTTAGATGCTCAAAATCCATCACAACCATCAATTCATTATTTTTTCTCAAATATTCATCTTGTGTGGCTCTTATATTTTTCCCAAAGACACAATTGTCAATCATACCACCAAAACATTATCATTATTAGTGTAACTTTTTACCAATACAAAACATTACGGATTGAGTTAGATCATGTTACACCATGTATGATTAGTTTCACCTCCAAAATGTAAATTAGGAAAATTATAGAATCTTAACAGAAACAAGTAATTAGCATTAATATGAGAATTGGATGGAAGTAATTCTACACTCTACCCGAAAAAATGTTTTTGACTACATACCAGGCATAACCGGAATGTTTCATGGTATTGGAATTCCAACTTAACTAAAATTACACCTTCTCGAACAATGGGTATAAGTACTCCTTCCGGATGCATTTCTTTAATATTTCCATCAAATTGACTTACAAGATAAACATCTATTTTCCCCATATTAATTCTTGAAAGAATCTAGCATACGACATTCTAGGTATTCTATTACCTCGTCTAGACTTAGAACTTCAAGTGTGATTCAACGTAGAATTTATTCATATAAGTGTATCATTTTAAAACATGGTAGGTTCTATTTATCTTCATGAATGACATAAATCCATCTACTATTTCTCCCATCTTCCCACAACCTAAAAAAAATTTTCCTATATCTTCTGCATTCGTCTAATTTGGGTTCTTCATATTATAGAATATTGTCTTAATTGTGAAGAACCGTTCCTACATTTTCAACCTCTATGCTAAGAATCTCATATACCGGTACTTCATGTTTTCCATCAACCCGGCGCAACTTGAAAATTGTAGGTTCCATACATCTCATCGCAATATCCATCTCTCCTTCTGTGAGGAAAAATGTTTTCCATGGTCAATAAAATTCTATGTAAAATCGTAACTTGTAATGTCTCATTTGGGTACCTTCCTATCTACCTCTATAGCATGTACCCACAATATCAAGCCAGACACTCATCAACCTTATTCTCACTCAGTGCACTTCTTTGTTACCACTACCACTGAAGGCCCTCACCTCAACAAATTAGTGATAAGGTATATTCCCTTCAACTCCAAATATAGTGGTTCATATTTTACGATGAAATATCATTCTTGGGAATTCCATATCCAAATATAGTGGTTCATATTTTTTATCATGAAATATAACTTCGGTAATAACATATATTTATTACACAGGGAGAACCACTTCTTCGTGTTTTCTTTTAGTTCTATAAAATTTATGTATTCTACGATAAACCCCGAGATCATGTATATTGGGTTGACGAGCTACATCCTCTTATCATGTTCTTGATTCTCTATTCCTTCCACTAAATCATTATTGTTAAGCGATTTTTGAGAATAAAGCCACATAATTCATTAAGATGCTTAGAAAAAAAAAACCCAACTCACAATTTTTTTTTTAGCATCAATAGATATTATCGTTTCCTACACCATTTCTCACCCAAGCGTTTCTCCATAAGGTACTTGTTATCCCCGATATTTATCCATAAAAGTGGCTCAATATATCATGATCACTTTGAGGGACGAAGGGTTGGGAGAAAAACATAGTCGGACCTATAAATGGAATTAGTTAAGTGTTATATATTAGTGAATGTTATATATTACTGAAATGTAAAACTAAAACCATGAAAATGTAAAGAAAGCATGAGGGGAATACTTGAAAGAAGAAGAATTTTGATTGATGTCAGGCATGCTTTGGAATCAGGATGGAATTTTTTGGGGTTAGGGTGGGGTTTGTCCACTAGTTTTTTTTCCAAACAAACAAAAGCGAAAATGAGTACTAATTTGGCCTTCTTTCCTATATATTGGACCTCAATAAAATTGCACTGGTTTTCTCATGTCAATCTTATGGAATTCCGTTCAACATGAAACAACTATTTGAGATTAGGATCATATCCCTATGATATTATTATGATTATTTGACTTTTGTTTGAGGTTTTATCAAGCATGTTGGTCATGGTTGTCATATAATATTGAAATTTCATCGTCACTATGGATGGTAGGTGTGTTTTTATTGAACATAGCATATAAGGTTATGTCTCTCTTTTTAATTTACAATGAAATATCGAGCATATTTTAATTTTTATCTAAGCCATCGATCCAACCTGGTTAGGTTGTGATGCTAACCTGTTGATGCTTGAATGCAATTATTTATATGGTAGTTAGTTTCTTCATAAGTATGACCTATTATAACACCCATTTTTTTTGTATCTATGTCCATATCAAATATTTTATCAACTTGGAATCACTTCTTTTGGCTGACCATCACTCTAAAACTAAGCATCATTTTATCGTATTGATCATGTTCTAGCTACAACCTAGGATCATTCCAGCAAATTTTACCTTATTATTGTTTATATGCATTTCCTTTTCTACTTATTCATGCAAATATTCCTCAACATCGCTTCTCTCCATTACAGTCATAGTTACCTTAGCTCTATTATCATCCTTCACTTGGTATTCATACCCTTCATAGAGATGTTCTTCTAATGAGTGGGTTTTCTTAATTACCTCTCTACTTATATTTACTTGAGGTGGTTATCTTAGCTTGAAATAAGTTGTTACCCTTTATATAATTTATTTCTTCAAGATAAACTCACTTTGTATTTTTCTAGTGCTCATTAATAAGTGAAGGGTTCTAAACATACCTTTTATCTTTTTTAGGATCAATAAAAACTCATGAGAAAAACTCTAATACGATTATCTCTTATTTGAGCTCATTAAACCAAGAAGAATACACCCAATCAAGTATCCTTTATATTTTTATCCGTTCATTAAAGTAAACAAAAATTACTCTCTTTTTTTTTTCTAAACCATTATGGGGATACGAAAAAACAAAAAAAAAACGGAAGGAGAATTGGTTCGATCACACTATTAGTAAACGTGGTAGTGTGAGTCACATTATGCTTTAATGTTTCACCTATTTTCATTAATACCTTACAATTGGGTTTTATTTTTCATAGGTGTTGTACCATACATATATGTAATTTTAATCCTCCATTTGGACACTCTTTTAGTCACTATGGACTGTACAATAATGTCTCTTTCATTGCTAATTTATCTTACGTATTGTTCATTAGTCAATTTTTCCATGTCGGGTTTGTGTCATGTAAATACATGTCAAAGGGAATTTTAAACCTGAGTTGGTGATCTATAGTCCTTATTTATATTTTATGTTGACCATCCCTATGTCAATTATGCTTGGTGACTTTAATCATTCACATATTATGTCGATATGTTTTGTTTCAATTGATGATGCATACATTAAACTCATCCTTTGATGAAACTTCTTTTTCAGACTTCATCCCATTGTGAGGATCTTGATCTAGGAAATATGAACACCTTGAAGATAAGTATGTAGTCCTCATTGGAAACCTCCCTCTTGATAAATAGTGGATTAACCTCACTAAACCTTGATTGGTTTATTGTTCATTCTAAGAAAATGTGTTCACAAGTTATAGGTTGTGCTACCTTTCTTAAGGTTGGTCCTCATCATTAGTGGGAATTATAGAATTTGTTTATGTTATGCCTCACTAATATGTAATTAAAAACTCTACCATATTCGACATCTATCTACTTATACATTTTCACATTGTATATTCATCACATTGAGGTTAAGTTGAAGAACCTGGATTTTATAGAGAGAGTTCGGTCTTATATGGCACTTCCAATAGGTTAATTTACTTTCACCACTACCCTAGGGCACCAATTTTCTCTGTCTCAATATTCCTACTAATACATATTGTTACATAGGTGCACATTGTATTTTCTAGTGACTAATATATTTTAAATTGTTTCATGAATCCAATGTGTATTTTTCATGGCCATGTTCTTGAACACCTTGAAGATAAGTATGTAGTCCTCATTGGAAACCTCCCTCTTGATAAATAGTGGATTAACCTCAGTAAACCTTGATTGGTTTATTATTCATTCTAAGAAAATGTGTTCACAAGTTATAGGTTGTGCTACCTTGCTTAAGGTTGGTCCTCATCATTAGTGGGAATTATAGAATTTGTTTATGTTATGCCTCACTAATATGTAATTAAAAACTCTACCATATTCGACATCTATCTACTTATATATTTTCACATTGTATATTCATCACATTGAGGTTAAGTTGAAGAACCTGGATTTTATAGAGAGAGTTCAGTCTTATATGGCACTTCCAATAGGTTAATTTACTTTCACCACTACCCTAGGGCACCAATTTTCTCTGTCTCAATATTCCTACTAATACATATTGTTACATAGGTCCACATTGTATTTTCTAGTGACTAATATATTTTAAATTGTTTCATGAATCCAATGTGTATTTTGCATGGCCATGTACTAGAATTTCATGTCATGGATCCATAGCTTATGGCTTGTAAGCATTATTCAATAATTATTTATTTTGAGCAAGGATATGATTTCCTTATGAATATTTTATTATGATTGATTCTTTCTTGCCAATATGGCTGCCAATTTATTCTCCTAGTTAGGAATATTTCCATGCAATTTCATGTATATTTTCATAATGCATTTTAGCCATCAGTTTATATTTTTATTTGAAATTAGGCATCATCTATTATAACATTTTTTTTTTCACTTTATGTTCATAAGAGGAACCTAAGTTTAACCCTCTTAGTGTTTTTCCTCTTAGGGGTTCTTGAACTTCTCCATAATCCATTGGTCAAAACTCAATGTTGAGCATAAATCTATCAGAAAGGGTAAGGCATAGGCCAATAATACCAGTAAATCCCTTTGAATATCAAATTTCTTATTTGGGAATGTGTTTCAATGAATAATAAGTAGAAGTTAATATCTTCACACCCCCATTGGAAAGCCCTCATTGGAAGGAGGGTACCATATTTTCCTTTATTAGGATTAATCAACACTATAAGTCGTGGAAGTTGGCAGAAACCATACCTTTACCCTGACTTTCACTAAATTCTCTAATTACACACATCAAATCCCACAAGTAAGACATTTTTTAGATTTCCATCGAAACATAGAACCAAGAATTGTTTGAAGTGTAGTTATTATTCAGGCTAAGAATTATTGGTAGTAATATTGCTAATACTCAAGTTCACCCTCCTAGAGGTAATGTTTGAAGAAGAAAATGAATTTCTATCCATCAACTATTGCTTCCCTACAAGGATAGTTTAAATATACCTCATATGAACTAGCTCATTAATTATCTTCTTCAACCTAATCATAATTGGTAGCCCATGCGAACCAAAATCATGTTCAATATCCCCAATTTTGAAAGGAACTCTAGAGAGGATCCCACTAACCACATATGATATTTTCACATGTGGTTTTCCTAAAATTCCATAATGGAGGATTACATTCATCTACACTTATTCTAATTCACCCTCACCGTTGCTACCATAAACTGGTATTTCCACCTACCCCGTGTGTTAGATAAAGTATTTCTAACCATTTCTAATGTATTCTTATCATACCTCCATTTACTTATCACTTACAAAAATAGTACCCAAATTTTGACATCACTTTTCCAAACATATTCCACCCGTCTTTTAGAGCATGTTTAGGAATGATACAAAATGTAGAATATCAATGCTACATTCTCCATAATGATTATTCAAAATTTTTAGAGTTTTTATTATTTAGTGGTAGTATTTTTCATAAGGTGTAGTGAGTTATGTCTAATTGTTTCTTTTGGTCCTTGTAATTACCAAAATTTGTTTCAAAACATTTGTATTGAATGTAAATTTATTATAGATTAAAAAAATTTATTTGTAGAAATCGTTTGCTTGACATTTAACAAATGAATTAAAAAAATATAATGAATGTGATAGACAAAAGTTGGACTTATTTCAAGGAACATAACACTTTAATATACAATTTAATTACAATATTTAATTACAAAAGTGATCTTATCATATATACTTTTAGTGAGATAAAATATACTATAGACAATGGAAAACTGATCAAGGTTATAAATCATAATCACTTTGCAAAAAAAAAAAATGGAAGAGGAAAAATTAGTACATACAAAATCAATAAGAGACCCAAGTTTTATAATGAATGAGTCATGAATCTAGGGACTATTCCTTTAACTTTATAATATTATAGAGATTGTCGTTTGCGTTTCCAAAAAAACATAGCTTCTCTAAGCTACAAAATCGTTAAGCCCCTTTTTTGAAGAGTGAAGTCTTCCCTTTATAATATTCAAATGTTGCAGTAATACCGGAGAATATGAAGCTATATTTGGTTGAATAGTGATTTCAAACCTTAATTTCAAACAAATTACTAAGAAAAGAATTAATAATAAGTACGATGTAAAAACATTGACACTTTAAATGTATTTTTTTAACCTATATTATTGCATCTATCTATTTTCTTTCTATAAATGTTTCATATCAGGATGTCATTACATCTTGCACCAAAAATGGTCCATAATAGTTGTCGACACACAAGCCCGTGAAGCTCTACAAAATTAGAAACAAAAAATATCCTTCTATATTATGTCAAGCTAAGCTATGCTAAGTTGTATGTATTGTGGATAAGCCTATATTTCTGCTGATAATCCCCTCTAGTGATATATATTTATAAATAGAGGTGAGTGAAAAAAATGGCACCACTCCTATTACTATAAGCATTAGATATAGTACTATAACGATTCTCCTAATGAATGTCCCATAAAATAAAAGCAATTTATAATATACACATGTTTTAATTGAGCATGGACCTTGCGAAGTGTTCTTTCATATATACCCTTAGCAACTTCAAAAATTCCTATATTTTCAAACACTTCACACTCATCAATTTTTATAGGGAATCGTAAATAAATTTTCTTTCTTGAATTCACGAGTCAAAACCACTAAAAATAAAATTTGGAGTACCAATGTTATTTTCATCATTTAGAAACCATTTAAAAGGATAAGAATTTATTGAGTGTAAGTCATTTGGAACAACTTGCTTCATTTCTTCCTTAGTAGCCATTACCTTATCACTAGATTGGTAGTTATAAATGAAGAAATTTATAACATGGATAGAATAGGTAGTTCATTTTAACTATCTATTTCAATGGAAAAAAACTTTATCGATTTACCAACTCGCAGAAACCTCACGATACAATATTGGGATATTTTCTCGACTTGAAGTTCTCATCTTTATTAATGCACTATTTAGGATCCTTTCAAATCTTCGATCAATTCCATTATTTAGTCTCTCATTATTATCAATTGTAACTCTACTGGTATATTTAAATGAAAGTATATATTTGTTTGTAAATCCCACATAAATGAAACATTGAAATATTCATCTATTTATATGTGAGGGAGTTTCAAACACTTTTTGAATCATGTGTTCCTTACTTCACTATCCATGTTGTCCCATTATGTGGTGATTTGCATTTGACTTGATAGATGTTTGAGTTATGGCTTTTGATCTAACATCATTTTTATTTTTATTTTTACCAAAAACAATTCTTCTAGAGATAAACCACCCCCCCCTCCGTGAATTTAACATCCTTTTTGGTGGTGAAGAAGTTGCTTCAAAAAATCTATGTGGAGGAGGGGGTGGCATGTTGGAATCATACAAATCAATAATTTAATGTCCTTTTTGTGGTCAACAATTTTCTTTCAAAGAATATATATGGTGGGTGGGGTAGGGGGGGGTGGTGGGGGTTGTAGGAATTGAAGTCATTATTTTCATGTCATTGAAGACAAAACTAGATGTTTTCTCGCTTTATTAAGCCCCATTTTATTAAATTTTGAGCATATTTAGATCCTCAAAATCCATCACAACCATCAATTCATTATTTGTTTCCTCAAATATTAAGTTTGTGTGGCCTTTATAGTTTCCTATAAAGACCAAATTACCAATCATACCACAAAAAAATTATCATTATTAGTCTTACCCTCCCCAATCCAATTTTTTTTTTTATTGAGTTCCATCATGTCATCCCATGTATGTTTAGTTTCAATTATCAAAATGTCAATTATGCAAACCTAATCTAGTATACAAGTAATTAGCATTAATATGAGCATTGGATGGAATTTTTCTCTATAATTTCGTGAGTATAATGTTGTTGGCTACTATTTTTGTGCCTAAATGGAATGCTTCATGGTATTAGAATTCCATCTCAACTAAAATTAACTTTCGAACCATGATACAGTATTCTTCCTATGACAAGTTCCTCAAGGAACAAGATTTATCGGTAGATTAATTTGATTCATTTATTTAATATTTCCATCAAATTGACTTATAAGATAAACATCTATTGTCCCTGTATTACTTCTTGAAAGAATCTAGCAATGACTTTAATGCACTATTTAGGGATCCTTTCAAATCTTGATCAATTCCATTATTTAGTCTCTCATTATTATCAATTGTAATTCTATTGGTATATTTAAATGAAAGTATATATTTTGTTTGTAAATCCCACATAAATGAAACATTGAAATATTCATCTCTTTATATGTGAGGGAGTTTCAAACACTTTTTGAATCATGTGTTCCTTAATTCACTATCCATAGTGTCCTATTATGTGGGTGGATTTGCATTTGACTCTGTGGGATAAAATGTTTTCGCAGTTATGGCTTTTCGATCTAGCATCATTTTTATTTTTATTTTTACCAAAAAACAACTCTTCTAGAGATAAACCACCATACCAATTCGTGAATTTGGGCTATTTTTCATCCTTTTTGGTGGTGAAGAAGTTGCTTCAAAAACATCTATGTGGAGGAGGGGGTGGTATGTTGGAACTCATACAAATTGGTCAATTAATGTACTTTTTTGTGGTCAACAATTTTCTTCAAAGAATATCTATGTGGTGGGTGGGGGTGGGGGGGGGTGGGGGTGTGGGGTGTGGTGGAATTGAAGTCATTATTTTCATGTCATTGAAGACAAAACTAGATGTTTTCTCATTTTATTAAGCTCCTTACTTTATTAACTTTTTGAGCATATTTAGATCCTCAAAATCCATCACAACTTTCAATTCATTATTTGTTTCCTCAAATATTAAGTTTGTGTGGCCTTTATAGTTTCCTATAAAGACCAAATTATCAATCATACCACCAAAACATTATCATTATTAGTCTTACCCTCCCCAATCCAATTTTTTTTTTTATTGAGTTCCATCATGTCATTCCATGTATGTTTAGTTTCAATTATCAAAATGTCAATTATGCAAACTCTAGAATCTAGTATAAGCAAGTAATTAGAATTAATATGAGCATTGGATGGAAGTTTTCTTATAATTTCAGGAGTATAATGTTGTTGGCTACTTAATTTTGTTCATAAATGGAATGTTTCATGGTATTGGAATTCCATCTCAACTAAAATTGTGCCTTCTTGAACCATGGATATAGGTAATCCTTCCCTATGACAAGTTCCTCAAGGAACAAGATTTATCGGTAGATTAATTTGATTCATTTATTTAATATTTCCACTGTAAATTTACTTATAAGATAAACACTATTGTCCCCGTATTACTGAAAGAATCTGGCATATGACGTTGTGGGTATTCTACTACCTTCTCTCATCTTAGAACTTCAAGTGTGATTCAATTCATCTAATTTATTCGTATAAGTGTATCATTTTAAAAACATTGTAGGTTATTATTATCTTCATGATTGACATAAATCCATCTACTATTTCTCTCATCTTCACACAAAATCCTTAAAAATAATTTCCTATATCTTATGCATTCATCTATTTTGGGTTGTTAATATTAGATACTCATGGTTTGGGCCATAGAGAACTATTCCTACATTTTCAAACCCTATGCTACATCTCATATGTTGGTAGTTCATGCTTTCCAAAAAATAGTGCAAATAAACTTGAAAATTTTAAGTGCCATACATCTCACCGCAAAATGCATCTCTCCTCACTGAGTAAAATGTTGTCCCATGGTTCATGATACACATGGTTCATGGTGAATAATATTATGTGTAAATTAGGGTTTGTAATGTCTCATCTTTGTATATTGCTACCTTCTTTCGATAGCATGTACCCACAATATCAAGACAGATACCTATCAATGCTATTATCACTAGTGTAATTATCTCTTACCACTACAACTGAAGGCCATCACCTCAACAAATTAGTGACAAGGTATATTCCCTTCCACTCCAACTATAGTGGTTCATATTTTACCATGAAATACAATTATTGGGAATGCCATATCCAACCATAGTGGTTCATATTTTACCATGAAATATCATTCTTGGGAATACCATATCTTTATTAGACATTGAGGGAGAACTAATTTCCCCCTTTACGTTTTGCATTCCAAAAAAAATCAATATTAGATAAAACTCTTGAGAGCATGTATTGGTGGGTAGAAGTAGATAGAGCTCCTCGGTATCATGTTCTTGGTTCCCTCATTCTTCCATTAAACTATTATTGTTAAGTGATTGTTGATAATGGATCCACATAATTCACTATGATTCTTAGGAAAAAAACTCAACTCACAAATTTTTTTTAGCATCACAAGATATGAATGTTTCCTACACCATTTCACCTGGCTATTTCTCCACAAAACAATTGTTATCACAAGAAAGAACATAAAAATGACCTACTATATCATGATCACTTTAGGCTTCTTTGGTTGGAATAAATAACATAGTTGACCTATAAATGGGATTAGTTATGTGTTATATATTAGTGAAATGTAAAACTAAACCATGAAAATGTAATCGAACAATGAGGGAAATACCGCGTGAAGAAGACTTTTGATTGATGTCAAGTATACCATGGAATCACGATCCCATTTTTTGGGGTGAGCGTGTGGTTTTTCCACTAGTTTTTTTCCAAACAAACAAATGCACAAATGAGTACTAATTTGGGCTTCTTTCCTATATATTGGACCTCAATCAAATCAGATCGTCTTCTTCATGAATTTTATGGAATTTGGTTGGAAATGAAACAACTATATGAGATTAGGATCATATCCATATTATATTCTTATGATTAATTTACTTTTGTTTTGGATTTTATGGAGCATGTTGGTAATGGTTTTCACATATTATTGAAATTTCATCATCACTATGGATAATAGTTGTGCTTTGATTGAACTCGTATCATAGGGGTATGTATCTCTTTAATTTACAATGAATTATTGAGCATATTTTAAATTTTATTTGCTTCCTAGATCCAATTCGTAAGGTCGATACATTAACTCCTGCTGATGTTTGAATGAAATTATTTATATGGTACTATTTTCATAAGGAAAAGTAGCACCCATTTTCTCAGAATATGTCCATATTCAAACATTTTATCTACTTGGAATCCTCCTTTTGACCCAACATGACCTAAATCTAAGCATCATTTTTCTTATTGATCATGTTCTACCTACAAACTAAGATAATTCCAAAGAAATTTTACCTTTTTAAAAAGAGAGTCCACAGGTGCTTGGGTCATTAATAAATTTACCTTATTATCACGGATATGCATTTCCTTTGTTATTTATTCATGTTAATATTCCTCAACATCACTTCTTTCCATTAGAGTCATAATTTCCATAGCTATATTCTTATCCTTCACTTGGTATTCTTACCCTTCCTAGATATGTTGTTGTAATGTGTGGGTTTTCTGCTTTTACCTCTATACTTATATTTACTGGGGTAGTTATATTAGCCCGAAATAAGTTGTTACCCTTTATATCATGTATTTCTTCAAGATGAAATCACTTTGTATTCTTCTCATTCTCATTAATAAGTGAAGGGTTCTAAGCATACTTTTTATATTTTTTAGGATCATTAAAACACATAAAACACACCTCTTACTAGGTCTATGATTATCGCTTCATTAAGATCATTAAACCATGAATAATACACCCAATGAAGTATCCATCATATTTTTTTGCGTTCATTAAACTAAACAAAAAGTACATTATAAATATTACTTGTATTCTCTTCTTTTTTTCTAAACCATTATGGGGATACCAACCAAAAAAAATTAAGGGAAGGGTAGTTGCTGGTTTGATCAGTTTACAAGAAAAGTCGCAAAGGTGAGTCAATACTACCCCTTAATGTTTCACATGTTTTCATTAATACCTTATAATTGGGTTTTAGTTTTCCCATGAGTTCTACCACATATAAGTAATTTTAATCCTCCATCTCGATACTCTTCTAGTCACTATGGAGTGTACAATTATGTTCTCTTTCATTGTTTATTTATATCATGTGATTCTCATTAGTCAATGTTTCCATGTTGGGTTTATGTGTCATGTCAATACATGTTGAAGGGAAGTTTAAATTAATTGGTGATCTATAGTCCTTATTGGCCTTTTATGTTGACCATACCTATGTCAAGTATTCTCAGTGACTTTATTCATTCAAATATTCTATAGATATGTTTTGTTTCAATTGATGATGCATACCATTAAGTTCATCCTTTCATGAAACTTCTCTTTCTGGTTTCATCCCATTTTTCACGATCTTGATCTTGGAAATAGGAACACGTTAAAGGTAAGCCCATAGTCCTCATTGGAAATCTCCCTCTTGATCGATAGTGGATTTACCTGACTTAATCTTGATTGGTTCAATCCATTAGTGTTCAATGTAAGAAAATTTGTTCTCAAGCTATGGGTTGGTCCTCATCAGTAGTGGACACTCTAGAATTTTTTTATGTTATACCTCACTAATAAGTAATTAAAAACTCTACCATATTTGAAATCTACTTATATATTTTCACATTGTATATTCATCCCATTGAGGTTAATTTGAAGAACCTAGATTTTATAGGGAGATCTCACTCTTATATGGCATTGCCAACAAGCTGAACTAGACTTTGTACCATGTAATGTACTTTCAAGACTACCCTATGGCACCACTTTTATATTTTTTTATATTCCCACTAATACATATTGTTACATAGGTCTAAATTGTATTTTATAATGACTAAGATATTTAAAATTGTTTCATGAATCCAATGTGTATTTTTCATGGCCATGTACTAGAATTTCATGGCATGGATCCATAGTGTATGGTTGGTAACCATCCTTCAATAATTATTTAATTTGAGCATGGATATGAATTCCTTGTGGATATTTTATTATGACTGGTTCTTTTTTGCCAATATTGCTCTAATTTATTTCTCCTACATTGGAATATGTCCCTGCAATTTGATGTATATTTTCATGCATTTTAGCCATCAGGTTATATTTTTACTTGAAATTAGGCATCATCTATTATAATGTTTTCTTTTTTCACTTTATGTTAGTAATAGGAACCCAATTTCAACCCTCTTATTGTTTTTCCTCTTAGAGTTCTTGAACTCCTCCATAATCCATTTGTCGAAAGTTAGTGTTGAGCATAAGCCTATCAGAGAGGGTAAGGATAAGGCTAATGATACTAGTAGGTCCCTTTGAATGTCACATTTCTTATTTGGGAATGTGTGTCCATGAATAACAACGAGAAGTTTATATTTTCACACGCTCATTGGAAATCGCTCATTCAAAGGATGGTACCATAGTTTCCTTTATTAGGTTTAATAAACCCTACAAGTGGTGGAAGTTGGAAAAAACCATACCTTTACCTTACCTTTCACCCAATTCTCTAATTACACACATAAAATCCCACGAGTAAGATATTTTTTTGGAAGGCCATTGAAACATAGAACCAAGATTTTCTTGAAGCGTAGTTATGCTTTAGGATATGAAATATTGGTACTAATATTGGTAATACTCAATGTCACCCTCCTAGAGGTAATGTTTGAACAAGAAAAAATAATTATCGTTCATCAACTAATGCTTCCCTATATGGATAGCTTAAATATACCTCACCTAAAACATCTCATTAATTATCTTCTTCAACATTAGCATAATTTGTTGCCCATATGAACCAAGCTCATCTTCAGTATCCACAATTTTGAAGTGAACTCAATAGAGGATCCCACTAACCACATCTGATATTTTCACATGTGGTTTTCGTCCAATTCCATAATGGAGGATCACATTCATCTACATGTATTCCAATTCACCCTCACCATTGCTACCATAAACTGGTATATCGACCTACCCCATGTGTCATGTAAGGTGATTGTAACCCTTTCCAATGCATTTTTATCATACTTCCATTTACTTATCTCTTACGAAACTAGTACCCAAATTTTGACATGAATTTTCCAAAAATCTTCCACCTATATTTTAGAGCATGCTTAGGAATGACACAAAATGTAGAGCTTCTGCAAAGTTCTGGAATATCAATAATGCATTTTCCTAGATTGTGTATTTTGATTATGCATCACTCCAATTGCTAAATATTTTTGTAACGACATTGGGTTAAAGTTTCATGTAATAAAGGAAAAAAAAAGTCCAAGGTCATGGGGCATGTATTCCAAGCTAAAATCTAGGAAAAAACTATAGTTGGAATCAGTTGTGGTTTATTAATGGTTATCAAAATTGGGAAAGGGAAAGACACAATAATTAACATTTAATTATGAAAATAAAGGAAAGTAGGAGAAATGGGAGATGATGAGACAAAAGTATGTATGCAATGGAAATTAGAGGAGAAGTGGAGAAAAATGAAGAAAATAAAGAAAATAAAGAAAAAGATACCTAAATGATAAAAAGGCATCAGAGAAATAGTTCATGACTTTTGTCAATTTTGGATTGGATCAGTTTCAAAGGGAGAGAGAGAGAGGTCCAAGAGGAGAGAGAAAACAAGAAAATGATAAGAAAAGGAAAGTAAAAGACAATCAAAGGAGAAAAAATGAAAGTAAGTGACAAGAAAAGGAAAGCAAGGGAATGCAAGGAGAAAATTGGATCATCATCTTGAACAAGAATATTTTGAAGGTAACAGGTTGCATTTGTGATTTGCTTACTAGGATGTGAATAAATTGTGCATGCATTTGATTATTTGGTTTATTTTTTGTCATTGGAATGGGTCTTTGTTGTTTTAAAATTTGTTTTAGTCTTTCCTTTCCATTTCCTCGATAGCAATTTTATGATGGGATTCATTATTTCTTCAGCCTTCAATTGCTACAAGGTTTTGGATCCAGGTGAAATTGTCTTAAGAAAATTACAAGGGTTGGTGGTGGAGATGGTTTGATTTTTGAAGCCATCGATATGTGGGTAGAGATAAGAAAATTTGTCTCGATAAGGTGAAGGAATTCTGAGGCATATAATCAAAATTTTCTTTTGTGATCTTGGGGCCATTTTAGATGAGATCATGGTAGCTTAAGTGTGGAGGTGGTAAAAATTCATAGTCCATGTTTGTTTAGGTATTGGTTTATCCCACAATAACCCACATTCATTCTTGGAATATTGCACAAGGGTGATTGGTTGATAGAGATATTCAGACCAGCCCAGTCTATGGTTGGGTGGTATGTGGAATCCCCTAACTTGGATGGCTTTTGTATATGTTATTGTGAGTTGTTTTATCTATTTGAAATTATGAGAAGATGTATTAGTCAATATGTGATGTTATTGTTTTTTTTCATCGTCTCCATTTTGGTTATATGTTGGCTATATGCATGGTTCTATGATGTGCTCTAGCTATGGCTCTTGTTCATGATTTGATAAGTTATTGAATCGTTGAAGAATTCATGGGAGAAAAAGTGTTTTTGTAGATGCCTTGAGAGGACATAGATCCTTCTTGGTTATTCTCACATGAAATTCAAAATTTTACGATTAGATATGCATTCATGACCTTTAGCTTCTATGCGTTTTGTATGCTTGAAAAAATATCTAGTATGCTTGAGGCAAGTATTGTTGAAGGTATTGCTGAAGTATTGAATGGTTGGCATTATTATCATATTGTTTATAATTCTAGAATGTTATAGGATTTTTTTGGTAGTTTTATAAATACTAGCATGAAAAAATGGATCAAATAGTGTAAATTCTAGCCCAAAATTGATTATGGGTGTGGTTGGAGCCTCATAACCACATGCACAATGTATCAAGGGCCTTGTTGGGGTATTAGGCTTGTAAAATATAAGTTCCAGCTTACTATTTGATCATTGTAGGTTGTCGATTGACTTAAATATGGTTTAGTGCTCCTAAGGGTCATCAATAATTTTTTGGTTTGTAAGCCCTACTTCGATAACTAGAACTTGGACGCCAGGTCATTTCATATTAGTGTTCATATCATGTTTACCATGGAGAGTTTTAAAAGCCATTAAAAATGGGAGGGCTCGTTACACGGTGGTATCATAGCTCCGAGGTTCAAACACTTTGAATGGGTGGGATAAGTGCATATTGTTATGCATGCAAGATTAATTTTATAGGTGCCTAATATAAATGCACCATGATTGTTATGGTTTTAATTCATCTGGTCATCATTGCAATTTTGTGTTATTAGGAATGAAATTTATATAATATTGTTATATATATATATATATATATATATATATATATATATAAATATCATGCTAATATGGACTAATTTATGCACACTTGATAGCCTCCCCTGAAATACATTAAGGTATGCTTTGGATTATGATTTCTATTTGGTTTTATCTAAAATTGCATATTTGTAAGAAAGACAAGGGAGAAAATGGACAGTGGCATGGTGGACTATATTTTACATGACTCCCCTTACAATCCTGATCTGAATTGCATGGAATGGGAAAAAGTAGTGTAGCCATAAGTAGAAGAGTATTCTCCTAATCTAGCAGACAGACTGAGGAGTTTGAGGGTAAAGATTATAAGTTGTGATGAGGATAATAATAATATACTTGGGGCATATGAAATGATTTCCAGAGCATAGGAAAAACAAGTAGAAGTTAATGCAATGATTCTACAAAGCCTTTTAAAGTAGCACAAACCTGGACATATGTGAATCATTCATGGAGATAGGCAGGAGGAGATAATAATGAGGTAGATGGTAGTAGGTCTTAGAGTAGACATAGGCTAGGTAGGAAGGGTATAGTAAAGAGTGATATATTATTATATAGATATGATAGGAGGATTTTTACGTGTGGGTTTTATCCTAGCTCATCTTCTATGAGACATCATCATCATCACTTCCAACATCATAGGAAGTGTGAGTATTTTCTAGAGGATTTCAAGGAATTGATGGGAATATGTGAAGAATGTCAGAGTAATTATATAATAGGAGTCAATTTACGATGAGATCAAGAGACCTTCAAATACAATGAATTATTCGAAAGATATTATGATTACAGGGAGATGAAATACTATGGGTAAAATATGGGTTCCTATATAAGTCTGGATGAGTGGTATCAGAGCGATCTTATATTTATCAATCTTTCTTCGCATGTCCCCAAAAAAATCGGGGTATAACGTCTTAGGGCTCTATCTGGTTGAATATTTTCAAGATCATCCTTAAAAACCGTGGAAACCTCCCATGGTAGAATAAAGAAAGAAAAAGGAGAAACATATCCTCTAAAAATATTGCTTGAGCAGACCCTCAAGAAATAGAGGAATGCGATGATGGATAACTTTGTCGAGATCCTTCAATGACTACCCACCGAAGATGCATCTTCATCTAGCAGCCACTCTCGAGGCACCACTCCTTTTAAGGTATAATTTTCCTTTGCCATTCCCATATTTGAGGTTCAAATAGATGCAAGCATCGTAGATATATGGTTGAATCTATTAGAATGATATTTTTTGGTTCATGAATTTTCCAATCAAGAAAATATTACTTTTTCACTCCTCCAAGTCATCCCCCGTGTGAAGCACTGGTGGCAAACCTACTATGAGAAGAAGGAAAAATGAGAATCCTCCCTATTCTCGGCTGCATCCACTTGGAACTCTTTTCGATATGCCATAAAGGGACACTATTAACCCGTGGGGAACTATGAGGACAAGTACATACAATGGACTATAATGTGGCAAAAAAAAGATCAAGATATGCTTGAGCTAACGAATTTTTTCAATACCTTGTGCACAAGGTTAGGTAACAAATATTTGGAGAAACAATTGGTGCTTAAATACCGCAGTTGTCTGCACAGGTACATCCAGGAGGAAATGGATTTCATCGGCATCTCCTTGCTTCATGCAACACACTAGTATGCATCAAATATTGAGAAGAAATTCAAATAGAATAATGAATACTTTGGATTTTTGAATCAGAAGCAAGGGAAAGGCACCCCAAAACCGAAGAACAAAGGACATAGCCAAGCTCGTGTGGCCCAGGACAACCCACCAAAGCCACAAGTGAAGTACAGGACCAAGAAGCCAAAGAATGACACGTGAAAGTGGTGTGAGTTCAATAAGAGATCTACTCACAAAACAAGTGGTTGTAGGGACAACCAATCACTGGTGCTAAAGTTTAAGGCCTTTAAATCAAATGCATGTTCTGACTCTCAGTCAAAATTAGGTAAGGGGAATGAAAAATGGAAGTAGATCATCGATGATGAGCCGAGTTCCACCATTGCCACCACCAAGATCCATAAGGATGAACCCTAAGATCCAGAGTAGGGGGAATGCATATTCCATTCCAATATTTGGGTGAAGGGTTCTCCATTGAAGTTCATTTTTTATAATGGGAGCCAAAATAACTTCATTTCAGCAGAGTTCATGAAGCGATTGGGACTAATTATGACATTACACTCACAACCATACACCATTGGGTGGCTTCAGAAAGGACAATATCTCTACGTCAACTAGCGGTGTCACCTTCCAGACAACATCAAGCCCTTCACGGATGAGGGATTATGTGATTTTTCTCCTCTTGAAGTGGGTGTTGTAATATTATGCCAACCACACTTGTGGAAGAGGCATGTTATGTATGAATCTATGCCTCACACTATTATTGTTACTTTGGGTAATAAGATGTACATGATACCAGAGATAGCACTACCTACCATCATATATTTGATCACTCCAAAGCAATGTAGTAAGCTCATTTCCAAAACCGGGAATTTTTTTTCCTTATGATCCATCCTGAGGGAAAGAATATAATTTTTTCCATGACCTTTAGACAGGGCTCCTTTGCATGGATAGAATAGATGGACGAGGTCATGTAAGAGTACGAGGACATATTCAACTCACTTGTGTAGAAATTATACAAGATACATGTATATATTAGATTCACCCCATCTAACAATGTACCAAAGTTAAATACTTAATCGCTTCTACAAAGATTTTACAGAATTAAAAACACGATCACTAATCACATGAACATGAAGAAATATCAATCACACACAATAGAGATAATTTCTCGAGGAAAGCATACAGCTAAAAACCACACTATCTTCTATTGTATATTAAGCATGGACCATGAAACAATTACATACGAAACTCTTCTCACAATATCCCTCTGGTACTCAGCTAATTATCTCACACTGTCATATGTAAAACTAACCAACACATAGCCAATTCTCACCCTCTAGATAGCCCACCTTGCTTGCAAAATCTATGATGGAATAGATCCTTAAAAGATAGGAATTATGGCCTTCCTTGAATACGCAAGTATCACGAGAACTCAAATGGGTGTTTGGTTTCATGTGTGCAACCCAATAATCCTACAACTGATAGTAAAATTTCCTTTCACCTATAACTCAATTGAGTCTCCACAAGATCTCATATGCGTGCAGCTAATAATAATAAATCCTCAGTTACATGTGAGATCACTGATTGTGAATTAATTCATATTTAATTCACTATATATCTCACTAGTGTATCTTCAATTAAAACTAGCATAACTGAGTTTAACTCACTTAACTGAGTTAAACTATTTACAACATCCATTAACTAATGCACCACTGCACTTTGAACTTTGTTACAACTAGAATTACTCTACATGCCTCACCAACTACCTCTAACTCGAAATCCACTCGCTAACTGAATTTATCACTTTTAGTTAACTGATTCAAGTCAACATTCAGAATAGATTACAGTTTAATGTCCATCTTAAATAAAATATAACCAAAATAGACATGAACCAAAAAATAGCACTATGGGCCCCACCCTAGTTTGGGTGCTTAATGCAATTATGTGTGGGTGCTGAAATTTTATTGTTGAATATCAACAACCTGCATGGGTGCCTCTACACTGTTAGTTCAAGGACTCCATTGATTTTTTGCGAGGTGCTCCACTACCCAATGGTCCAATCTAGTGGGGCACCATTATGGAGAACGATGAAATGAAGAGGTATATTTGGGAGTTACTGCAGAAATGTCACATCTGGTTGATTTCATCACCCTATGGGAGCCTCGTCATGTTGGTGTAGAATAAGGATGGGACTTGGAGACTGTAATGACTATCGGGCGCTGATGAAGATCATTGTTCAGAATAGGTACCTAGTCCCACAGATTGAATATGTTATGGACCATCTCAAGGGTGATAATATTTCAGCAATATTGACTTGAATTATGGGTATCAATAACTACCTATCGAACCCTCTAATGCATGGAAGAGTTCCCTCAAATCCAAAGAGGGTCATTTTGAATGGTTGGTCATTCCTCTAAGGTTGTAAAATTATCCCACAACCTTCATGAGGCTAATGGATGACATCTTGCAACCATCCACCAACTCATTCAAAGTGTTGTACTTGGATGTCATCCTAATCTTCAACTAGAATTGGGAAGATCACCTCCACCACATCGAACAGGAGCTCCAAACATTGCAGCAACATAATTGTGTGCAAATTTTTAGAAATGAACTTTTCTTATGACCCAAGTTCAATATCTGGGATACATCATTGATGAGCGAGGAGTGCATGTGAACGAAACCAAGATCTAGGTCATTTAGGATTTCCCAGCCCCAACCATTCTAACAGAGCTCCACAGCTTTCTGGGTCTTGCTAATTTCTACTGCAATATCGTGTTGGGGTTCTCTCATATCACTTGGCCTTTGATTCAAGTCCCCATGGGATGAGCGACACCAAAATTATTTTGTTCCAAATATCAATAGAAGGTGTTCAGAAAATTGAAACATCGCCTCTGTTTTGCACTAGTTCTCAAATTACCAGAGTTGCAACAACCATTTGAGATTGAGGCAGATGTCTCTAACTATGTTATCAGGGAAATTATTACTCAGTAGTGGCATCTAGTGGTATATCACAGTAAGACACTTTCAGACATAGTCTGGAGGTATCCCACCCATGACAAAGATATGTATTCCATTGTGCAGTCCTGCTGGCAATGGAAGCATTAATTTTTGGGGAAGAAAATAGTCATCCACACAAACCACTGACATTTATAGTTCATATATACACAAGAAAAGTTACAGAATGATCGTCATCATAAATGGTCCAGTTACCTACAACAGTTCCATTTGAACATCAAGTATAAGAAGGTTTGCAGCAATAGTGTTTCATACTGCCTCAACCAACCATCAACCATGGTTTTATCCACTGTGCTCGACTCTTATGGGAATGAGACTTCAAGTTGGCCACTTCTCTTCAAACGCGATCTATAATTCAGTATCACATACCTGATGCCCTTGGAAGGTAAGAAAGTTCCAAATTTTCACCTCTACGATACACTATTAAGCCACCTAGGACACCTTTATGTTACTTCAAGTGAGTTTTCTAAGATGATTTGGGAAGAGTACTATAGGCAGGTCACTGGGCATTTCGGGGTCGAGAAAATAGTGGGAGTACTGCAGAAATATTTCTATTGGCTGAAACTTTGACAAGATGGCAAGAAGTACATTAAATCTTGCACTTCCTGTGCCATTTTAGAACTAACCATCAAGAAGAAAGACCTATATACTCTAATGCCTCCCACTAGTCAACCTTGGGAATCCATCTCCATGGATTACATGTCAGGCCTTCCTTCTACTAAGCATGGAAATGCCTGCATTTTTTTGGTCGTTGACATTTTCTCGATGATGGCCACTATGGAAGCCTGAAAGAAGAATATCATAGTGGAAGCCACTTCTAAATTCTTCCTTAAATGAATATGGGTGTACTTTGGGATCCCATAGTCCATTATCTCAAATTAGGAGAGCAGGTTCCTTAGTACACCAAGCTCACTAAGTCCACAAATTTCCATCCCCAAAATAATCGCCAAACAAATTTGTCAACGGGATGATCGTACACATTCTATGCATGTACAAATTGAAGCATTCATGCACAAGGAATGAAAGCCTCCCCTATGTCTAGCAAAACTATAACTGGAATCTCCATAGCTCAATCAGCCACAACCCCTTTCATGTGGGCTTGGGATTCCAGCTTATATGTACCATTGATGTAGCCATTCCATTTGCAGCTACTGAGACAGATTGAGCTCATATCCAGTTTGAATCTGACAATGAAAAAAACATCATTGAGTGCATTCATCACATCTTCCAACTGGTCCATGACATGTTGGACAGAGCTAATGCTAATTGTGACCAATGACATGATCAACATCAGGTGCCACACAAGTTCCAGGTGGGCAACAAATTTTGGCTACATTTGCAAAAGGAGCGCCTCCCTAGTCCACACCACAACCTTCTCCCACTCTAATATGGATCATACACCATCATCAAGGTTATATGGGACAATGCATTCGAGCACAATATTCCAGCATTCCTTTTTTTGCTCCAAGTGCTCAATGTGTACCGCATTCAACGTTACTTTCCACCATTATAGGACACATCTGACATGGCAAAATAACTCACACAAATAGAGTTAAACCCATACTACATTGAGCAAGGAAAAATTGATTGGATTATGGACACACAAATCAAGAACACCTGCCAGCAGAGCATCCAACTATATTAATTTGTCAAAGGAGGCCAACTCCTTCACTAGGGAAAGTGGTTCACTGGGGACCAGGTTCAACAGAAAATACCTCTCCTCATGGGCACTCTGCACGCAATGGGGACCATTTCTTCCTAAAGGGGGAGGAATGATCCAGGTGTATATTTTGGTCCACCCACATGTTCCAGCTAGACCTCTAGTTATTTTCATAAGTTTCCTTTTTTATATTAGAATTTACTATTTTTACCAGTTTTTCAGGTCCTGAACTTCTAGAGAAGTTTTGACACCCTAAAAGATGTTTTTTTGAGGTCCATAGTAGGCCCATATCCATAGCTAGGGGCATGCAACAAATCTTGTAGTACTCAGAGAGATATTTCTGGTTATATATTTTTTATGTGTTAAACAGAGATAATATGACCAATTTACGACTCCTGGAATTTTGTTACCCAACGAACCCCAACTCTTGCACAACACAAACGAATGCCACAGTATTCTTGCATTTCTTGCTTTAGATATGCAAAAGTATTTAAAATGAGAGAATTTATATGGAAATTGGTTTTAGTTTTTAGTTAATTAGTATTGATCAGGGTGGATGTTAATACAAAGAAAAATTAAAAATATTATTTTTTATTAAATTTAGTTTTTTTTATGAATTATTATTTATCCAATAATTTAATATGAAAAAAATGTAATAAAATTAAAACGAAAATAATTGGATAAGCTAGTTTTAACCATGATTTTAAAAAAATGATAACAAGAAATATAAGCAACCTAACAATATAACGTATCTAAAATTTTAGAAAATATGTCAAAGATTTTTTATTACAACCTCTCAAATGAAGCTTAAAACTTTATAGAGTTCGATTTTGAATGATATATTGAAATATATGACCCTTTAATGATTTAGAGAAATTAGCTTAGTGATATCTCATTAAATATTTTTAAAAATTATTAGTGACCATGTTATATACAGAAAGAACAAAAATTGTGAAGAGAATAAACAGGCTTATCAAGAAAAAGCATGTGAAAAATTATTTGTTTAGCATGTTTTATTTAGTTGTGTAATTTGATTTTATCATTATCATATTAAATGTGGTCCAAAGCTAAATTTCATAAGTAAATAGAGAAATATGGAAAAATTAAAATAAACTAAGGCTTTGCATACCTCTCTAGCGATAACTCCTAGAAAGGTGTGATGATAACAACGAAGAATTCATACACAAATATGACTTACATATGAATGATTTCAAATAGAAATACAAACACAGGCCTAACGAGGGAGAGGACTTCCAATCAGGAATTGTTTTTGAAAATGTGTAAGATTTGAGATATATGGGCTCTCCACTTCGACCTCCTTCAAGGAAGAGGCTCAGATTGCTGCAATTCCCTTTAATTTGAATAAGATTGAAGATGAAATATATTTTATATTAGCATAAATTGGACTTCTCTTCATAACTATTATTTTAACTTTTTGGAGCTTTTTCGGTTTCATTATTTATTTATTGCATTTTTAGTAAGTTGTAGTTAGTTATGTCTGTTTCTTTCTTTTGCTCCAGTAATCACCAAAATTTGTATCAAGAATTTTGTATGGAGAGTTGTTGAGCAGGAAAATCCCCTTTGCGGAAAGAGTTGATCCCTCTTGCCTTAGGGTGGTTCTAGAAATAAGGGAACATGCTGGAATTTTGGATTCCTAGCTTATAAATGAAAAGCGAGATGGGATAGATGACCTACCTTGTTCTAATGCTCTTGTCATAGCTTGTAGCAGTGGTCCTCCGATCTTTGTCTTCACACGTCGCGGTCCTTCAATGATAATATCTATGTACATGCGCAGAGATCAAGCGAATGATGAAACCATACGAAAACATACTTTCATTTACAACTATTCAATTGGTCAAGGAGAATCAAACATTTTGCATATAATTAAACACAAAATTGGAACAAAAAAACTAGTCATGCATTAATAATAGAGAAAATAAGTTTACAACCTTAATGCCTTGACGTTATAGCCTCCTTTGATGGTTTTAGTCGGCCGCATCTCATGCATTCGATGGGGATTGGACTTGGTCAAGAAATGGACCTAAAATTTCTCTCAACAAGGGGTTCTTCTGTACCTTCTTCTACACACAAGATATAGTAATGACTCTTCAGCTAGCTGAAACAATATGAGAAGGAAGATTTATAGGAGAGAATGAGGTATTTTGGGATCCCTCATAAGGTGGAGGAAGGTTATATCCCTTTGGGGAGTTGCAAAATTGTAGGAAACAAGAAGCCAAAGGAAGAAACTCGATGCTATTCAGTCGAAGAAACCACGATGACTCCACTAACGAAGTTTTTAGCCATGGAAAATTCATTTCTATTTAAAAAAATAATCCAGAAACATCTCAGTGTGGGTACCCTTCTGAGACAGAGTGCTAATCAGTGCAGGGTCCAGTGTTAATTTCTCCATGGGCATGAGGCCATAACTACCTACCAGCGTCGACTCAAAATCACATGTTTTTGAGAGTTTTCTTGAGGAATTATCAACAGAGGAAATGTTCTTAACATGCCAAGGGATGCAATGACACTTATAGCAAGGTATGAAAATACGCAAAAGTCACTGAAATGGTCCTCAAATGTTTGGGATGGAGATTGGAGGGACGGTGAAAAATATTGTGTAACAGATGCCCTTTAAATCGTGACTTATGAGAGAGAGGGAGGTGTGAAATGCTTTATGAACATGCCCAAACAAAATTCCTTCGTTGGAAGGGTTGCAAGAACAAGTAAAAATGATATCTCTGATGCATGAATATGTGGTATGGCCGCAACCATCCATAATAGGGTACATACAATAATAAGATCCAAGGTGTGGATGTAGCCATCCAGTAAGAAGGATCATCAAATTGACTCAAATATGGTTGCAGCCATCTAATCAAAAGAGTCATGCATATAATCATGATAGGCCAAATAGTCTCACGACCTGGATTTCTTCTGAACAAATCCAGGGTCTTGCACTCCATCTCGACTCGAACAAGTACAAATTCAAACATGCAAATTACTGAGCTGAAGTCAAACATGCAATAAAGTCACCTGATTACCAGCCAATGATGAAATTTGTTAATAGGCATGAGAGAAACCACCAATAATGAAAATGGATCTTAAGGTACAACTAGTACAATTCACAAAATGTGAATAGTGAGCTGGAGTCGAATGCTTGCAAAATCACTCGATCAAAGGCCAATGATGAAGACCTGTCATTGAATGCCAAGAACTTGCCATTGAGGCATGCAAGCTCCAAGGTACTAGAAGGGAGTCTCTACATCAACTTCCTAGATAACGAGCTAAAGTTTACAGGAAGTGACCGATCGAAGGAGGGCCATAATGTTTCCCACATAATCGACACGAGAGAGAGGACCAAGACGATAGTGAATAAGGACTAAACAAAGGATTAGGGGTTGAAAAATGTAGAAGGAAAGTTCTTTTGAACATATTGGCAACAGGAGTCTGGAACTTGGCAGTATTTTACATTAAGGGATATGAGGTCATGATGAAGTGGCAAAGAGCATATGAGAGATCAGAAAATATAATCCAAACACATGGAGGAAAAATTACGAATGGGATGTACCCAACCCAACACGAATTGTAGACAAGTGTCATGTTGAAAAGCGACATACTATCAACACCAATCAGAACTGGTTCCATTTCTCCCCACCATTTCTGGTGAGCACCCCAATTATTTTTTCCAAACAAGCTTGAAGGGGATATCATATTCTTGTCATATAAGTTTGACCTTCAGACAAATCCATCCTAGTACATTTTATGAGCCCTATGAAGGAGGAACTGGGTTACGTCACGGTGACAATTTCTGATGTCATTTAAGTTTTAATGAGTCTAACAAAGGAAGAAGTCAGCATCTTTTCAGTGTTATGATGAACCTTAATTTTTCTCATTTATTTATCTTCTCATAATATCCTCTATTTTAGTTGATTCTTCTAGTTCAATTTTCAATTTAATAATATCTTCTGAGTATGGTTCTGTCTTTGCATATTTCAGAAGACTCTCTTTCCATTTCTTACTCTTAAGTTTAAGTCTATCTATTTCCCCTGGGCACTAATTAGCCGCCCTTCAACATCTACCTCACCTTCTTCTTCAATTCCCAAAGATCTTCCTCAAGCTCTTCCTTGGCCATCAAAATGAATTCTTATGTTCCTTCTTCATTGGGGGATTCATCTAAGCTCTTAGATGCACTATTGTATTGTTGGGAATAAAAAATTCTTATATTAAATCTGTTCCCTTTTGGCTTATTTTTGAAATTGGTTATCTCTTTCCCTCTTGAATGATTATCCATTTTCTTATCAGGATATTTAGATGCATAGTGCCCCACTTTTCCACAATTAAAGCACTTAACTAGAAGTTTACCTTTATACTTACCTGTGCCTTTATCCAATCTTCTAACGAATTCAGCCTTTCTTAATCAAAGAAGAATCATGTACATTCCTTCTCTTCTCTGCACTTATCTACCTTGAAGGTTGCCTCACTCACATTTGACTTCCCCTTTGGAAGTCTCATCTCATAGGCCATCAAGTGTCCAAGAAATTGGTTCATGGTCGGTGTTTTCCAGTTTATTGTTTCTTCTATGGAAAAAAACTTAGGGGTTAAACCTGCACGGTAAGTATCTCAATATATTTTGTACAATTACACATTATTTAATGGCTTCTCCTAGAGGTTTCATGCTATTCATAACTTCTGCAACCTTTAAGGAGAAACTGGCTACATCTTCATCTTCATTCATTTTTACATTTTCAAAGTGAGCTATATAGGCTTGCAGTTTTGACATCTTCACCTTTTTATCTCCCTCATGGATATTTCTAATTTATCACATATATATTTGAGAGTCTCACTGTGCATTTCTTTGATAAATTTTGTTTCACACAGACTTCTCAAGAGTGCATTCATGGATTTTGCATTAGCTATGAAATTATTTTTAGCTTCTTTCTCTGTTTCAATATCCTTTGGATCATATCCTTCTTCCACAATAGCCCAAACTTCTATTCCTAGAGACATTATGTATGTCATCATTCTTATTTTCTAGAAATCATTGTTTGTGCCAGTAAAAAATGGGGATTTGTTTGTTGAGCATCCTTCTAGGCTAGCCATTTTGGGGACCTAGGATCTCCTTCCAGTTGTTAAACTGATACAGAAGGAACTGGCTCTGATACCAATTGATGAACCCTTATTTAAAATGAGAGGGGAGGGGGGGGGAATCAATTTAATACATTCCTAGACATTTAAATCGTGTTGTTCAACTCATTTACACCTTCATTTCATAAGAAGCTTAAGACCTAACGGATCAACAAACATAATGTGTGGACAAAAATTAATTAAACAGATTAAAACATCTCATCAACACTTAATCATCAAGCACATAGACAACAAATATAAGTGGAAACACATAAAGGGAGAAAACCACATCTTATTATTGTTGTGATGCAAAGGCAAGCTCCAAATCCCTCTCACAACTAATTTTATGTAGGCTCCAACCTAGAGGAGGCTACTACCCCAAATTCTACAAGCTACAACTTGCAAGGAAGCTCCAACTCCCATGTACTTTCTCCAGGCTACAACCCACAAAAGGCTCCTACCCCAACCAACTACAACTGGACATCTACAAAGCTACAAATTAATATGAAAGAGCCAACTCCCTCAAACAAAAATAAAAGCATATGTTGACTTACCTCGATATCAACTCTCTTTTTCTCCTTCTTCAATGTTGCCCTTCTAGCCTTCAAATCTGCTTCATATCATCTCTGGATCTGCACAACATCTCTATCTTATCTCTCCCATTCTTCTACTATCTAACCTATCTATGCATATTACAATAACATCATTTATAGAGATAACTTCATGGTTTTTTGCATTCTATATGGGAATATGAAGTGAACAGGCATGACCCTTTCCTTCCACCCATTCATTTCCTCACTCGCCATATTCAGGATCTTACAAATATATACAATTATTATAGTATCAAATGGAAATTCTCTTTTCCTGGGAGGCTTTCCTTTGCATCACAAACAGTATAAAAAATATAATACATTTATAGTAACATTCAAATATTTCATTCAACCCTTTTAGCTTCTTAGATTTGTTGTGTGTGTGTCCTCTTCTGCTTATTGTCCCTTTATCTTTTATGTTTATGAAATTATATTCCAACTATGCTACATGACTACCATTTTGCTCAACTTGGCCCTTGTTGTTGCACTATTCTGCACGAGCTCTAGGTCCTTTTTCTTACCCGAGCCTTTTCTTGCACGTTCAGCCTTTTCTTTTAACACACAACCACATCTACTTGACACTTTCCATCTTGGCCGACTTCTTTAACCAAACCGACAGATCTCTAGATTATGGCCCACATCACTCTCCTTTTACACGTAGTGGAATACAACTTCAGATTTAAATAGAATATACATACATTAGCGATCAAACAACGTTACTTTAAACCAGACTACACATAAACCCAAATCTGTTGCATACACGCGAAACTTCCTGCTGGAGGGTCCCACAATATCTTGAACCAATCACAACACATCGTGTTCAGAAAACTTACCAAACAACCTTAACAACAAGCTTATCATTCCTCTGATGTGAAGTTCCACTGTAATCTCCACTGTAGATCTTCGCCAGATCTAATGGTCTTTCTATACTTCCTTTTCTTATCAAAATCGTTCACCCGCAAGTTTAATTCTTATAGATAATGCTAAACCATATAATATGTGATGTGTGCTAGTGCATAGAACTAACACATGGCTCCTCCCTCATCACATCACATCCTTCCATCCTTCCCACATCGCATCACAAAAAACATACCATACCATGCGAACTCTTAATAGTAACCTCTAAAATCAGCGATGTGTGCTGATGCACAGTGCTGACACATGTCTCCTCCCTCATCGCATCGCATCCTTCCATGCTTTGCACATCGCATCGAAAACAATCACATTGTGGGAACTCTTAATGGTAACCTCTAAAATCTGCGATGTGTGCTAATGCGCAATGATGACATGTGGTCACCCCTCATCGCATCACATCACAACCAACTTAACTTGTGAAGTCATCTTAACCATTCATGTCTCGCCTTCACTTCTACGATCTAATCCTGATTGTTCATTCACCTTCTTTGGAAATTTTCTCAGTGTTCTTTGCCTTAGTCGATTTACGTTTGTTTATATTGTCATTGCTCTTCAACATTGGTTCCTCCATGCTACCTCTCCTGATCTTGTTCTCTTTTCATCAACGTGAATCTCTCCTGATTGTTGTTGATTTTATAAATGTGCTGACCTCTCCTGAGTTTGTTCTTCTATTTTTTATTCACTCCGACCTTGGATTATTAATCTTGTTGCATGCCTTACGCACTACATTGTTGCATGCCTTACTTACCACTACCTTGTCTGCCTTAGCTTCCTTTACTACCTTTCTTGCCTCTACTACCTTTGCTTCTTTGCTACCTTTTCTCCTTGTCTCCCTTTCTTCTTAGCTGCCTTTGTTTACTTTTCCTTTTTGATAGTTCAGGTGCTGCTCCTTTTTTCTCCTTTGCCATCAATGAAAATATTTCCAACAGTGTCCCCCTTTCGAATTGATGGAAACACTTCCTCCAACACTTCAATACTTCCTCCAAGACTTCCTCCCCCTTTCATTCTGAGAGGTGTCTTTCTTCCTTTGGTTGCTTTTCAAAAGGGCCTTTCTTCTTTTTCTTTCCTTTCCTCCCCCTTTGACATCAATTACAAAGGCTTGCACATTTCTCAATTTAGTTTCTATCCTTGCATTTTCTTTTCCCACTTTATACGCCTTCTTTTGATTTTATACTTTTCTGCTCTAGGTTGATGTATAGTAGTTTTTGGGAGAACACTTTGAAAATTATTGAGATTGCATGAATGGAGGGCATGTCACCATAGAATGTTCTATATTTTTGTCCCCTACTACTTGATAGAGGTGATATGTGCTAGATGTTTGATGTACATATGTCATAATACTCCAATCTTGAGGACCTATACCATACCATACTCTGTAGATATTTACCAGCTTCACAACTCTAGCTCTTATGTGACAATGTTTATGAGTTGCTCTCCCCCTCAAATGATGGTTTCTTGTCAGATACAATATATCACTTGTCTACTGCACTATTTATGTTCCTTATATTATTGTCTTTGCTCGTGTATTTCCAATATATATATATATATAGATTTGTGTGTGTGTGTGTGTGTATTTATTTATTTTTATTTATTTTTAATTGTTTTTCTTTTCTTTTTTCTTTTTTCTGATCATATCAGAAGGTATCATTTGTAGGCACTACCCCTAGTTTGTCTCTTAGATATTTGAATGGTTGTCTAGTAAGAATTTTTGTGAATATGTATGTTGTTTGCTCCTTTGTTGGTACTTACCCCATATTTACTATTTTATCTACTACTTGTTCTCCAAGGAAGTGGCACATTATTGGGTTGTGCTTGGTTTCAAATGAATTACTGTATTTTTTGATATAATTATTTCACTTGTATTGTCACATTCGATCGAAATAGGTTCAATGATGTTTACCTTGATGTTTTGGAGAGTTTGTATCATCCACATTACTTGTGTGCAACAATTTGTTGTTGTTATATATTCTTCTTCTACTGTAGATAGAGAGACAAATGTCTGCTTCTTGCTTAACCATGCCACCAGAAGTTTTCCCAAATAAAATGCATCTCCATTTGTGCTTTCCCTGTCGTCCATAGAGTTGGCCCAATATTCATTCATATATGTTTTCAGTGTAAAGTTTTTGGTTTTTGGATACCATAGGCAATAATGTGAAGTTCCTTGCAGGTATCTAAATATCCTCTTGATTGCTAGCAAGTGAGTTTGTTTTGGTGCTGATTGATATCTTGCAACAGGTCCTACTTCCAACATAATGTTTGGTCTAGATGCAGTTAGGTATATCACACTTCCTATTATAGATCTATAAATTCTTTGATCTACATCTTCAGATCCATCATCAGCACACCACTTGCATCTCATGATCATGGGAGTAGATAGAGGTTTGCAGTCTTCCATTTTGAATATTTTTAACATATCTCTCAAGTATGTTTCTTGTGAAATGAATATGCATATGTTCTTTTGTATAATTTGAAGTCTTAGGTAGTAGGTAAGCCCTCCAATCATAGACATCTCAAATTATGACTTCATTTCTTCCGCAAGTCCTTTTACTAACTCATCCTTGTTGCTATGAAACATGATGTCATCTACATATACTACTGCAATTAAGAGTTCATTTTCATCTGCCTTTATATAGAGATCGTTGTCTACTCCTCCCTTCTTGAAACCTTGTTTTTGAAAGTACTTGTCCAACCTAGAATACCATGCACGTGGTGGTTTTTTGAAACCATATAGGGCTTTCTTTAATTTTCACACATAGTCGTGTTTATCTACTAAAGAAAATCCATCAGGTTGTTCCATGTAGACTTCTTCCTATAGATCTCCATTAAGGAATGCAAACTTCACATCCATTTGATATACCTTGAAATAATGATAGCATGCAGAAGACAAAAGCATTCTAATTGCTTCGATTCTTGCTATAGGGAATTTTCATCATAGTCAAGTCCTTCGATTTGAGAGTATCCTTTGAATATAAGTATAGCTTTATTTCTGATTACCTAACCTTGTTCATTCTTCTTATAATTGAATATCCACTTCGTTTCAATGACATTTTTCCCAGTAGGTCTTGCGATTAACTCCTAGGTCTTGCTCTTCTCACTTTGGTCTAATTCTTCATTCATAGCATTTACCTAATGTTTGTCATTTCTTGCTTCATTGAAATTATTCGATTCTACCTATGACAGCATGGCTATGTACATTTCCTCAGTCCGTTCAACTAGTTGTCTTCTCGTTTGGACTCCTGCACTCTTGTCTCCAATAATTTGGTCTTTAGGATGGTTATTCTGAGTGTGTATCCAGGGTCCTTTTGAGTTTATTTCTATATCTTTTGATGTATTACTATGTTCTTAATTTTCTTGACTCTCATGTTCATGATCATTTGGAGGATTGGCTCAGTTTGTTCTTCTGGTTCTCTATCATAGATCTTCGTCAAATATTACATCGATGCTTTCCACGATTTATGTAGTCTTTTATTGTAGCACTTGTATCCCTTACTCTTGGATGCATATCTTAAAAATATTCCTTCATCAACTATTGCACATACTTCCCCAATTTTTCATCATTTGCTGCCAAAAACTCTAAATTTCTTGGTTGATGTTGGTTTCCCATGACATAATTCATATGGAGTCTTATCACAATTTTGTCTGAGATGAGCTTTGTTGAGAATATGGACAAATGAATGTGTTGCTTCTACTTAGTAGGTTTGGAGAATATTTATTTCTTGCATCATTGCTCTAGAAATCTGTAGTACTGACCTGTTTTGTCTCTCTCCCACTCCATTCTATTGAGGTGTACCTGCAACTATAAAAATTTTCTTTATACCGCATTCATTGCACAAGTCTGCCAAATCATCGTCTGTGAATTAACCTCCTCTATATGATCTGATGCATTTTAGTTTACATCCAGTTTGATTTTCTACAGGTGCCTTCAATATCTTAAATTCCTCAAATTATTCATATTTGTATATGAGAAATGCAACCCATGTTAATCTGAAAAAATCAACGATTATCAGTATGAAATACGATTCTCCACCTGGTGAATTTTTTCTTGAAGGTCTGCATAGGTCCATGTGTATAAGCTGAAGAGGCTTACTTGTAGATAGTTCGTATTTATCTTTGAACATTTTGCGAGTTCATTTTCACAGTTGGTATTAATTACACATGGTATTTGGTGGCTTCTTTATTGTAGGAAAATCTCTGAAAGTTTCCTTTTTGATCAGTTTGATGATATGGTCAAAATTGAGATGCCCAATCTTCTATGCCATAGCCAAAATTCGTCAAGCTTGCTAATGTGGCATGCTTCATTATTTTCTTCTAATATATTAACATTTGTCTCTATTCAAACACCTTCTACCAAGGTATTTCCTATGGTGATTGACCTTATTTCACAATCTTGGTCTTTGAAAAGGACCTCACAGCCTTTATCACACATTTGACTAAAACTTAGTAGATTGGCTTTTAGACCATCTATAAACAGTACATATTGAGCCTCTCCTCTTCCATTATTCAAGATTATTGTGTCTTTTCCCTTGATTTTGCCTGCAATATCATTACCGAATGTTACATTCCAAGATTTATTTTCATCAAAAGATATAAAATTTCTTCGGTCTCCAGTCATATGTTTTGAACACCCACTGTCCACATACCATTGATTGTTCTGATCTTGAGAAATTAGAACCATATCAAATTTATCTAGTTTCATTTTCCATTCCATGCAATTTTTTTGTCTATAACCTTTCTGAGGAGATGGATCATAGTATTTTAGAGGAATTTCATTAGACTTGTGCTCATTTTTATGGTAGCTAAAAAATTTGACTATATTTATGAATAGATTGAGTACATGAGTGAATCTATTATTGTTCCTAATTCCCCTTGAGTTTCCATACTCCAGTCTCTGTATATATTTTCTACAATCCATGGCTTTATGATCAAACCCTTTACAACAAAATAATACCCATGGAAGTAGTATATGTCTCTAGTAGAGAGAATTATTTGAGGTAGTCTTTTCGTTTCTTTCATATTTTGCTGGTTGAATTGGATTTTTTTTGTCTTATAGTATGTTGCAATATGTCTAGGTTTGTGGTAGACAAAGCGAGTGATGCTTCTCACAGGGGGAAGGAACCTCCTTTGGCATCTTCCAAATTTTTTAATTCATCCTTAGAAGCATATGAGCCTTTTGCAGTTGATTGTTTCTTTGTGTCTTTCTTTGTCACTTGAGGTTGTTGCTTGTTTCTATTTGTTTCATTATATATCATGGTATTGCTGGATTCTAATTCCATGGATTCCCTTTTTTCTCCTTCATCATCCTTTATAGATCTTACAAAAATGATATTCTTCTTATCTTCTGCCTTGGATTTGTTGGTTTCTCTTTCATAGCATGTCCCGACCTTTATATGACGAGGTCTTTCAACATTTATAACTTTGTAAAAATGTCCAACGCTTTTCATTTGAGAAATATTCATAGTTAATATAATTTGGGCCTTTTCTAATTTCTTCCTCACTCTTATCACTTCTTCTTCCAGTATTTATTGCTCCTAATTTTTCTCCTTTATTTCTCTTCTCAGAATATTCTCTATTTTACTTGATTCTTCGAGTTCAATCTTCAATTTAATAATATCTTTTGAATCTAGCTTTATCTTTGCATATTTTAGAAAAATCTCTTTCTTTCTCTTACTCTTAAGTTTAAGTCCCTCCATTTCCTCCAGGGCACCAATTAGCTCCCCCTCAAGGTCTACCTCACCTTCTTCTTCAAATTCTTGGAGATCTTCCTCAAGCTCTTCCCTGGCCATCAAAATGAATTTTGATGTTCCTTGTTCCTTGGGGGATTCATTTGAGCTCTTACATGCACTTTTGTCTTGTTGGGTATAGAAGGCTCTTCTATTAAATATGTTCCCTTTTGGCCTATTCTTAATGTTATCACAAAATTGAGTCTTATTGGGTTGTTTCAATGGTCAACTTGGAGTAACTATTTCATACCACTTTTGACTGAGGGATCTCTCAACTTATCAAAGGATTTACTCAATTAGGTCTTAAAATCAATGGCTAACTCTGTGAGTGTTTTAGTATATGTGATTGCAAGTGAAAAATGAGGAAGATTCAACTACCATTGGGCAGATGGTTTTAGTAAAAGGAAATAAATGATAAGCATTCCTACTTATGGAAGTTGAGACTTAAACTATTTCAATAATAGAACAATACTAACACATGAGAATAATCAGTGACTCAATGCTAAAAGGAAGTTAGAGCATATATCGTATGAATTCTAGTAATTTAGCATCAATACTACTGGAAGAAAGATATAAAAGAGACACATAAACCCGTTGAAACACATCAAGAATCTCAGGTAAACAAAGAAAACCCATTGTCTGTCTATTACTGGTATCAGAACTTACAATGGTAGTTGTGTCAAAAGCATTCTCCAACCTCATATAACTATAAAGCTCTCTCATTTATAGAGTGAGGACTCATACAAATGATTTTACACTTTAATAGCTTTGAATTCCCACCTCAAGTACCTATTTCAGACATGATTCCATCACTTGGACCCTTCCTAGGGATATTTCTATTTTACAGAGATTGAATACAAAAAGGACTCTTCTTTCATTAATAGTTCAAAAAATCCATTTAATAAAACTTATCAAGTTCAATAAACTAATATTATGAGTGTATTGTAGTGCTGATGTGTCATTATTCCATGTGGATGCTGATTTGGACCTCCTTCAAGTCAAATTTTTACAATTGTTTCACAAATCTGGTTACTGAAAATTCTGAAAAATAGTCTTCAAAGATGAGTGTCTAATTTCCACACCCTGATGGATTTGCATAAACTAAGAGATGTTTTTGTATATGGACTTGTGTTGACAAAACAACTCTTTCAAATTTCCAAAATCATTTATCATTTGTTGAAAAATAAAACTTGAAGTTGACTTCTAAAAAGGTCATGTACAAAAATTTCATAGCGCTCATTTCGTAGCAAACTCCAATATCCACCTATTTCATAACCTTTGACCTTTCTGACTATTGGAGGACCTTCCTTGGGGCTAATGAGCTAAATAAAAATAAAAAAAATCCTTCCTTAGTTCTCCATAAAACTGAATTTAAAGGCAAAAGAGCATCTTAAGAAATTTCGTAGCGTTTTTTGGCCTTCAAGCCCAGGGCACACTATGAAACTACCTAATTATGGAGAAAATTAAAAATTCTCCCTCTTTCTTCCAAATTTCTCTTGTAGATATACAAATTGATATGATGAAGTATGATCATGCAAACTTGCTTCTTACCCTCTTCAGAAAACATCATTTTCACCTTTAGCACTTTTATTTATCAATAAAATGACTCTGTTTTTCTAAAACAATAGGGTTCAGAGATGAGATCTTATCTCCCTATTCTCGATAGTTGTTTCAAACTTGAATGAGATTTTGGTAGGTAAGTATGTTTTGAAGAAAAACCTCTCTTGATTTTTCGAAAACCATCTCCACCTGTCCATAATATGCATTTGAAAAACATGTATAAAATAGGAAAATTTTGTGTTCTGAAAATAGAGCCGAAAGAGATCTCGAAATCTCCAAAATTGGAGCACCTTTGAGGAAAGTGATAGAGTTTAATGTTATATGATATGTTCTTGACAATAAAATCTATCAGTTTCTTATAATTATTCTATGTTTTGCCATAAACGACTCTTGAATTTGACTACTCAAAAAGTCAAAAACAGAGGAATCCTTATATTTGCTACAAAATTATTAGGTAGTTTCGTAGTGAAATCTGCCTAGTTTACACTGTATTCGCTACGAAACTGTGTAAAACTAGAAAGTGGAATATTTTTCTAATTTAAAAGAGTGGGAATGAAACTAAAGGGCATGAGGTAGACTTGAATGATATGACAATGCTCTAGGTGGTTTTAGACTTAGGGTAGACATTGGCATACGTAAGTTTTTCAAAATTTTCATGAAAATGACTAAAAAACAACATGAACCTAGGTGAATGAACCTATCCATCAAGAGTTAAAAATTGAGAGTGATAACAGTGGCTCCACTTGGGATGGTGTGCCCAAGTGGTATAGCAAAGGACTACTATTTCCAATGCCGCCTCCATTGGGCTGCTCCCATCTTCAAAATGAAAACTTGCACCTGTTTTGACTAGTAACCTTCACACTAAAAAAACCAGTAGCTGCTAAAGAACTAAAAGTATGCATGCTGAATTTAAAACTAATACTAATGAATTTCTTGATCTTCAATATTATTTATATAAAAATGATCCTACTCTGCTTTCTCAACATAAAAATTGAATCAAGTGATCTCACACTTCCAGTGAATCCAATCAGTAAGTTGAGTACTGGATTGAAATGGAAATTCCATTTCTCTGATTATAAAGCCATTCTTGAGAGATGAAAACTTTTCCACCATCTGAATTTGTATACATAACTAAAAATAATATTGAAATTCATTTCTATAGAAGACTCCAATAGAGCTGCGAAAGGATATTTGAGAGTATGCACGAATAATTCTTGTTGATCGGCAAGAAAGTGTGAATAAATATCATCCTTTGATGGTGTTCCTTGTTTAGATTCTTCATTATAACCTTTGTGACCTTTCTCAAATAAAAAGGAAAAAATTCGTTGATCGTTGTTTCCATTTGAGAGGAAGAAATACTTGGAGTACTCTTGGACACATTCAAAAGGAACTTCTTTAGCATGTACCACAAACATTTCTATAGGTAACTCTTCATATGATTCAACAAGCATACCCATATTATTGGCTAAAATTTTCTTTTCAAAATTTTCTTCATTTGATTTAGGTTGATGCGAGGAATGACATGAAGAATAAACTTCTTCATTTACCTGAGCATTATAGCAATTATCTTCTAGCATTTCCTCATATTGTTTGAAATGATTCTCATATTCCTGATGATCAAAAGACTGACAACTATGCTGCAAATTTTCATCAAACTCAGAGGATGTAACATGATTTCCATAAATAAACTCCTGTTGGGTTTCATTTTCATCCAAGAGAGAGGCTATCCTTTCTTCTTGGTGATGAAAGGGATTGTCATGAAGGGAGTATAAAATTTACTCATCCATGAACTCATCATCTTCATAATAATTCTCCAAATATTCAATAAAAATTACGCAATGTTCATAGCAGTCTTTGACCAGCAATAAGGAAGAATTACATTCTTCATACATCTCATGAAATGAAACATGGAAATCAAGAAGAGAATATAAGGAACCATTTGGCAAGCTTTCATACCAAGGCCATGCTTTTCCTTCTAAAGTGACCATAAACATCTCCATGAGACAATCATCAAGGAACTAAACCTTAAGTCTGTGTACATGCATAGGGAATCTAGCCAAATGAAGAGAAACATTGTCTTTCTTTTCATTTTTAAATATGGGAAGATCATTTAACCAATCGACTGGAAAACCAAGGATGTGAGATTGATTCATAAGGGCATACGTGGCATTCATTCTTGCAATGGAACTCATATTGGAACTTCATCAAGCTACTGATCCTAAAGTATTGGATTCACCTTCCAATTGATTTTTTGACGTGTGGAGTCACCAAAATAGAAATACAACCAATATGTGCCTAAGTGTCTGATGCTCTTAGACCTTAGAACTGAAACTTTTTCATTCTTCCCAGGGAAAATTTACACCTTTGGTCCCCGACAACGACGCCAAAATGTTATCACCAAATTGATTCCTGTTGGGTTCCTTCAATGGTCAACTTGCAGTAACTATTTCTGACCACTTTTGACTAAGGATTAGCCTCTTCAGCCTGAGAGGGCTCTCTCAACTTATCGAAGGATTTACTAAATTAGGTCTTAAAACATATCGATAACTTTGTGAGTGATTTAGTATATCTGATTGCAAGTGAAAAATGAGGAAAATTCAACTACCATAGGGTTGATGGAGTCAGCAAAAGGAAATCAATGATAAGCATTCTTGCTTAGGGAAGCTAAGGCTTTTTCTGTTTCAATGATATAACAACACTAAAAAATGAGAATAATCAATGACTCAATGTTAAAAGGAAGTCAGAGCATATATGATATGTATTCTAAGTAATTTAGCATCAATACTACTAGAAGAAAGATATAAAAGAGCCACATAAACCCATTGAAAAACATCAAGAATCTCAGGTAAAGCAAGAAAACTCACTATATGTCTATTACTGATATCAGAAATTACAATAGTAGTTGTGTCAAAAGCATTCCCCAACCTCGTCTAACTCTAAAAATATCTCATTTATAGAGTGAGGACTCATAAAAATTATTTTCCATCTTTCTAGGTTTTAATTCCAACCTCAGAGACCTATTTCAAACATGATTCCATCACTTGGAGAGTTTCTAGGGACTATTCTATTTTACAGAGTTTGAATATAAAAAGGACTCTTATTTCATTAATAGTTAAAAAAATCCATTTAATAACCCTTATAAAATTCAACCAACTAATTTTTTCAGTGTACTAGAGTGCTTATGTGTCATTATGCCACATGGATGTTGAGCTGGGCCTCCCCCATGTCAAATTTTTACAATTTTTTCACAAATCTGGTTAGTGAAAATTCTAAAAAATATGCTTCAAAGATGAGTGTATAATTTCCAAACCTTGATGGATTTGTAGAAACTGAGAGAAGTTTGTGTAGATGCACCTGTGCTGAAGAAAACGCTCTTTTAGGTTTCCAAAATATTTTTTTATCTGGTCATAAATTAAACTTGAAGTTGACTTCTAAAACAGTCATGTACAAAAAATTCATAGCGCTCATTTCATAGCTAACTCCAAAATCCACGTTTTGCATAACCTTTGACCTTTTTGATTATTGGAGGATCATCCTTGGGGCCAATGAGCTAAATAAAAAAAAATTACCTGCTTAATTCTCCATAAAACTGAATTTAAAGGCAAAAGAGCATCCTTAGAAATTTCATAGTGTTTTTCGGCCTTCAAGCCCGGGGCACGCTATGAAACTACCTGATTATGGAGAAAATTAAAAATTCTCCCTTTTTCTTCCAAATTTCATTTATAGGTCTGCAAATTGATATGATGAAGTATGATCATGTAAATGTGCCTCTTACCCTCTTCAAAAAACATAATTTTAACCTTTAGCAAGTTTATTTATTAATAAAATGACTCTGTTTTTTTTCTGAAAACATAGGGTTCAGAGATGAGCTCTTATCTCCCTATCCTAGATAGCTGTTGAAAAACTAAAGGAGGTTTTTGTAAGTATGTATGTTTTGAAGAAAAACCTCTCTTGGGTTTTTGAAAATGATCTGTAGCTGTCCAGAATATACATTCACAAGACATGTATAAAACAGGAAAAATTTTCATTCTGAAAATAGCGCCGAAAGACATCTATAAATATCCCAATTTTTAGCACCTTTCAGAAAAGTGAAAGTGCTTAATTTTACCTTATATGTGCCTAAAAATAACCTCTCTCAGTTTCTTAGAATGCTTCTCTTTCTTCCAAGAAAATTCTCTTGAAGTTGACTGCATATAATTGTTTCTCCTCCAATAGTTTGACCACCCTATCAACATGTTGAACATGATCCTTCCAAGACCTACTGTAGATTAGTATATCATCAAAAAATACTAGCAAAAATTTTCAAAGGAAGGGTTTGAAAATGGAATTCATCAACCCTTGAAATGTAGAAGGTGCATTGGTAAGGCCAAAAGGCATGACCAAAAATTCATAATGATCCCCATGAGTTCGAAATGTTGTTTTCAGAATATCTTCAGTCTTCATTCTAATTTGATGATATCCTGAAAAAAGATCCAACTTGGTAAAATAAATTTCTCCATGTACTTCATCTAATAATTCATCAATCATAGGAATGGGAAATTTATCTTTAATAGTGAGCTTATTGAGCTCCCTATAATCTGAACACATGCGCCATGATCCATCCTTCTTGTGCACCAATACTACTCGAGTAGAGAAAGAACCTTGACAAGGTTTAATTATACCAACCTCTAACATTTCTGCAATCATACGTTCAATTTCACTCTTTTGGATATAAGTATATTTGTAAGGTCGGATGTTTGGAGGAACATTTCTTGGAAACAAATGAATAGCATGATCATGATCAAGAATAGGTGGGATTCCTTTGGGAGTATGAAACACCTTGGAATGATTGTCCAAGAAATTTTGGAGATATGGAGAAATAGATGATTTTCGATGTTGGAACTTCTAGTGAGCATCATTGTGCAATTATGCCTCATTGTTATTTCTTCAGAAGCTTTTTCATGACATTAGAACTTATTATCTTTCCTGGCTTCACCGTGACAACTCGTAATTCGATTTCCTTTCCTTCCGAAAAATAATTCAAGAACAATTCTTGAAAATTAAAATCTACTACCCCCAAAGATTGTAATCATTGTACTCCTAGTACAACATCAGCACCTCCCATTGGGATGGAAGGAATTGAACTATTCAATACATATTCCGCCATGGATAGCTTGATATTATGGCATTCTCCAGAGCAATTTATAGTTCCTCTATTTGCAACCATCACTTGACATTCTAGTGTTGGGTATAGGAAAAAATTCAATTCCTTGGCTACCTTACAATGAATAAAATTATCGGTACTACTCGAATCAATCAACACTATTAAAATTTTCTTCTGGATAAGTCCTTCTATCTTGAGAGTTTGAGGAGTGGTAATTCCTACCAATGCATTACATGATATGGTCGGACTCATTTCTTCTTCTTCTAGGGTTCCTTCATGGTGTATATCAACTTATTTTGAAGTTTCTTGTTCATTTTCTTCATCCTCTTCACAATCTATGTAAAATAATTTCTTCTCAGCACACTTATGACCTTTAGTGTATTTTCTATCACAAATATAGAAAATCCCTTTTGCTTTTTTTTCTTCCAATTTTTGTGGTATCAACCTTGTAGGTTGTGGAAGTCTAGGAGTAGAAACACTCCCGTCTTTATAGATGTGAGTGGTAGGCTTTCTTGTCGCCATAATTTTACATTCATTTTTTCTTGCCAACCCAAATGCCTTCTTTAATGAATCCGATTCCCAAACGCAAAATCCATGTTGTATGTTATCCTTTAAAGTCCATATGAAGACATCAATCATGTGTTCCTCTGGAATATCAGTTACCCTTTAATCAATTTTTGGAATTCCTCAATGTGCTCTACCACTGAACCCTTTTGTTTGAGATTTATCAATTGGCTAAAGAAAGTGTTGCTCTTTGTATTCTCATAATGTGCTATCATTTCCTCCATAAAAATTGACCAAGTGCCAATTTTTTTACGGGAGCAAAGCCAATACCATACAAATGTATTTTGTTCTAAATGCAAAGTTGCAATGCATACCTTTTGTGTGTTTTGCACATTACTGAGATCAAAATATTTCTCCATCCGTAGTATCCATGTAACTGGATCCTTGCCATCAAACTTCCTCATATCCATCTTTGGAATATGGTGGTTATTTAATCCAAAATTAGAGTTTATGAAATCATGATTAACATTTATTTTGTTCTAAACATGAGCTTCCTCTACTATATTTTTGTCATTAGGAAACATTTCTTGTATCAAGTTTGAAAACCTCCTTCAAACCTTCCATGTCTTCCTTCAAACCTTCCATTTTTTCTTCCATACCATCCATTTTTTCTTACATACCATTCTTCAAACCATCCATCATAGCTTCGACGAATTTCTTCAAACCATCCATCTTAGCTTCCATTCTTTTCTTCAAAACATCCATATCATTTTTTGTTGCTCTTTGTGAGAGTGAATTTTGATGCACTTACTCTTGTAATTTTAATAGATCATGTTTCAATTATTCATCTTCATGAGTCATAGTAGAGTAATATGAGAGCGTAAAGGGTTTTGAATTATTTTTAGGAGGAATTTTAGAACCCAATACAAATATTTGTGCTCAATAGGCCTTTGAAATCACTTAAAACTTATTTTTCAGACAAGACTTATGCAATTTGCAAAAAAAATACACACCTTTTTCTTGATTTTGAGGAGCTCGATATTGAAACTGAATTATCTCTGTGATTTTGGATCTTCAATATCTAAAATTTGGCCCTGAAGTATCCCTATGAATCTTCTTTCGAATACAACAGGTCTTAACTAATTTGGATTCTGGAAGGAAAAGCTATTCCCAATCTCCTACGATGACCTAATTATGGACTGGTTTAGTAGAGAGAACTTGTACGATTTGCCACGTGTCACTATTTCCTCCTTCCACTCTGAAATTTATATAGAAGAAACTAAAATCCACTTAATTACAGCCACTTTTTACATAATTCCAATCCAATGCTGAGAGAGAGAGTTATGATGATTTTCCAATGGTCACCTCTTTGAGATGAAATTCGGGAGCCTCACAAATCCCTAAATTCCACAGACCATATCTCTGAAAATATTACGAATATAGCTCTGAAAGTTTGCCACGAAGTTCCTTATTATCGTGGCTTCCCTCAGTAAAAAATTCATATTTTTAACCCTTGTAGAATAAAATTTATAGTAAAAATTCCATGATGACCAGTTTAGCTTAAATTCAGGAGCTTGCGCAAATCCATAACTTTCACAGATCATATCTCTGAAAATATTGCAAACCAAGATCTGAAATCTTTCCATGACATTCCTTAGGATTTTTACTTCTCTTTATAAAAATCTCAGCTTCTGAACCTTTGTAGAAAAAAAATTATAGCGAAAATTCCACGATGACATTTTTGGAGCAGCGAAACCCTAGAATCCAGAGCTCTGATACCAAATGTTATGAAACCAGCTCCAAAAATAGAATAAAAGAGAGATAAACGCCTTAGAAATGGCCACTTCGAGGGGGAAACAACCAATACATTACATAAATGAAAAATTCTTGGATGATACAAATGACAAAACCTCCTCTCTATATATAGGAGTCCATGGGGCCACAATGTAATCTAGCCAACCTAACAATAATAATGTAAGGGCACAATAACAACAATATGGGGGTTACAGGGGTACAACAATAAGGAACTATACTAGTAATATAAGTACCTAACAAACTACCAACCCTAAAAATATTTATCTTAGAGTATACACACAATTTTTATTTAGCATACCTATGTAAAGACGCTCTTATTATGTGCAAGACCTTTGTAAAAATATCAACATACTGAAAAAAAAATATCAGATGCATGACTCAACAGAAACATATCCTTGTATGTACTATATTATTTAGAAGTAAATAAATCTACATATCTTAAATTACTAGAGCATACCTATGATGAAAACACAACCCACATTCAACAACCTTCACTGTCAATATCACATATTACTGTAATAACATTTAGATCGTACCATCATTAGAACCATATATCTAAAATTGTTAACTACATAACTATAAGTAGATCAAGCATGTGTATTCATTAGTCTTCATTGTAGTTTCTTCCTAGTGCACACCTCTTTTAGATCAAATCACACATGAATATCCCATAACTTGCACACCCAACACCTTGATATCCATCTCCTTATATTTTTTTTCCTTATCCAATACCTTGGGTAAATCCATTGGTAATGTCATTAGTATTCTTTAATGAGATCAATCATTTTTGCTTCGATTACTATGGGAAAATACCTTGGTAATGACCCATGTTATCTTTATTTCCATGGTTTGGATTTTATACTTGAATTTTACTCATAGGACCTATGTATGTACAATACCCTTCTTCATAGGAACCATGTGTACTTTCTCAAACTTCACTTTTGACATCTATATCTATAAATAAACTGTCATTTCTCTTTCCACATCCTCTATAACGTTTATACTTGTTATCTGCTTTAGTTCCATAATCATAATATTACATTTTTGACATCTATTACATATTTATCAAGTAAGTTTCCATCAAGGACAACACATTAGCCATAATGCCAACAATGTCCCCCTTTGTACATGATGATGCCCACTTTGGAGTTTGGACACCACCTCCAAACACACATGAAAACATAAATTATTCTTTCAAAACACTCTTTCCAAACACCAAGATTGTCTCCCTCATTGATATCAATGGAAAAGGGTTGAATAGGTTAAGTGAAGTGTTTCTCTTGTACCACTCATTGTTGTAGGTCTCATATCCCGAATATGAATCATGAAATGTGCATATTTACCATGATCCCCCTGAGCATGTGATGAACCTTATGAATATATTCAATAGATTAAAAGACTTTATGACTCAACAAAATATTCATTTTCCTCTCACTAATGACTTATTATGACGTTCAAAACCCAATATATTGGGTTTACATATTAGACCTAAATTTTACATCAATTTCCCAAAATAATTGGATTACCAACATAGTAAGAGTTCATCCAAATGATCCATACATGACTGAATTTTAGAATGATTTAATACATGGTTCTTTACATGAAATTTACAACAAGATACATATATGACACTTATAACCAAAAATATGACCTCAACAATGAGATAGTAAGATCATGATTGTCATCAACAACCACCATGCACTATATAGGAATCTGGAACATAAAAATATGATAGCATCAACATAGACAACATTATGAATATCCTCAACATGTAACATATGATAGTGTAACAAAAATTTCTCCAATATCATCAATATATGACCACATGTGTAGTGCTTCCAAACATCATCAATAAAATATGACAGAAGTATAATATAGTGCAATAAAGCTCTGTTAGCAACTCAACCTCTTTACCTCATGTCATCAAGGTAAACACACTCTCTTCATATATAGGAAGAGCCATGATCCTCAAGAAAAAACATCAAATTCTTACACCAAAACACCATAGGTAGCATATGTATGCATCAATGTGTAAGTAAAGAATACCTCAAGGTCTTTCTAGCCCTAATGCATAAGGAGTGAACCATTGATACAAATATTTTTTTTTCTAAAAAAAATAAATTGTGTCAATATAGAACATTGTACGTAAGATAAAATAAAACTATATTATCCACATAAATTATTTTAATAGCCTCACATTATCCATGAGTGGTGAGTTAGGGGGTGAGCGTGGGGCACTATTAAAGTTACATCATCTTTAAATTCCAGTTACATTTTGAGGTTGTTCTCTAGTAAGGATGATGCATCATCACAATAGAGCATGCCAAATTTTTGTGGGAGAGCGATTATAGTTGTCGAACAATTCAAGTGATGTACACCTAAAATGTAAATTAAATTGTTGTATGTTTTCGTCAACTTGTTAGAGAGGTTATTCATGGACAATAAATTCATTGTACTTTGACTTTATATTTTCATGGACTCGACTCTAAGATGGATTTGTACTAGGAACACTTCATTCAAATGAGAGGGCGTGCTATTTTTTAACCTGCATATACACAAGGGAATTGGATATTTCCCTTATATTCCCCTTGTTGCATTTGAAGTGGGTTTACATTGGCATCGAGTTAAAACTAATCATCATGATCTTTCACTTCTCAATAACATTTCCTATCAGTGCCATATACATGATATAGAGTTAGTGGGTAAACTCATTTGTAAAATCCCCATTTATTATGATATTCAAGGGACTTTATATCATATTTATGAAGAGTTTTATGGGTTATTTTGTAGATTCTTTCAATACATGTGTAGTTCTTTTTATGTGGGAAATCCTTAGATTTAGATCTTTATATAAATTATTATGTCCCCTTCCCCATTTTAACTATTTAAGTGGATGAAATCCTTCCATGTTTCCTCACCTACTAAGGGAAAAATTTGACAAACCAAGATTAAAACTTCTTCAACTATCAAATTCGTGACGCCTCATACCTCATCTTGGTCCTTGGCAGGACATATTTTTTCAAAGAGGCTTTTGAGGATTTCTCATTGTAAATCACAAGATGAATGTCATAAGACTTGTTAACCCACTTTATATATGGGTATTTGGAGGAAATCTATAATTTTTCATTGTCATCTTAGCCTCTTGGATATTATCACATTGATAATTTTACAACTAAGATATATGCATATATATGTAACTCATTGATGGACCATTGTTTTGATGACACATTTCCTTGGCCATCTACAACTCTAGTTGTAGGAAGATGTTTCTTTGGCTACCACTTTTAGCTTGATACGTATGATCCGTGTGTATATGGCATAATCAATGTGTATTATTTTTAATTGTGATAACTTAAGCACCCTATTCTAACTCTTTATGCTTTGGCTATAAGTTCTAGGTTTGATTGTTCCACGATGTTTTATAATTTTTCAAAGAAGTGTGTCATCTTGATTGTTTGAGAATATAATTGGTGATTTGAGTAAGTTCTAGACATCAATATTATCGTACCTTTTATTTTCTTTAGTCAAATTTTATCCCATGTCATTCCATAGAATAGTCATTCATTTTTTCCATGTGACACCTTTATTATTAAGTATTCATAGATTTCTAGAAAATTATTCCCCCTTTTGTCATTTCTGATGAATGAAAAGAAAACATTGAAAGCCAAAACCATTAAATATATACTAGAATGATGTATATAATTCTAAAATCGAGGGTTGAAGTGTTATATATATGAGTTGTTCCAAACTAATAAAAGCATTGTTCCATAAGTCATTGATATAAGAAAAAGGAGAAGAAAGGAAAATAAGGCCCCATGAATGGCAACCCATGATAATGAAACCCAATATATCAAAATGACAACTAAAAATATTGCTAATTGTTTCCTTTTAACATTAAATGAGTGGTGTGATGAAGGAATTATCTTGAGTAGAAATCAACTAGCCTGAAATGAATTCCAAATTATTGAAATATAATAACAAGAAAGGGCGGATTTTGGGTAATATATTGGGTGATAAGCCGCATTATCTATTTCAAAAAAACATCCTTGAATCCCATGTATTTCTATTTCCAGCAACATTAATCTAATAAAACAAAGGTAAAAACATAACGTTGATGATATACAAGAAGTTAGGGTTCGAGAGCCATGTCGAATGCATGGAAGGATGAAATGAAAAATGAAATGGAAGTGGGAAAATTTTTCATTTACCTTCAATGTTTATGTAATAAAATTTTGTTGTGAGGGATATAACATAAAGTAAATCAGAGAGGACTGGAGTGGGGTTGAACAACAGATGGAGCACATAGACATTGGGATGAACACCTTGAAGTGAGGAGTTTCTCCTTTGTTGGAAATGATTATTCTTACAAATATCATAAAATGCATGCATGATGGTTTCATATTTGGTGTCGTGGGGGAGGGAAAGTAATTAGCACCCTTGGGTGGCTCTAATGCAAGGGTTAGACATAATCTTCATAACACGGTATCACTGATTATTCTCCAAAGACGGGCTAGGTGTCTAGTAGACTTGAGGGTTATTTTAAGTAGCCATGAGTGAGATCTGAGATATCTCACCCCATTTTTATGAGGTCACAAGTTCAATTCTTTTTGTCCTCTAAGTGCAACATGCTTTGAATTTGGCATTGATGGCCTAACTAAGCTACAATCCATCAAAGGTGGTGAAGTCTATGAAAGTTCTCCATGAATATATGTATGTAAAATCAGGCCACACATAAGGTGGGTGCTCTCATTTTTATTTCACCCCATCGAAAAAAGAATTTACGTCACACAAGGCATTCCCTACATTGTTGGGAGACTATTGTTGAAGGAGAAACATAGGAACATGGTGGAGAAGAATAAAATCTCTTTTTCATTGGACGGTTGTATTTTGATCACATGAAGGCAGTGCTTGTCGAATACTTTGGAATTAGGATGCAAAATTAGAGGTATCATTTGTATGAGAGCTTGAAGGATTTTTTTGAGAGAAGGGATGTATGCAATAGTGTAGGCATGACATAAACACAACCAAATCACTTAATTGTGAAAAATTTAATATGTTATGTAGTACACACCCTTTATAAACAAACAAATAAATAATTATTATTCTCAACACAAATATTTTATTATTATAATTATATTTTAATTAAATCCGTAAATTTCTCCACACATATTACCAATTACACTACAAACATTTTTGTTTGTAGCTAGGTGGAGCCTAGGTTCCGCCTTGCTGGAGGCTAACCTGCTTATTGGTTGGAAGAATACCAATATACCCAAAATTGGATACTTAACATTAGGATTGTGCAAGGCTTTGGTCAAGCTTGGACTCCCCTTACGAATTTTAATTCCCCCAAAGTGCTTTCCACTCCTCAGCCCCTCCCCAAGAGGTTTGAATACGTGTCTTGGTGGGGAATAACCACCATGTAAACCAATTACTCTACACCTCATGGATATAAAATGAGATAGATAAACTAGAAAATTTTGAAAATGTGATACATTATCATATATGAATAATCATATAAAAGTGATTTGTTCCTCCAAAAATGTTTAAAATTTAGAAATCAAAATAATTTACTGCTTGATCACTATAAACCAAGAACAAAGAATTAGAGATAATGTAGTTGGAATCCTCCAATATTTACAAAATTTCACAACCATTACCTAACCATGTGTTAAATCCATGCACAATCTCTATCGGTGGGAAACAAAAAATATGAAAACTACTATGTGACATCCCATTACCTCAATGCACAATCATGTAAGGGTGGGAAACAATGTGGTTTCATGTTTAAAGCCTAAATTTTCTATCAGACCATTGATTCAAAGGCTACAAAGAAAAAAAAGGCATAGGTCACAGTCTAATCATTGATTGCTTTGCAAGATGAATTCTTACAAATTTCCTATCCTAACTGTAAAATACATTGTTAGTAGTTTAATATGGTTTTCATTCGGTCGGCACCCTCAACCAATGTTTCAAATGAAACCCTGATACCATTGAATTGTGAGATATTATGAGCTAGAAATGGATTCACATATACTCCACCATCTCCACCTTTTCATTTCTACATAGATTGACATAATCTTGTAATATACTCTTCTTTTCCATTCCATTACCTATTATTTGTATACAACACCATTAAAAATACATTTATAAAATATTTATTTTGTGAACAACACCTTTTTGGAAAACAACCTATCAATTTCCTAACATCAACGAGCATATCCTTGACAACATATGAATACCTCTGATCATCTTTTCTGCCATCAAAGAAAACATCATCAATGCTTTCCTTTTGTCATCAATGACAACATATTTCCAATAGAGGGACTTGTTAGAATTGGACTTGGTGAACCCTAAGAATCCTTCTAGTTAGGTGGATTATAACAACAGACATAGGAATTTTACTTCCCAAAAAATAGTCATCAAATTTTAGGTTGTCCCCTAATTTTGGAAAAGGATATGAATGAAATGACATGTCTTAGAAACTCACTTAACATTGTTGAAATTGTGGTGAAATTTGGTTGGAGATATGGTTGGAAGGATCTAAACTTGGTGATTTTTCACCAACATTGAATATAATTGATCCTGTGGGAAAAATGCAATGATAAAATGAGAGTGAGGCTTGTTAAGTGCATCCAGTTATAAGATGCAGACTTGAGATAGTGAGATAATGGTCTTACTAGGTGAGATGTGACAAAAACATGAACTCTTTGTAATGGGATGCATGAAAAGAACACCCTTAAATTCAAATCAGGAATTCAAATATTTCAACAGATAAAAATTACAAATTCTAATTCAAGATTTACAAAATAAAAATTACAGAATCCAAACGAATGATTAAAAACAAAAATTCCTAAATTCGTAACCAAGTTTAAGAAATCAAAATTATAAATTCCTAACTTATATTACAAAAGTTGTTACTACAGCATAAAGTACTATCATTATTCACATATAAAAATAACTTGCAATTAAAGAAGTTAACCCATTACTTAAACTTAATGATTCTATTTATAAGCATCAACCTCATCTAACACTCATTCATATCATTAATATATATTCAAACAGTATTACACACTAAGTTATGCATGAAAAACTAAGCTAAATGCAATGCTTATTTCACATGTAATAAGCTAAATGCAACACTTGAATGTGCAATAGGATAAGGTGTGTAGGGGAATGTGTGTGGAGAAAACATGTTACCTTCCTCTTTCATACAAAAAATGAAACTAGGTAAAACAATTAAGAAATGGCAGTTTTAAGGGATTAATGTATAAGCATGCTTATATTTGCTAGTGTTCAACTTGACATGGTAAAATTAAAACAAGAATACATATATTGCATTACCTTTGCACACACTTCCCTTTGCATATTCTTATCCCTCACAACACTTTCCCTTCCACATGTTCCCCTTTCACACACATCCCTATTTCTACACCTCCACCTACATTAAGGCATCTACATAGTTCTTATATGTTTGGTAGGGTAATTTTCCCTAACTCTCAGTTTTTATGGAATTTATATAATTAATATGATAAAACATTTTTTATTGATTATATCTTCTTTAAATTTTCATAATTTAATTTTAATGATAGTAAGAACCAATGGCTATTTCATAGCTAGGACATCCTTTAATCCCATTCTAGTATTTTTTTACTCATTCCAAGTATGAATCCCAACTAATTATAATGTTCACCAACCTTAATATCTTGTGTTATTTGATTAAGAAAATTAATTGTATGATGATGTCTTAAAAAAATTACTTTACATGATGGGGACATGATTCTCACTTGTACACACAATGTCAATTTCCATGGAAATTTACATTATTTCATATATTAGTGGCTAAAAATGAATTTATTTGATTATATTATTTATAATAATATATTACAATCATAGAAAGATAACATCAAACATAATTCTAAGGTAGAGACTAGCTACTTTACAACTATTGCGCTCTTTTTTCTTTCTTTTAGGTTTGTGAGAAAGAAAGTTTAATTACATTTTTATCCTCCATAAGATGTTTGAATTATTATAATTTATAAAATAATTATCTAACATTTTATATTATAATATGTAAAAAAATAATGTTCAACAAAAAATAATATTATATCTATGAAAATGTGTGTAACTAATCTTTTTATGTAGATAGTATGGCAATATTGCACATAAAGCTACTAAGGAAATAAAAAAAATACTTATTATAAAAATGTTAAAAATTTTAAATGTATACTAAGGAAATAAAACAAATATTTATTATAAAAAGATTAAATATTTTAAATGTAAATTGATTATGAGGTATTTTACAACTAAGTACGAATAATCGTTTAAATGTTGATTTAATATGAGGGATATGTTTTAATTGTTGTAAATTTGTAAAATTTTGATTTCCACCATAATATGGGAGAGATATTTTAATCATTAAACCAAGAAACAGTATTAATAAAGAATGGCGTGACTTAAATTTAAAAGGTAACAAGACTTAAAAATAATTAAAAATAAAAAACCTATTTAATTAAAAAAATTTATATTCCAAATTTTTTTATTAATCAAATTACAAATAAATTTTTCATAAAAAATCGTAATGTACATAACACATTAAAATAATTTAATGATTTATATTGTGAATATATTATTTTTATTCTTGATTTTTTTTTCAATTAGAATTTGTGATACCTTCATATCAACAAATTAAATCAAAAATTGGAATTGTGTACTAGTCACTATTAGTGGAATTCAAATCAAATCTAAAATCAAAAGATAAGCTAACTTGTTATTACATGAAAACTAATCTTTTTGGATTGATAGGGAATGCAACTGATCCGGATTTATGCAGGAACACAACCAAATATACATATACCCATAAATGCAAATATGTAGAGGAAATAACACTTCATTTAATTAATATCAAAGAAGTGAAATTTGTTTAGAGACATAATGGAAATAAACTAGCTAGGGCCCTGGTAGCTTATCTCTCAGAAGAGATGTGGTGGCTACAGGCCTCTGAACTATGTTATAATTAGGCTTGAGGGCCTATTTATTATTGAGAAATAATGGGAAACCCTACACATCCAAAAATGTAACCCTAGGTGATGAAGTGGCAAAACTATGAGCCCCGTTTGGGTAAATTTGTACATCAACTTCCTAGGGATGTAACTTTGGCATACGGTCTATGTTTGATGCACATAATACCTCGTTGAAAGATCTATCTGAGGAGTAAAACATTTTATGTGAGCAACATCAAGGGAAATTTGATGTTGCTTCTAGTTTTCCCTCAAGATGGCTCTGGAAAGTCATGACCCAAAAAATTGCTAAAAATAGTAAATTATGCTACAATTAAGGAAACTGAAAAACTCAAAGTGACAATGGTGGCGCTCTAAGTGGAATAGGCAGGTGGCCACCAATACCTACCTGGATCATTCCTCCCCCCTTAGGAAGAAACGATACTGTTGCATTCAGTTCCTTCATGAGATGAGGAAACTTCTGCTAAACTTGGTCCATGGTAAACCACTTGCCTTTGTCCAAGAGTTGGCCAACTTTGAAAGCCTGATATAGTTGGATCTTCTTTTGGCGAGTGTTATTGATTTGCATGTGCATGATACAATATATGGTGGTCTGTTCCATGCAGTCTAGGTTTAGCTATGTTGGTGTGAGTTTTTCTCTAATGTCAGAGGTGTCGAGTAGAGGTGGGAAGTAGGGCCGACGATGGTCCACATTGAATAATAGGTGCATGCCAAGGAATAGTGGAATACTAAGCTTGAAGGAATTGACCACTACAGAATTGGTGATGGTGTACGACCAATATTGGAGTGGACGAAGCTTGCAGTAGGGTCTAGGGAGTCGCTCCTTCTAGAAATGTAGCCACACTTTGTTGCCCACCTGGAAGTTGTGTGGCACTGGATGTTGATCATGCCATTGATTTTACTTAGCACTAGATCTATCCAATATGTGATGAACCTGTTGGAGGATGTGATGAATGTGCTCAAGGAATTTTTTCACTTTAACAGCTTCATACTGGACATGAGCCAAATCTCCATGAGTAGCCGCAAATGTAACAACTATGTCAATGAGACATAGTGGCTAGAATCCCAAGCCCACTTGAAAGGGGCTGTGGACAGTTGAGATGCTGGGAACCCGTTTATAACTGTGTTGTACATAGGGAAAGCTCTCATCCCATGTGTGTGGATTATTTGAATTGTACATGCGTAAAATCTATATGATCATCCTGTTGATGACCTTTGTCTAGCCACCAGTTTGGGGATGGAAAGTTGTGGACTTGGTGAGCTTGGTGTCCAAAAATGACTAGAGGCTGGACCAAAATTTGCTGAGGAACACGTTGTACCAATATGAGATGATAGATTTTCAGATCCCAAACGTTCACCCACACTCATTGAAAGAAGAGTTTAGCAGTGGCTTTGGCTCTAATATTCTTCTTGTAGGCTGCCATAATGGGCATCTTTGAGAATCTATCGACGACCATGAAAACATAATCACTTCTATGCTTAGTAGAAAGAAAGCCTCAAATGTAATCCATGGAGATGGATTCCCAAGGTCGACTATGGGTAGGTAGTGGAGTATATAGGCCTTCCTTCTTAATGGTCGGTTTGGAAATGGGGCAATCAATGTAGGATATGATGTAATTCCCGACATCCTATCGAAACTTTTTCCAATAGAATTACTTTTGTAGTACTAGCACTTTTTTCTCAACCCCGAAATTACTAACAACTTGACTGTAGTGCTCTTCCCAAATCATCTTGGCATGCTCGGTTGAAGGAACACAAAGGTGACCTAGGTGATATAAAAGTGCATCCTGGAGGTGAAAATTTTGAACTTGCGTACTCTCCATGGGTGTCTTGTATGTGTGGCCGAATTCTGGATTGATCTTATAGATAAGTGGCCAATCATAAATCTTGTTCCCACAAAAGTTGATAACTGTGGTTAGTGCCATGATTGGTGGTTGGTTGAGGCAGGGTGCAACATTAGTTGTGTTTCCCTTATTATACTTGATTTTCAAATGAAATTGTTGCAGATATGTGGACCACTTCTGATGGTGATCATCCTGCAACTTCTCTTGTGTCTGTATGAACTACAGGGGTTGGTTGTAATATTCCAAAATGGGGAATGCAGCAATACAACATAGATAAGTAGGGAAAAAATGTAGATCATCAAAGAAAAATCAGGAGGCCAACATGGATACCTTTTAAATGTATTTACAACAATAAAATAGATGTAAGAGATGGCCCATAAGATGCATAACAAGAAATAAAAGTCTCCAATGAGAGAAAGTCCTCAAAAAGAGGTGCTGTAACCATGTATTAAGAGTGAAAAAAGCCTTACAACGTTATTTTATTGGTCTGCAACATGCTATAGATTACACATTAGATATAAAGTAGATAAGTGCATGAAAATTCAGATCTATAACAGATCCATACACTATATACACTCCTTTAACAACCCCCCTCTGGGTTTTTAGCAAAAAAACATGTACAAGCAGTAGATCTGAGATCTAAGTCTGCAGATATACTGAAAATTCCAGGTTTGGAAAGTGGATCTGATCTTATATGAACAAGAGAATTATCCCCTACAATGGATCTCCAAAGTGAAAGGTAGATCCCCAACACTTGAAAACAAACTCTCCAAATGGTGTGCCAAAACACCCTGCAACTGCAGCTATAGGAATAACGCAGATCTGGAAGTAAAATTGCATTGTAGGGATCATATTGTGTTTGGCCTTCTACCAAGATATGAAAATGAAGCCCAATTCCTCCAATACTCTCCTCCCAATGAATTAGAAGACTCCTCCACTGAAACGGAGCATTGAAATGTCTTAGATTTGAATGGATCTAGCCCCCACTTGCTGCAGCTTGAAAATACAACCAAACCCTCAACATGATCTGCATTGTAGTTGAAAGAATAAGCTTGGCCTATAGCCAGATAGTGGACTATGCAACACAAAATCTCCCAAGAGCTATTCAATGGGAAAAGGTGGGATTCCGGTTCAGGAACACCCAACGCTAAACAACATTTGCAATCTAGGCTAATCAAACAAAGAAAGCTATATGTATAAACAGACAATATATTCAAAAATATCATATCATCAACAACCTTCTAATGCTTCCATCCTCTTCCTTTTATAATTTAAGGGCTTACAAACCCTAAACCACTTCCAATGAGATCATTTCTTTTAGACCAAGCATCTCCATCTAAAACTACGTTGTGCCTCATTAATGGCCACTCCTCCATGAAAACGTTATAGATTTGGTCAAGGTTGACCCAATTAAAATATCCAGCCCCTTTCACACCTAAGAGTGTTTGTTTTAACAACCAAGATTTAGCCATTTCACATTTAGCATTGATTTATTGTTAGGTCCCTATATTACTAGTATAGTCCCTTATTGTTGTTAGTGTAACCCCCTTACTGTTATTATTGTACTCTTGTAACCCCTATATTATTATTATTGTGCCCTTAAATTATTATTGTTAGGTTGGCTAGGATTACATTGTCGCCCCACTAGGATTACATTCTAGCCCCATGGACTCCTATATATAGAAAGGAGGTTTTGTAATTTGAATCATCCAATAATTGTTCATTCATGTAATGTATTTGAGGTTTCCCCCTCAAAGTGGCTTATTTATAAGGCGTTGATATCTATTTTATTATCCTTTTGGAGCTGGTTTCACAACATTTGGTATCAGAGCTTTGAGATTCTAGGGTTTCGCTGGTCTAAACTGGTCATCGTGGAATTTTCGCTAATAACGTTTTTTATATGAAGGTTTAGAATCTAAAATTTTTAGAGTTTGAAGCCAAAATCTTGAGGAACATCATCACAAAATTTTAGAGCTTGGTTCGCAATATTTTCGGAGATATGATCTGTGCAAGTTAGGTCATTTTGTAGGCTGCTCAATTTAACCTAAACAAGACATCGTGGTATTTTCGTAATAAATTTTTTTCTACCAAGGTTCAGAAGATGAAATTTTTAGAGTGAGACACCGCAATCCTAAGGAACAACATCGCAAAATTTCAGATATTGGTTCACAATATTTTAGGAGATATGATCTGTGGGAGTTAGGGATTTTTGAGGCTTTTGAGTTTCATCTCAAAGAGGTGATCGTGGGAAAATATTCATAGCTCTCTCTCTGAGCATCAGATTGGAATGTTGTAAAAGGTGGCCACAAGTACACAGAATATAGTTTTCATTCTATCAATTTTAGAGCCAAAGGAGGAAACAGTGACACATGGAAAGTCACACAAGTTCGCTCAATTGAACCAGTCCAAAATTGGGTCATTGTGGGAGAATGGACATAACTTTGCCTTGAAGAATCAAAATCAGATCAAACCTTTGGCATTTGAAAGAAGCTTCATAGGGCTACTGCAGGGATGAATTTTTGATATTGAGGATCTACAATTGTAGAGATAATTCAATTTCAATATCGAGCTCCTCAAAAGAAAGTAAAAGGTGTGTATTTTTTTTCGAAATTGCATAAGTCTTGTTTGAAGAATCAACTTGAATTGATTCCAAGGGAATATTGTAGAATAGATATCATTATTGGATTCTGAAATGGCCCCTAAAAGGAATTCAACACCCATTAAGCCTTTAGAAATCTCTACTATGACTCATAAAGATGAAAAATGAAACATGACATATCAAAATTACAAGAGCAAGTGCAAAAAATTTCACTCTCTCAAAGAGCAACAAAAAATGACATGGAAGTTTTGAAGAAAGGCATGGAAAATAAGATGGATGGTTTGAAGAAAGGTGTGGAATCCAAGATGGATGGTTTGAATAATGGCATGGAATCTAAGATAGATGGCGTGGAATCTAAGATGGATGGTTTGAAGAATGGCATGGAATCTAAGATATATGGCATGGAAGCTGGCATGGAATCTAAGATTGATGACATGGAAGCTAATATCGATGAGAAAATGGAAAACATGAAGAATGATCTAAAAGCAGACATGGAAGTTTTGACAAAGTTGATACAAGAAATGTTTCCTAATGGTGAAAAGATAGTAGAGGAAACTCATGATGAGAACAAAATAAATGTTAATCGTGATTTCATAAAATCTAATGTTGGCAGGAAGAACCACCATATTCCAAAAATGGATATGAGGAAGTTTTATGGAAAGGATCATGTAACATAGATACTACAGATGGAGTAATATTTTGATCTCCATATTGTGCAAAACACACAAAAGGTATGCATTGCAACTTTACATTTAGAACAAAATACATTTGTATGGTATCGATGGCTTTGCTCCCGTAAAAAAATTGTCACTTGGTCAATTTTTACGAAGGAAATGATAGCACTTTATGAGGATACAAAGAGCAACACCTTCTTTAGCCAATTGATAAATCTAAAATAAAAGGGTTTAATGGGGGAGCACATTCAGGACTTCCAAAAATCGAATATAAGGGTAACTGATATTCCAGAGGAATACATGATTGATCTCTTGATAGGTACTTTAAAGGATAACATCCAACATGAAGTTCGTGTTTTGGAACCTGATTCATTGGAGAAGGCGTTCAGGTTGGCAAGAAGAATTGAATTTAAAATAGGAAGCCTACCACTCACTTCTATAAAGAGGGAAGTGTTGCTACTCCTAGATTTCCACAACGTACAAGGTTGACACCACAACAATTGGAAGAAAAAAGAGAAAAAGGGCTTTTCTACAGTTGTGATAGAAAATACACTAAAGGTCATAAGTGTGCTGAGAAGAAATTATTTTACATAGATTTTGAAGAGGAAGAAGAAAATGAACAAGAAGAGGATATACACCAGGAACCAACCCAGGAAGCAGAAGAAATCAGTCCAACCATATTGTGTAATGCATTGGTAGGAATTACCACTCCTCAAACTCTCAAGATAGAAGGACATATCAAGAAGAAAAAGGTAATAGTGTTGATTTATTCAGGTAGTACCCATACTTTTATTCATTGTAAGGTAGCCAAGGAATTGAATTGTTTCTTATACCCAGCACCAGAATGTCAAGTGATGGTTGCAAATGGAGGAACTATAAATTGCTCTAGAAAATACCATAATAATAAGCTAACCATGGGGGAATATGTTTTGAATAGCCCAATTCTTTCCATTCCTATGGGAGGTGCTGATGTTGTACTAGGAGTACAACGGTTACAATATTTGGGGACGGTAGCTTTTAATTTTCAAGAACTTTTCTTGAAATTTTTTTCAGAAGGAAAGGAAGTCGAATTACGGGGTATTGTAGGGAAGCCGAGAAAGATAATAAGCTCTAATGTCATGAAAAAGCTTCTAAAGAAATAACAATGAGGCATAATTTCACAATTACGCTCACTAGAAATTCCAACATCAAAATCATCTATTTCTGCATATCTCTAAAAAGTCTTGGACAATCATTCCATGTTTTTTGAAACTCCAAAAGGACTCCCACCTATTCGTGATCATGATCATTCTATTCATTTGATTCCAGGAAGTGTTCCTCCAAACATCAGGCCTTATAGATATCCTTATGTCCAAAAGAGCGAAATTGAACATATGATTACAAAAATGTCAGAGGCGGGTATAATTCAACCTAGTCAAAGTTCTTTCTTTGCTCCTATAGTATTGGTACACAAGAAGGATGGATCATGGCGCATGTTTCCGTATTATAGGGAGCTCAATAAGCTCACCATTAAAGATAAATTTCCCATTCCTGTGATTGATGAATTATTGGATGAATTACATGGAGCAATTTATTTTACCAAATTGGATCTTTGTTCAAGGTATCATCAAATTAGAATGAAGACTGAAGATATTCCGAAAACAACATTTCGAACTCATGAGGGTCATTATGAATTTTTGGTCATGCCTTTTGGCCTTACCAATGCACCTTCTACATTTCAAGGGTTGATGAATTCCATTTTCAAACCCTTAGAAAATTTGTGCTAGTATTTTTTGATGATATACTGATCTACAGTAGTTCTTGGAAGGATCATGTTCAACATGTTGATAGGGTGCTCAAACTATTACATGAGAAACAATTATATGAGAAAACATCCAAATGTTTCTTTGGAGTACAAGAGGTGGAATATATGGGTCATATTGTATCTCACGAGGGTGTTAAAATAGACCCTAACAAAATTAAAGCCATTAAGGAATGGAAAGTCCCCACAACCGTAAAGAAATTGCGACGATATCTCAGGTTAACAGAGTATTATCGAAAGTTTGTTAAGAATTATGGAAGAATAGCAGCACCTCTAACAAAATTATTGAAGAAAGATACATTTTCATGGACTCCTGAAGCAACTTAGGCCTTTGAACATCTTAAAGAGGCAATGTGCCTAGCACCAGTCTTAGCGATGCTAGAATTCATAAAAACCTTTATTATGGAATGTGATGCCTCAGGAAATGGAATCAGTGTTGTTTTAATGAAAGAAGGAAGACCCATTTCTTTTGAAGGTCGTCTAATCAAAGGAAAGTATTTAAAGAAACCTATTTATGAGAATGAAATGTTAACAATACTGCATGCACTAAAGAAATGGAGAACTAACTTAATGGGAAGACACTTCAAGGTAAAAACTGATGATGATAGTCTTAAATTTTTTTTGGAATAAAGAGTATCTTCAGAAGAGAAGAAAAAATGGGTCACAAAGATGTTGGGTTATGAATTTGAAATAATATACAAAAAAGGGAAGCTAAATGTTGTCGCAGATGCACTCTCAAGAAAGAATGAAGAGGTGGAAGCATTGATTTGTGTCATTTCTATTATCCAACCAGATTGGATAACCGAAGCAAGAGATGAATGGAAGAAGGACAAAGATGTATGGACACTCATTCAAAAGTTGCAGCAAGATCCTAGTACATCTGATACATTTAGTTGGAAAAATGATTCCTTATGGTACAAAGATTGCTTATATATTTGTAAGAATTCCCAACTAAAACAAAATATTCTTTTGGAATTGCACACTTCTCCTTTAGGAGGACACTCAGGATTTTTAAAAACTTACCACAGGGTGAAGAAAGATTTTTTTTGGGATGCCCTTAAATCTGATATTCAAAAGTTTGTGGCGGAATGTTTGGTTTGCCAGCAGAATAAAGTGGAGACAATTAAGACCCCGGGACTTCTACAACCTTTATCCATTCCAAGTCAACGTTGGGAGGAGATTTCAATGGATTTTATCACAGGTTTACCTAAGTCCCAAGGAAAGAATGTCATCATGGTGGTAGTTGATAGACTTACCAAGTATGCACACTTTTGTGCATTATCTCATCCATTTAAAGCAAGTACAGTTGCTACTACATTTATGGACACAATTCAAAAGCTACATGGAAACCCATGGGTTATTGTGAGCGACAGAGATCCCATTTTTACTGAAAATTTTTGGACGAAGTTATTTTCTTGTTTGGGTACTCAATTAGCTCATAGCTCATCTTATCATCCTCAATCCGATGGTCAAACTGAGATAGTAAATAAATGTTTGGAAGGATATCTTTGTTGTTTTGTATATGATAAACAAACACAATGGGTCAAGTGGTCACCTCTAGCTGAATGGTGGTATAACACTTCCTTCCATATTGCAGCAAAAATAACCCCATTTATGGCACTTTATGGATATCATTCACCATCCATCAAATCATCTTTAAGAGAAAATTCGAAGGTTCAAGAAATTGAAGATCACATTGAGCATCAACAAGAAGTTATCCAAATTTTAAAGGACAACCTGAATTTGGCACAAAATCGAATGAAACAATAGGTAGATCAGCATCGCAGTGAGAGAAGTTTTGATATAGGAGACTGGGTATTTTTATGACTACAACCATACAAACAAATGTCCCTCAAGAAAGCTAATAAGGATAATAAATAATCGCCAAAGTACTATGGTCCTTACAGGGTGTTGCAAAAAAATGCTACTATGGAATACAAATTGGAGCTTCCTACTTCTTCACGAGTGCATCCAATTTTCCATGTTTCATGCTTAAACAAGGTTATAGGTGAAAATCTTCCAATTCAAACAATATTTCCAAAACTTGATGAGGAAGGAAAAATCATATTGGAACCTGAAGCAGTCATGGAAACAAGAACTTGACAGCTACGAAATCAATCAATTTCAAAGTATCTCATCAAGTGGAAGAACTTACCCACTAAATATTCTACATGGGAGGATGAGAATTTTATACAGAAGCACCCAAAGCTACTCAAGCATTGAGGATAACACTTTTTTGAAGGAGAGGGGCATGTCAGGTCCCCATATTACTAGTATAGTCCCTTACTGTTGTTAGTGTAACCCCCTTATTGTTATTATTGTGCCCTTAAATTATTATTGTTAGGTCGTCTAGGATTACATTATGGCCCCACTAGGATTACATTATGGCCCCATGGACTCCTATATATAGAAAGAAGGTTTTGTAATTTGAATCATCCAAGAATTGTTCATTCATGTAATGTATTGGAGGTTGCCCCCTCGAAGTGGCTTATTTCTAAGGTGTTGATATCTCTTTTCTTCTCTTTTTATAGCTAGTTTCACAGCATTTATTCATTATTAAGGAGTTTAATGGACCTCCTTTGCTCTTTTATTCTTTAAAAAATGTAATAAAACAAAAATGAATATTCCAATTAGCTAATGACTAATTGGGAATATTACAGTCCTCCCCTCCCAAATGTTGCTTGTCCTCAAGAAACTGATAAGGTGAGTGTTGCAACTTTTCTCCTCTTCCATTGGTGACACCAACATGTGATAATATTACTCCATAACTAAGTGTTCACCAATCCATCCCTCCATGAATTGTTCCTCCAAATTTATCATGATATTAAAATAGTCCATCGCACAAGTAGACAAAAGTTTAAATGAAACAAACATGGTTTTCCCAATGTTCTCCTTAAAACATGTAGCATAAGGTACATGGAGAGTCTCCATCCCAATAGGCACATACATACCTTCCATCCTCCCTTCATACAACCCCATAAAAATTACAAGTATATCATCAATGTATGGGATCAAAACAACATAAATAGAAACAGAAACTTGTGTATATGGATGTGGGTCATAGTTGCACATGTGGAACCAACAAAGTGCAGCTCCTGACTGCATTAGATCAAGATGTGGTAAGTGGTTTCCCCACCACTTACCTTCTACCCATGTCATCTCATTATTGTTGAAAGTGTGAGATATATTTGGTGCCTTAGGAATGAACCCATCATGAAACAAAATCTCCCTTTCATCTCCACGGGAGTGGCCATATACAGAATTATTTGTTGCCCAAAGTTGATCATGAAGTTTATAAGGTAAAATACTCCTTATTGGAGTCATGTCTTGTAGGTACGTGGTAAAATAATACATACAATCAAAAAATAAAACATGATCTACATGAGTATGTTCTTCATCAACAATCCTCCTCATACAAATGGAGTGTTGCATAGATCTACCTCCTCTCTCAAAAGAAGGAAGAGATAGGTAAAATAACTCTTTCATAGAGTCATGTTGCTGCCCCAACTCCACATGGTTCATGCATTCTTGAAAATGCTAATGTAGTTCTCCTCCAAAGCCTTCCCAATCAAAGCTCCTCATGATGAGATTGTAGATATTCATGGAGTATGTGTGGCTGAAATAGAACTCTTCATAGGCCCCTTGTAGCAACTTCTCCTTGAGCTTTGAGGCTCTAGATAATAACATCCTACCATGATAGTAGATGACTTCTTATTGGACTGAATAGCCCTCTTCATGTAGCTGGTAATCAAGTATCATGCATGTGTGAAGATCCTTGGAGTAATCCACCAACAATTGGGATTTCCAATATGGATCTAAACTCCCCAATAATGACAGTGCTAATGATATATCAACTGAAATGTCTGTCATGTGGCTGCTCACCTCCTTAACATCTCCCATGCCAAAGGTACATGTTGGAAGGTAATTCCTTCCCTTCTTCTCCTCCCACAACGCAGAATCTGAAATGAGAGTGGGTAATGATGATGTTGGGAGAATATCTCCCTCCTCTTTGAGCCTACCCAAGATACCCAATGCTATCTTATGGTCTTATAATGCTCCAATACCTCCTTTATCTATGCTTGGAGCATCATGTTGTGAGATATCTCCTACAATATCTCAATTATGTGGCCTCCCAAGTGGTGTGCCACTAGATAATAGTGTCCCATTCAGCAATCTCATGAGCATGATAGATGGGACTGTAAGGTCCTTTCTTCCACTGTGGAAATCCATCTCTGATTTCTATGTGGAAGTGGATGTTAGGGATATGTATACATGCATTTGATCATTTGAGTCTTACCACTCTTCTTGTCCACCCATTCCATTTTCAAAGCCTCTCAATCAGTGGTGAATCAATTTAATCAACCATTGAACACCGAATATAACATTGGTCAGGTATGTCAACCACGAAGAATTGATCAATCAGTGTATAAGTTCCCATGGTGACAGATAAAGATGGGACATAATGCATGAATTTCATTGTTCTAACTCTTAGGACCAAAATAGAGAATCCCTCAAAAGCATCAGTGGGTATTTCCCTGCTTTGCACTAGATGGGCATCAATGAAATTGTGGGTAGCCCCACTATCAACCAATACATAAACACTATGTTTCAAAATGGAACCTTGAACTCTTAGGTACTCCTATCAAATATGGAAGAGCCCCTCCAATAGGAGCAAATGCTCCTTTCCCATCTCCTGATGGTGTTGTCTCTCCTCCTACAGTGTCAACGTTGTGACCTCTTCTTGGTTCATCGTCTTCTTCCTCCTCATCATTTGAGAAGACCTCCATGTAATGTGCTTTTCTAGCTACACATTTATGTCCAGGTGCCCATGATTCTTGGCAAGAGAAGAAAAGATTCCTTCTTCTCAGATCATCATCAAGAGGCTTCTTTTATGATCTCTCCTTTGAAGGAGCAGCTTTTTCTTCCTTTCCCTTAGAAGGAAAAGAGGGCTTATGCTAAAAGTTTTCCTTTTCTTTTGGAAAGGAATCTTGAAGGTCTCTAGCCCTTTCAATAACATCATGCAAGGTAGTGGGCTTGGTATATTTAACCAACCAAGACGTTAATCTAAACCATCAATGAAAATGCACACCCTTCTTGTTGTAGAAAAATCAGGAACCATATTAGAAAGTCTTAAAAATTTAGAGATGTAAGTTTCTGTATTACCTGATTGTTTCAACTTTGCAAGGGTCATGAATGGTGCCTCTAGATATCTTTTTTAAAACCATTCCACCAACCTCCTAGTGAATTTGAATAAGCAATCACATTGGCATGACCCAATGTAGACAAGCCATGGAGCCACCAATCATGTGCTTCACCTTCAAGGTGCAGCACTGCAATCTTGATAGCCTCCATCTCTGGGATGTTGTCTAACTAAAAGTAGATGTCATGTTTTTCTACCCAAGATTTGGCAGAGCACTTTGATGACCCACCAAAATTGGGTAAAACTAATCTTCCCATAGTGTCGTGTCGATCATGGTTTTGAATGAATTCACCACCTCTATGACGATGCCTTGGTATTCTATTGTCCATGATGTGAAAAAACTTCTAAAAACTCAAGTGATATTTGAATCTCTGATTTTGAGACTCATATTCTTCAAAATAGTCTTCAAGGGATTCATGCTCTTGAAACACTCCATTTCCCACAGCAAAAAATGTAGGCATTGTAGAGAGTTGGGAAAATTGTGGCTAATGCACTGGTTGATCATTCCAGTGGTGAGACATGCCAGAGCCTTATCCAAGATGAGATCCTTTAGGGGATTCCTTGATTCTGTCCATTCTCATATCTTTTATTTCTCTAGAAAGATATTTCATGGCTCTAAGAAGGATATTAGGAGAATAATTTCATTCCTCATATTTACCTCCAGATACAGGGGCTTTACCCTTGTATTCATTTTCATTTCAGTAATCAAATTTCTTATGTCTTCTCTTTAGATACCACTTCTCCCTGTCAGGAAGAGGCTATTCTTCTTCAGAATAAATATTGGATTCTTAGAAAGCACAGGCTCTGCCAAGATGATGCTCTGATGCCACTGTTATATTCCCAGATGGGGAATGCAGCAATAGAATGCAGATAAGTAGGAAAATTGTAATATCCCAAAATAGGGAATTTGTACAACAAATAGAATATCTAAAGATATTATAAAGTTGAAGCTTCAGAAAATCATGAACATGGAAATAAAATCACCTCATTAGATTTAAAATAACATCTCACCAGTAGATGAATGAATTTCAGCAAGAATATGGCCTATATACTCCTTCCCAAGTGGGGAAATGCAACAATATAGGGAATAAAATGGTTGTCTTTAGAAAATAATGCTATATATGTGAGGAATGGGACTTGGATCCCTTAAAATATATCATATACAACTCATATGCAGAATTAGAGCTTAAAAAAATCACTCTAGCCAACATAAACAGATCTCCCGAAGTCAATATGTCTCAAATAAGCTCAAACCCCATAGATTAACTCATGCAAAAAGGACTGAAGCATGTACATCATTATTTTATTGAGGTTTTATGTAGAAAATAATGACGAATAACAGATTTTAAGTCTACAAGCATCCAATGGTTGAGAAAATGGATATTCCTTCCTTTTTATACACAACAAGAATAACCCAGTAAGGGTTTCAATGGAAATACAATGTATAAAAGAGCACATCTACAGATCTAGATCTGGAAAATGTAGTATGTTGTAGCTATATATATATATATATATATATATATATATATATAGAAATGTACATGAGGGAGAAGAAGAATGAAATATAGAGCTTTCCGGGAGAAGGGTTAGCCCTTCCTCCAAGTAACAAGCTCACAAGCAAGGGTTTAAACCTTGCTACTGTAGCAGTCTGAAAAAGGACGTAGTTTCTACAAACAATTGCACTGTAGAAGAGGATAAATGATTTGGGCACATGCCAATATATAAAATGAGCTCTGAAATCTCCTGTACAGATCTTGCAAAGAAAGGGGAGCTCTCTCCTCTAAAAGATAAGCTCAGGAGCTGGTGTTCTGAGTCTCCCACTGTAACACCCTACAACACAACGTCCCCTGCTACAAGAATAAGGCTGTGACTGAAGGAGAATGCTTGGCCACAACCCTGGATGTGGTAAAATGAAGAACAAAACTCCTCCAAGAGATCACTAAAGGAAGGAGAAGGAATCCCTAAGCAGGAATGCCTTGTGCTAAACAACACTGCATACTCAACTCAACAGGTGAAGAATTATCAATAGTCTAAGAATACCCTAATCAATAACCCATAAGCTAAACTCAAATGTTTGTTATCTTCCTCCTTATAAATTTTGTGAGCCTCCTCACCTTGGGTCCCACCAATTAGGGTTTCCAACACCACATGGTTACTTTCCCTCCAAAAATACATTATAGCTCTTTCTAGGATATTCATCCACACCGTGTTGTTGACTTGGTCAACTTGACAGAATCAACATGAACCTCTTCCTATTCATACATGGAAAGTGCAAAATCCAGCCACTAGAATATCCCCTTTTTCACACTAAGAGGGTTTTGATGTTAAGACAAGTTAAGTATGGGTATTTTTCCCCCATTTATTCATCTACTAGGTGCAAAGATCAAAATTTAATATTCCTATTAGCTGCATGCTAATTTTAGGAATATTAAAAAATAAACACAAATCATAAAAGAGAAAGCAGGAGGCCAATATGGACACCTTTCAAATGTATTTAAAACAACAAAATAGATGTAAGAGATGGTCCACAAGATTCATAACAGGAAATACAATTATCGAATGAGAGAAAATCCTCAAAAAGAGGTGCTGCAACCATATATTAAGACTGGAAAAATCCTTACAATGTTATTTTGTTGGTCTACAACATGTTGTAGATTACACATTAGATCTAGATCAGATAAGTGCATGAAAATTCAGATCTATAAGAGATCCATACACTATATAGGCTCCTCTAACAATCCCCCTTGGGGTTTTTAGCAAAACACCATGTATAAACAGTAGACCTGGGATGTAAGTCTACAGATATACTGAAAATTATAGATCTAGAGAGTGGATCTGATGTGATAAGGACAAGAGAATGATCCCCTCCAATGGATCTCCAAAGTGAAGGGCAGATCTCCAACACTTGAAAACCAACTCTCCAAATGGTGTGCCAAAACACCCCACAACTGCACCTACAATAATAGCACAGATCTTGAAGTAAAACTACATTGTAGGGATCGATGTCTGGTTGACCTACTGGTAAGATGTGAAAATGAAGCCCAAGTCCTCCAATACTCTCCTCCCAATGAAGTAGAAGACTCCTCCACTGAAAAGGAGCACTGAAATGGCCTAGATCTAAATGGATCTAGCCTCCACTCTCTACATCTTGCAAAGAAAACCAAACCCTCAACATGATTTTCATTATAGTTGAAAGAAGAAGCTTGGCCTATAGCCAGAGAGTGGACTATGCAAGACAAACTCTCCCAAGAGCTACTCAATGGGAAGAGGTGGGATTCCCAATCAGGAATACCCAATGCTAAACAACATTTTCAATCTAGGCTAAATAGCCAAAGAAATATATATTTCTAAATAGATAATATATTCAGAAATATCATATCATCAACAACTTTCTAATGTTGTCATCCTCTTCCTTTTATAAGTTAAGAGCTTGCAAAACCTAAGCCACTTCCAGTGAGATCTCTTCTTTCACACCAAGCATCTCCATCTAAAACTACACTATGCCTCATTCATGGCCACTCCTCCATGACAACGCTATATATTTGGTCAAGGTTGACCCAGTCAAAAATCCAACCCCTTTCACACCTAAGGGTGTTTGTTTTAACAACCAAGATTTAGCCTTTTTACATTTGGCATTGATTTATTCATTATTAAGTAGTTCAATGGACTTCCTGTGTTCTTTTATTCTTTAAAAAAAGTAATAAAAAAACAATAATACTCTAATTAGCTCATGACTAATTAGGAATATTACAACAGTGGTCTATGTGGATGACTATTTCCTTCCCCAAAATGTAATGCTTCCATTGTCGACAATCTTACAAAATGGAATACATTTCTTTCCCATATGTGGGATACTTGCAAATTGTGTCGAACAATGTCTTCCTCTAATATGCCACTGAATGCCCCCATTTAGTAAGACCTTCATGAATAGCATAGTTAGAGGCATATGTCTCAATCTGAAATGGTTGTTGCAAGTCTGATAATGTGATGATGGGGGCAGAGTAGAGGCAATGTTTCAATTCTACAAATGTCTTCTGTTGAGATTCCGACCAAAAGAATTTTGCATTCACTCCTCCCTTGGTGACTTGACTCAAGGTCCAAGTGATACGATAGAATTCCAACATGAACCTTTGGTAGAAATTAGCAAGACCTAAAAGGCTGCAAAGCTCTGTTAGAGTGGCTGGGTCTGGACAATCCCAAATCACTTGGATGTTGGTTGGGTCCACATGCGCCCCTTGTTCATCAACAATGTATCCCAGATACTAAACCTGGGTAATTCCAAAAGTGAAATTCTCCAAATTGGCACACAAATTGTGTTGTCGCAGTGTTTGGAAGACCTTTTAGATGTGGTGGAAGTGCTCTTACCAAGAATCGTTGAATGTTAGGATGTAATCCATGTACACTAATAAAAATGAGTTGTTGAATGGCCAAAATATGTTTTACATTAGACTCATGAAGGTTGGAGGAGAATTCTTCGACCTGAAAGGCATGACGGCCATTAGAAAAGGCCCTCCTTGGCTTTCAAGGCAGTCTTACACATATTGGAGGGTTCAATTAGTACCTAGTGATACATGGACTTCAAGTTGATCTTGCTAAAATATTTCGCCGCTTTGAATTGGTCAATAAGGTCATAAATCCATTGGATCAGGTACTTATTCCAGAGATTGCTCTTATTCAACACCCGATAGTCAATACATAGTCTCCAGCTCCAATCCTTCTTTTGGACTAACACAAGTGGGCTCCCATGGGGCTTTTAACTCTGTCGGATGTGACCTTTCTGCAATAGCTCCTAAATCTGCCTCTTCATTTCAAAATTGTCTAGAATAAAGAGCTGATATATAATTCCATTAGGCAGCGATACACTTACAGTCCGATCGATGGGGAGGTTGACCTGATACTAGAGAGGCACCCCCTGCATGTGAGGTTAAGAAGTCCCTGTACTCCTCCATGACCTTGTCCATTTTTTGTTGTCATGTGGAGGAGCCCTGTCTCGAGGTCGTCGCCACAATATTATTCTTTCCATGAGGGTGGATCATCAAGAAAATACATTTCCCATTTTTGGAAATCGCCTTACTGCATTGTTTTGCAGTAACCAAAGAGATTGCGACAGATGGTGGTACCTCTAGTATCCTATACAACTTATTTCCCAAATTAAAAAGAAAAGCGTGAGGTCGAGACTCATACAAAACCTGTCGCTTCCACAAGTATGGTTGGCATAATAATACGTGACAAGAATCAAGAGGATCAATGTCACATATTACCTCATCTCTGAAGGGTTTGATGCTATAGGGAAGGTTGCATTGCTGGCTCATGTGGAGATCTCGCCCTTGCTGAAGCCACCTGATGGTGTACAATTGTGAGTGTGTTGTGGTAGGTAAGCCCAACCTCTTCACAACCTCTGTTGAAATGAAGTTATTTTGGCTCCCACTATTGACAATGATCAATAGCGGGGAACCCATTACCCACATCTCGAAGTGGAAGAGACACTCCTCCTCTGGATCTTCTAGTTCCCCCTTATGGTTCTTTGCAGTGGCAAGGGTGGTCTTAGGCTCCACATCAATATTCTGCTTCATTTTTCATTTCCGTTCTTGGGTTATGATTCATAGTCAGAGTAGGCATCTGATGCAAAAGCCCTCATCTTGGCCACCAATGACTACTTGCCCTGACACTCACTTCTATTGTGAGTGGAGCTCTTATGGACCTCACACCACATTCCTGTGCCCTTCTCTAGCTTTGAAGTGTTGTTATATTCTTGGGACTTTGGAAAGTTATCTTCAGCCACCATGCCTTGGATTTTTCCTTGCGTTTGATTTGCAGATCCAAAGTATAGCTTTTTCTGTTTGAAGTTTTTCTCAAAATTGGCAGCATACCAGTATGCCGTACCAAGCAAGGAGATGTTGAGGAACTCCATTTCCTCCTGAAAGTATCTGTATAGAACATTGTGGTACTTCAACACCAAATGATTATACAAATATTTGATACCCAACTTTGTGCACAAGGTATCGAACAGATTCGTCATCTCATGCACATCTTGATCCCTTTGCTTCCGCAACATATTCCATTGTATGTGCTTGTCTTCATAGCTCCCCATATGATAATATTGTTTCATTATGGTGTCTCATAAATAATTCCATGTGGGTATGGCTGAGAATAGAGAGGGTTCCACCTCGTCCTTTTTCTTACAGTAGGTTTCCTACTAGTCCTTGATATGGGGAGTAGCTTTGAGGAGTGAAAAATTAATCTTCTCCCGGTCACAAAGTCATGAACCAAGAAATATCCTTCTAATATATTAAACCATCTAACTATGATGTCTGCATCTATTTGGCCCTCAAATATGGGGATGTCAAAATTGACATGTACCTTAAAAGGATTTGGGCCCCCAGAGTGGTTGTTGGATGCAGAGCCGTTGATGGGCAGTCATTGAAGGATATGGGCAAATTTATCCATCATCGCATTCATTTATTTTTCGAGGGCCTCCTCGAGCAATATTTTGATAATATTTCCTCCTCCCTCATTTTTATCTTTTCCCCCCATGGATGGCCATTGGGGTTTGCGAGGCTGATCCTGTAAAGCTTCAACTAAATCGATCCCTAACTCCTTATACCTCGAACTTGTTAGGAACATGCAAAGAATGATCGAAAAAGTGCAGACTTCTTTGATACCATGGATCTAGATTTATGAAGGAATGCAAAAAAATATACATATAAACATACATACAAATATACCGTGGAAATAACACTTCATTTCATTAATATCAAAGAACTAAAGTTTGTTTACAAACAGAATGGAAATAAACTATCTAGGGCATTGGTAGCTTATCTCTGAGAAGAGATGTGGTGGCTAAAGGCCTCTCAACTATGTTACAATGAGGCTCGAGGGCTTATTTATTATTGAGAAATGATGTAAGACCCTAAACATCTAAAAACCTAACCCTAGGAGATGAAGCGCCAAAGCTGTGGGCCCTGTTTGGGTAAATTGGTACATCAACTTCCCGGGAACGTAATTTTGGTATACAATCTCTCTTTGACGTGCACAATACCTTGATAGAAATATCTATTTTAGGACTACAACTTTTGATGTGAGAAACATCACAAGAATGTCCATGCTTCTCTCATTTTTCCCAAAAAATGTCGTTTAGGGCCTAAAAAACACTCTAGAAGTTCATGACCCAAAAAACTGCTAAAAATAGTAAATTGTGTTACGATTAAGGAAAATGAAAAACTAAAAGAGACAATGGTGGGTCTCAACTGGAATATGAGGGTGGCCACTAAAATCCACCTAGATCACCAACAAATTTTAAAGTAAACAACAAGGTCTATAATATTAACTTCTTCTTTATCACCATTCAAGTGATATGGTTCGTGAGAACATTTGTGTGTGCTTGTTCATGAAGGAAATATCATGGTTGTATCTCATTCTTCTCTATTCAAGGGTTTTATGATAATCTCTAGGGGATGATATGGCACTACTTGTGGCTAAGCTAAGGCTTAAGGAATTAGTTTGGTTGTAGATTTTTTTTGTTGTTTCATATTCCTGGCATGTGAACACAATTTTTTTAGATCCTTTTTCATTTCTTGAGTATTGTCCTTGTTGACTTTTTTACTTAGCTTTCGGAGGAGGGGAATGTAGCACTTGAAAATAAGGGAGAGGATTTTAGAGTTGACCTGGATGTTGATAGATCTAATAATGATTTTTTTTCATATTCCACCAAGTGTGAATAAAATTCACCATCCATATGAGTTAGGAAACCCTTTGCTAGTATCTATTTCAACACATAAGTACTAAAATTATATATTACACCTCTCAAAAAATTTTATTTCTACCTTAATAAAATTATTGATTGTGTTGCCTACCCCAGCAAGGATATCCAGGTTTACCAAAGGAATGGGAATATTACGAAATCATACTCAAATATGAGTGGCTAAATATCTCATAGAAAGAAGGATAAATTTAAGAAAATATGGCTAAAATGAGAGACAAATGTAGCGCATAAAACAAGGTCCTTGATAAAAAAATCATTGGATAATCCTCTATATTTTTAAAATATACCACAAAAGAACCCTTTGGAGAAGAAATATGTCTATATTCTATCACTAGGTCTATTTAAAGCATTTCTAAAGAGTATATTTCAATGGCAAAAACCCATTATAATGAAATTTTGCTCTTATCCTATGCAAGAAAAGACAAATTGGAGAAGGTGAAATACAATTGTTGGAAATTTTACTTGCTATGGTAAGAGAGATATTTAGGAGTATCCTTGAAGGATTAATATTAAAATTAATAGGGCACATCCCTATCGTTGGCTCCACCATTTTGTATTTCAAAATATTTGAGCGAGTTCCTTTGCAAATGCTTCCTACCTTCATATAGAATCTTCATAAAGAAGGAAAATGTTATTGTTTGATATTGAATTATGGCTTTAGTGTAGAGGTATTATGGATTCAAGTGTAGAGACCTAATCAAGAGTTTTAACATGCATACAAAATATTATTCTTGAGATTAGCCTCATGAGATATTAATATGGGTGTCCTCAACTTGGATCCAAAACGAACCCTATTACAAAAGGAGTTCCTTTACTAGACATGTAGGAATTGCTCACAAATGAGGGAGTTTCAAACAAAGGAAAAGTCCAAAAAATTTCCTACTAGGAAGAGCTATGTGAAGGGAGGTGAGTGAAGGGATTATGTTTTCCATCTTTTACTTTTTACCTTAGCTTCCTTATGAAAAACACTTAAACATAAATATGAAAACAATAGCCTAAACAATTCCAGTTTCTTCTATATTTCCAACATATAATGAATAGACATAAAAAATTAATAAATTTCATATTATTATAAAAAATATATATTAAATATCGAAATTAAAAAAAAATAAAACAAGGATACATATTTAGCATTCCCTTTGCACACAGTCCCTTTGCATATGCTTCTCCCGCACAACACTTTCCCTTCCACATGTTCCACTTTCACACACATCGCTATTTCTACACCTCCACCCACATTAAGGCATCTGCATAGTTCTTATATGTTTTTTAGGATAATTTTCCCTAATTATCAGTTTTTTTGGAATTTATATATTTAATATGATAAAATACTTTTTATTTATTATCTCTTCTTTAATTTTTCATAATTTAATTTTTAATGATAGTAAGAACCAATGGTTATTTCATAGCTAGGACATTCTTTAATGCCATTCTATTATTTTTTTACTCATTCCATGTATGAATCCAAACTAGTTATAGTGTTCACCAAACTTAATATCTTGTGTTATTTAATTAAAAAAATTAATTATATGATGATGTCTTAAAAAATTACTTTACTTTATGGGGACATGATTCTCACTTGTACACACTGTCCATTTCCATGAAAATTTACATTATTTGATATATTAGTGGCTGAAAATAAATGTATTTGATTAGGATATTTATGATAATATATTGCAATCATAGAAAGATAACATCAAACATAATTCTAAGGTGGAGACTAGCTACTTTGCAACTATTGCACTCGTTTTTGTTTGTTTTAGATTTATTCAGAAATGAAGTTTCATTACATATGTTTGAATTATTATAATTTATAAAATAATTATATAAATTGTTACATCATAATATGGCAAAAAATAATATTCCACAAAAAATAGTATTATGTCTATGAAAATCCATTTAACTAACTTTTTCATGTAAATAGTATGACAATGTTGCACTTAAAGATACTAAGGAAATAAAAAATACTTATTATAAAAATGTTAAATATTTTAAATTTATATTAACGAGATAAAACAAATATTTATTATATAAAGGTTAAATATTTTAAATGTAAATTAATTATCACGAGACGTACTTTACAACTAAGTATCAATAATTGTTTAAATGTTAATTTAATATGAGGGAGATGTCGTAATAGTTGTAAATGTGTAAACTTTTGAATTTCATATATGGGAAATATATTTTAGTTTTCTTAAATAAATCATTAAACCAAGAAATAATAGTGATAAATAATGGTGTGTGTTAAATTAAAAAAGTAACAAAAAGTAAAAATAATTAAAAATAAGAAATCTATCTAATTCAATACTTTATATTTCAAATTTTTTTATTAATAAAAGTAAAAATAAAATTTTCCATAAAAAATCATAATATACATAACACTGATTTGTACTAGTCACTCTTAGTGGAATTCAAATCAAATCCAAAACCAAAAGATAAGCTAAGTTGCTATTACATGAAAATTGATTTTTTTTGGATTGATGGGGAATGCAAGTAATCTAGATTTATGAAGGAACGCAACCAAATACACATATAACCATCAATACCAAGATGCAGCAAAAATAACACTACATTCAATAATATTAAAGAATTGAATTTTTTTACAGACATAATGGAAATAAACTAGATAGGGCGCTGGTAGATTATCTCTGAGAAGAGATGTGGAGAGCTACATGCCTCTGAATTGTGTTATAATGAGGCTCGAGGGCCTGTTTATTATTGAGAAATAATGGAAAACCCTAAACATCCAAAAACATAACCATAGGAGATTAAGTGACAAAAATATGGGCCCCGTTTGGGTAAATTGGTACATCAACTTCCTCGGTTCGTAACTCTGGGATACAATCTCCATTTGATGCACACAGTACCTCGTTAGAAATATCTATCAAAGGAGTACAACTTTTGGTGTGAGAAACATCGAGGGAACTTCCATATTTTGATATCATCAACATTGAGGGAACTTCCATGTTGCTTCCATTTTTCCCAAAAAACATTGTTTATGGCCTCAAAACGGCTCCGGAAGTTCATGACCCAAAAAACTGCAAAAAATAGTAAGTTTTTCTACAATTAAGGAACTAAAAACCTAAAAGAGACAATGGTGGTGCGCCAAGTGAAATAGCTGGGTGGCCACCAATATCCACCCGGATCATTCCTCCACTGTTACGAAGCAATGGTCCCTATTGTGTTCAGTTCCTCCATGAGATGAGGAAACTTCTGCTGATCTTGGTCTGTGGTGAACAACTTGCCTTGGTGGAGGAGTTGGATAAATTTGACAACCTGATATAGTTGGATCTTCTCTTGGAGTGTGTTCTTGATTTGCATATCCATGATACAATCCGTGGTGGCCGGTTCCATGTAGTCTAGGTTTAACTATGTTTATGTGAGTTGTTCTCTAATGTCAGTGGTGTCGAGTAGAGGTTGGAAGAAAGGATGAAGGTGGTCCACATTGAATACTAGGTGCATACCAAGGAATGGTGGAATACTGAGCTCAAATGAATTGTCCACTACAGAGTTAGTGATAGTGTACAACCCATATTGGAGTAGACAAATCTTTTCGTAGGGTCCAACAAGGCTCTCCTTCTAAAAATGTAGCCACATTTTGTAACCCACATGGAAGCTGTGTGGCACCTGATGTTGATCATGTCGTTGCTTTTACTTAGCACTCGATCTATCCAATATTTGATGAGCATGTTGGCAGATGTGTTGAATGTGCTTAATGAAGCTATTCACTTTGTCAGCTTCAGGCCGAACATGATACGAATCACTACAAGTAGCCGCAAATGGCATGGATGTGTTAATGGGACACAGTGGTCATAATCCCAAGCCCACCCGAAAGGGGCTGTGCCTAGTTGAGATATGGGGAGCTCGGTTATAATTGTGTTGTACATAGGGAAGGCTCTCATCCCATGTGCGTGGGTGATTTGAATTGTACATGCACATAATGTGTATGATCATCCTGTTAACAACCTTTGTCTAGCCACCAGTTTGGGGATGGAAATTTGTGGACTTGGTGAGCTTGGTGTCCAACATTGACAAGATGCTAGACCAAAATGTGCTGAGGAACTTGTTGTACCGATATGAGATCATATACTATGGGATCCCAAAGTGCACCCACACTCATTCAAAGAAGATTTTAGTAGTGGATTCGGTTGTGATATCCTCCTTGTAGGCCACCATAATGGCCATCTTCGAGAAACTGTCGATGATCGAAAAAAATTGTTTATTCCATGCTTAGTAGAAAGAAGGCTTGACATGTGATCCATGGAGATGGATTCCCAAGGTCGACTAGGGGTAGGTAGTGGAGTATATAGGCCTTCCTTCTTGATGGTCGGTTTGGCAATGGGGCAAGCAGTTCAGGATCTAATGTACTTCCTGACATCATGTCAAAGGTTTCACCAATATAATTACTTTTGCATTACTTCCACTTTTTTCTCGACCCCAAAATTCCCAACGACTCGACTGTAGTGCACTTCCCAAATAATCCTGGCATGCTTGCTTGAAGAAACAAAGATTTGTCCCAAGTGACATAGAGGTGCATCCTGGAGGTGAAAATTTGGAACTTCCGTACCCTCCAATGGTGTCTTGTATGTGTGGCTGAATTCTAGATTTTTCTTGTAGATAAGTGGCCAATCATAAGTCTCGTGCCCACAAAATTTGATAATGGTGGTTAGCGCCACGATCGGTGGTCTGCTAAGGTGATCTGCATCATTGTTTGTGTTTTAATTCTTGTACTTGAAGTTCAAATGAGATTTTTGTAGATATGTGGACCACCTCTGATGGAAATCATTCTACAAATTCCCTTTTGTCTGTATGAACTACAGGGATCGGTGATTTGTGTGCATGACTGTTTCCTTCCCAAAAATGTAATGCTTCCATTGTCGGCAATCCTGCAACATGGAATACATTTCTTTCCCATAAGTGGGATACTTGCAGATTGTGTCAGATAGTGTTTGACACTGATATCAAATTGGATGCCCTCGTTCAATAAGAACTTCCCTAATAGCGTACTCATAGGCATATGTCTCAATATCAAATGGTTGTTGCAATTATGGTAATGTGAGAACTCAGGCAAATAAGATGCGATGTTTCAATTCTACAAACATCTTCTGTTGAGATTCTGACAAAAATAATTTTACATTCACTACTCCCTTAGTGAATTGACTCAAGGTCCAAGTGATATGAGAGAATCCCAGCATGAACTTGAGGTAGAAATTAGCAAAACCCAAAAATTTGTGAAGCTCTCTTAGACTGGTTGGGGCTTGCCAATCCCAAATGAATTGGATTTTGGCTAGATCCAGATGCACCTCTTGTTCATCAATAATGTATCCTAGATAAAAAACCTGGGTCATGCCAAAAGTTCCCTTCTCCAAATTGGCACACAACTTGTGTTGTCGCAGTGTTTGGAGGACCTTTCGAATGTGGTGGAGGTGCTCTTCCCTAGTCTCACTGAGTATTAGTATGTAATCCAAGTACAATGCTACAAATGAGTTTGTGAATGGTTGCAAGATGTCGTCCATCAACCATTAGAAAAGGCCCTCCTTAGCTTTGAAGGTAGTCTTCCACACATCGGAGGGTTCAACTAGTACTTAGTGATACTCGGACTTGAAGTTGATCTCGCTGAAATATTTCGCCCCTTTGAGTTGGTCCAAAAGGTCATAAATCCATGGGATCAAGTACCTATTCTCGACACTAATCTTTTTCAGCACTCGATAGTCAATACATATTCTCCAACTCCAATCCTTCTTTTTCACTAACATGATCAGGCTCCCACAAGGTGATTAAATCGGCAGGATGCGACCTTTCTACAACAACTCCTGAATCTGCCTCTTGATTTCATCATTGTTCGGAATAGAGAGCTGATAAATCAGTACATTGGGAAGTGGTGCACCTGCGGTGATATCGATGGGGTCCTCAACGTGATACTAGAGAGGCACCCCTTGTAGGTGAGGTGAAGATGTCCCTATACTCCTCCATGACCTTGTCTATTTGTTGTTTTCATGTGGAGGAGCCCTCTCTCAAGGTCGTGGCCACAATATTATTCTTTCCCAAAGGGTGGAGCATCAGGAAAATAAATTTCTGAGTTTTAGAAATGAGATTACTGCATTTTTTTGCAGTAACCAAAGAGATAGCGGCAAGCAGTGGTACCTTTGGTATCCTGTACAACTTATTTCCCATATTAAGGACTCATAGATAACATGTCACTTTGACAAGTATGGTTGGCCTAATAATAAATCACAAACTTCAAGAGGATCAATGTCACATATTACCCCATCCCTTAAGGGTTTGATGCTATAGGGAAGGCTACACTGCTGGTTGATGTGGAGATCTCACCCTTGTTAAAGCCACCCGATGGTGTACGATTGTGGGTGTGTTGTGGTTGGTAAGCCCAACTACTTCATGACCTCTGTTGAAATGAGGTTATTTTGGCTCCCACTGTCGAAAATGAACTATAGCGCGAAACCATTTACCCACATCTGGGAGTGGAAGAGACAATCCTCCTCCTCAAGATATTCTAGTTCCTCCTTCTATTTTTTTATGGCGACAAGGGTTGTGTTAGGCTCCACATCAATATTCTTCTTCCCTCTGCATTTCCATTCTTGGGTTTTCATTCATAGTCTAAGAATGCATCTGATTTAGAAGCCCTCATCTAAGCCACGAGTGACTGCTTACCTCGACATTCACTTGTGTTTTGAGTGGAGCTCTTATGGAACTCACACCACATTAGTGTGTCCTTCTTTGGCTTCACGGTGTTGTTATTAGCTTGGGACTTTTGCAGGCTATCTTGGACCACCATGCCTTGGATGTGTCCTTTGTTCTGTATTTTGGGGGCACCTTTCCCTTGCTTTTGATTCACAGATTCAAAGTCCAGCTTTTTCTGTTTGAATTTCTTCTGAATCTTGGCAACATACCGATACGGCATACCAAGCGAGGAGATGTTGAGGGACTCCATTTCCTCCTAAATGTATTTGTGCAAAAAACTGTAGTACTTCAACACCAATTGTTTCTTCGAATCTTTAATACCCAAATTTGTGCACAGGGTATGGAATAGATTCGTCAACTCATACACATCTTGATCCCTTTTCTTCCACAACATATTCCATTATATGTACTTGTCCTCAAAGCGCCCCACAAGATAATATTGTTCTTTGATGGCATCTCAAAAAGAATTCCAAGTGGGTACGATCGAGAATAGAGAGGGTTTCACCTTGTCCTTTTTCTCACAGTAGGTTTCCCACTAGTACTTGACATGGGAAGTAGCTTTTTGGAGTGAAAAAATAATCTTCTCCCTGTGAGAAAAGTCATGAACCGAGAAATATCCTTCTAATATATTAAACCGTCTATCTACAGTGCCTACATCTATTTTTCCTTCAAATATGGGGATGTCAAAATTTACTTGTACTTTAAAAGGAGTTGCACCTCTAGAATGGCTGCTGGATGGAGAGCCACCGGTGGGTAGTCATTGAAGGATATGGGAAAACTTATCCATCATCGTGTTCCTTTATTTTTCGACGACCTCCTCGAGCAATATTTTGATAATATTTCCTGCTCCCTCATTTTTATTTTCGCCCTCCATGGGTGGGCGCCGGGGTTTGTGAGGCTGACCTTGCAAAGGATGAACCAAAACGAGCCCTAACTCCTTATACCTCGACATCGTTGGGGACATGCAAAGACGGATCGAAAAAGAGGAGACAACTTTGATACCACTAATCTAGATTTATTCAGAAACAAAATAGAATACACATATAACCATAAATATAAATATGCAGTGGAAATGTCACTTCATTTCATTAATATCAAAGAACTGAAGCTTGTTTACAAATAGAATGGAAATAAACTATCTAGGGCATTGGTAGTTTATCTCTGAGAAGAGATTTGGTGGCTAAAGGCCTCTCAACTGTGTTACAATGAGGCTCGAGGGCTTACTTATTATCGAGAAAAATTAGAAAACCCTAAACACCCAAAAACCAAACCCTAGGAGATGAAGCACCAAAACTATGGGCCATGTTTGGGTAAATTGGTACATCAACTTCCTCGGAACGTAACTTTGGCATACGATCTCTGTTTGGCATGTAAAATACCTTGTTATAAATATTTGTCTAAGGACTAAAAATTTTTATGTGAGAAATATCAAAGTAACTTCCGTTTTTCTCTAGCTATTCCCAAAAAATGTCGTTTAGTGCCTCAAAACAACTCCGAACTTTCACGACCCGAAAAAATGCTAGAAATAGAAAATTGTGTTACAATTAAGGAAAATGAAACACTAAAAGAGATGGATCTACTTGTTGGATGAGATGACGCTACTTGTGGCTAAGCTAAGGCTCAAGGAATTAGTTTTGTTGTAGAATTTTTTTTGTTGTTTCTTATTTCCTTGCATGTGAACACAATTTTTTTTATATCCTTTTCTATTTCTTGAGTCTTGTCCTTCTTGATTTTTTTTTCTGAGCCTTTGGGGGAGGGGAATGTAGCACTTGAAAAGAAGGGCAAGGATTTTGGAGTTGACTTGGATGTTGATAGATCCAACAATGGAAATTCTTTTTTTTTTCATATTCCACCAAGTGTGAATAAAATTCACCATGCATATGAGTTAGGAAACCCTTTGCTAATATCTATTTCAACACATATGTACTAAAATTTTATTGTACACCTATCAAACTTGTTTATGCCTTCCTTAATAAAAAGATTGACTATGTTACCTACCCTAGCAAGGATATCTAGGTTTACCAAAGGAATGGGAATATTAGGAAATCATACTCAAATATGAGTGTTTAAAGATTTCATAGTAAAAGGGATAAATTTAGGAAAGCATGGCTAAAATGAGAGACAAATGTAGCCCAAAAACCAAGGTCCTTCATAAAACATCATTGGATAATCCTTTATATTTTTAAAATATACCATAAACAAACCCTTTAAAGAAAAATTAGTTCTATATTCTATCACTAGGTCTATTTCAAGCATTTCTAAAGAGTATATTTCAATTGCCAAAACCCATTATAATGAAATTTTGCTCATAACCTATGCAAGAAAAGAGAAATTGGTTAAGGTTAAATACAATTGTTCGGGAGTTTGCTTGCTATGGTCAAATAAATATTTAGGAGTCAATTGTGAAAGCCCTTACTTTAGTGTATCCTTGAAGGATTAATACTAAAATTAATACGGCACATCCCTATTGTTGGCTACACCATTTTGTATGTCATAATATTTGAGCAAGTTCCTTTCCAAATGATTCCTACTTTCATATAGAATCTGCATAAAGATGGAGAATGTTATTGTTTGACCTTGAATTATGGATTCACGTGTAGATGTTTTATGGATTCAAGTGTAGAGACCTAATCAAGAATTTTCACGTGCATACAAAGGGTTATTCTTGAAATTAGCCTCATGAGAGATTAATATGAGTGTCGTCAACTTCGATCCAAGAGGAACCCTATTAAAAAAGGAGTTCCTTTACAATACATGTAGTAATTGCACCCAAAAGGGGGGGTTTCGAGCAAAAGGGAAAGTCCAAAAAATCTCCTACTAAGATTAGGTTTTCCATATTTTACTTTTTACCTTAGCTTCCTTTTTACTTTTTACTTTTTACCTTAGCTTCCTTATGAATGTAACTCTATACTGTAAAAATATAAGAAATCCTCATAAACAAAGAGCATCTTGCTCTCTTTCCAAATTGGTTTCAAATTCCGTGGCAAGTATCCAGTTGTACTCCACGATTTCAAATTCGAATCGTAGATTTCTAGTGTCAATGGGTTCTGCAAGCGGAATTTTACTTCCGCTATCGCTATCACTTTATATGTCTCTCCATTGTCGCCGCGGCCTTCCTCTGCAATGATATTAATGCCCCAAATAAAATAATTATTATTCATTTTCGGGATTTCTAACGACTTTCTTGTCAGAGAATTAGAGACAGTAAGCGTGAGTTCCATACGCGATTCTCGGTCGCTATGAGAATACGCGATGGTAGTCACAAAAAGACCTATTCCTGATGTTTCGACCGTTTTCCAGTAAACACGATACTTTTCATCATGTTGGAAGGCAAAGGGGTAGTATTTTCCAGGTGTTTGTAAAGAAGCAGCAAACCATACAATTCAAAGAAGAGTTCATCTCTTGGAACAAAACAAGCCATGATTTCCGGTTGGGAGGTGCCACAGCCCAACCATTATTTATAAACATTGTGGATGAAAGAAGGGCATCCCACTTTTTAGAGAGTGAACAATATCTAAATAAATTTTTGGTAGGAAACCATGCCAATGTCTTCTCCTTCAGATCGATGGGAAATTCATACCACCACGATGAGATCTCCTCCCAATCTTCTTCTTCCCTTTCTGTTTTCATTTCCAATAAATAGCACTCTTGGGGATTTTCCCTTTCTGTCTCAATTTTCGCCATTTTTTTCTGGTTCAATAAAATAAAAATCTCAGCTTCAAATCGATGAAAGCTCCCGATTCCGATTTATATTCTGGTCAAGGCAGTGAGCGATTTATTGTTTGGATTTGATCACAAACTATGGTTTATATATGGACGCTTGCTAATGATAAATTAACGGACCTACCATATCTTTGTTGTAAACCTTTATTTTTTATTCTCGTAATAATTGTAATAACATAACGTTGAAGCCCCTGCCATTCACTCACCACGTTTTTGTTTCAATTATAATCCAGAAAGTGTGCACATAATGGGGTAAAACACTATCTGAAATATGAAAGATTACAAAAAGAGTTATGGGTCTATTGTCCAATTTATACAGCCTTCAAGAACCTCATTTGACTTTGTAAATCTGTTTTCCAAATGTTAAGGAAACCAATACCAGTAACGTTTATTGCAAAATTCAAGCTATTATGAAGTGTATTGGGAGGAGAAATAAATATTTATTGAGCATCTTGGCATGAGGAGGAACAATAAAGTTTATTACAAGGAGAGACAAACATTTATTGAGTATTATGTTATATTGAGTATTATGTTATAGTTCTAGTTAAGAGAAATATTTATTGGTTTTTTTTAATTATTCGTTGCAAATTATTGAATATTTAAATATCAAATTTCAGCTAAGTCATTCTAATTGTAATTTTAAAATTTTTACTGTTATTCAAATTCTCTATTTATTATAGAAGCCAAATAGCTGGTCCATTTGGGTATATGTTGCAATAGATTGATATGGTGGGATTATGGGTAGTTGAAGGGTCAACAACATTGACAAATTAAATAATTACTATGGAAAAAGCTGAGGCAATGACACTCTTGCAAAACTGAAATGAATGCTACTGGATTTTTTCATTTCTTTCCCTTTAGATATTTAGATAGAGGATTTCTATAGCAATTTTTTTAGTTTTTAATTAATTAGTATTGATTTGGATGATGTTAATATAAAGAGAAATAACAAGTATTATTTTCTATTAAATTTAGTTTTTTTTTATGAATTATTATTGATCCAATAATTTAATATGAAAAAAAATATAACAAAATTAAAAAAAGAAGAAGAAGAATTGGACAAACTATTTCTGGGAAACCATTATTTGAAAGAAAAAAATGATAACAAGAATTATACTCAATCTAACAACACAATGTATGTAATATTTTAGAAAATGTGTCACAGATTGAGATTTATGATTACAACCTTTCAAATAAAGCTTAAAACTTTTTAGAGTTTAATTTTGAATGATATATTGAAATATGTAACCCTTTAATGATTTAGAGAAATCAACTTAGTCATATCTCATTAAATAGTTTTTTTACATTATTATTGAACATATTATATATAATGAACAAAAATTGTGAAAAGTATAAACTGATTTATCAAGGTGAAGCAAAGCTTCAAGAAGTAAAAAATAGTACAAGTTCCATACAACCTACATAAATCTTGAAAATTTTATTTATTTAACCATGTTTTATTTAGTTATATAATTTCATTTGAGCATTATCATATTAAATGTATTCCAGAACTAAACTTCATTAAAAAAAACAAAGAAATCCAAAAAAAATTAAAATAAATAAATAAAATCTTTACATACCTCTCTCAGAAAAACTCTTTAAAAAAGTGTGATGATAAAAACTAAGTGTATTTGGTTGATTATTGATCTCAAACCTTGAACCTCAATCAAATTACTAACAAAATAACTAATAATAAGTATGATGGAAAAAAATTAACACTTAAATGCTTTTTTTTACCTATATTCTTACATTTATGTATTTTCTTTCTATAAATATCTCATATCAAGATCTAATGTCATTACATCTTGGACCAAAAATGATCCATAATAATTGTTGACAATACAAGCCCGAGAATCTCTACAAAATTAGAAACAAACAACATCCTTCTTTATTATGTCAAGCTAAGACAATTTATATATAATGGTGGATAAGCCTATATTTTTAAGTTGATAATCCCCTGTAGTGATCTGGATTTATAACTAGAGGTGACTGAAAAATGCCACCACTCCTCTTACTAGAAGCATCAATTATAGTAACACATAACGACCTCCTAATGAATGTCCTATAAAATAAAAGTACATGTTTGTAATTGAGCATCAACCTTGAAGTGTTTTTTCTTATATACCTTTAGCCATTTCAAACATTCTTATAAGTTCAAACACTTCAGACCGATCAATTCTGATAGGAAGCAAAATTAGTCTTCTTCTTAGGAATTCAATGAGTCAAAACTACTAATAATAAAATTTAGAGTACCAATGTTCTTTTCATCATTTAAAACCATTTAAAAGGATAATAATTTATTGAGTGTAAGTCATTTGGAAAAACTTGCTTCATTTCTTCCTAGCTTTCATTACATTGGTAGTTATAAATGAAGAAATGTATAACCGGGATAGAATAGGTAGTTCATTTTACTCATCCATTTCAATGGAAAACTGAATTTACTTGGATTTATTTTCACAGCCCAGAAAAACCTCATGATACAATGTTGGAATCTTTAGTAATGCGCTATTTACGGATCCTTTCAAATTTTGATCAATTCCATTATTTAGTATCTCATGGTTATCAATTGTAATTCTATTGATATATTTAAATAGAAGTATATATATATATATTTTGTAAATACAAACAGGAAGTAATAATAGTTTCTACTTTGTAAGAAAATGTTACCTTTATTGGAAGCCTTATTCATCTATTTATATATGAGGGAGTTCTAAACACTTGTTGGATCATGTGTTACTTACAACACTATCCATAGTGTCCTATTATGTGGGTGGATTTGGAGTTAACTAGAGAGATTTTTGAGTTATATCTTTTCGATCTAAAATCTTCTTCTTCTTCTTTTTTTAATTTTTACCAAAAAAATTCTCCTAGAGCTAAAGCAGCATACCACTTGTGAATTTAACATCCTTTTTGGTGGTCAAGAAGTTACCTCAAAAAAAAATTATTTGTGTGTGGAGGGGGGGGGTGTGTGGTGGAATCATACCACTAGTCAATTTAATGTCCTTTTTGGTGGTAATGAATTTGCTTCAAAGAGCATCTATGTTGGGGGGTGGGGGTGGGGGAGGAGGGTTGTGGTGGAATTGGTTTCTTTGGTTTCATGTCACTGCAAAGAAAACTATATGTTTTCCCCTTTTAGGAAGCCACTTTTGATTAACTTTTAAGCATATTTAGATGCTCAAAATCCATCACAACCATCAATTCATTATTTTCTTCCTCAAATATTCATCTTGTGTCGCCTTTATATTTTCTTCTAAAGACAAAAGTGTCAATCATAACACCAAAATATTATCATTATTAGTCTTACCCCCACCACTTCAAAAATTTGTTGGATTGAGTTTGATCATGTCATCGCATGTACGATTAGTTTCAATTCTCCAAATGTCAATTATGCAGACTCTAGAATCTAATAAAAGAAATTAATTAGCATTAATATGAGCATTGGATGGAAGTATTCTCATAATTTCACTAGAAAAAATTTGTTGGCTACTTAGTTTTGTGCATAACTGGAATGTTTCATGGTATTGGAATTCCATCTTAACTAAAATTTCACCATCTTCAACAATGGGTGTAAGTACTCCTTCCCTATGACATGTCCCTCAAGGAACAAGTTTTATTGGTAAATGAATTGAATTCATTTCTTTAATATTTCCATCAAATTGACTTACAAGATAAACATCTATTGTCCCCATATTACTTCTTGAAACAATCTAGCATATGACATTGTGTGTATTCTACTACCTTGTCTCTACTTAGAACTTCAAGTGTGATTCAATTCTTAGAATTTATTCATATAAGTGTATCATTTTAAAAACATGCTAGGTTCTATTTATCTTCATCAATGACATAAATCCATCTACTGTTTCTCTCATCTTCACAAAAAATCCTTAAAAAAAATTCTTATATCTTATCCCTTCATCTAATTTGGGTTGTTCACATTATAGGCTATTGTCTTCATTGTAGAGAACCATTCCCACATTTCCAAATAAAGCTTAAAAATTTTTAGGGTTTAATTTTGAATGATATATTGAAATATGTAACCCTTTAATGATTTAGAGAAATCAATTTAGTCATATCTCATTAAATAGGTTTTTTAAATTATTATTGAACATATTATATATACAATGAACAAAAATTGTGAAAAGTATAAACTGATTTATCAAGATTAAGCAAAGCTTCAAGAAGTAAAAAAATAGTAGAAGTTCCATACAACCTACATAAATCGTGAAAATTTTATTTATTTACCTATGTTTTATTTAGTTAAATAATTTCGTTTTATCATTATCATATTAAATGTATTGCAGAACTGAACTTCATTTAAAAAAATAAAGAAATAAAAAAAAAATTAAAATAAATAAATAAAAACTTTACATAAGTCTTTGAGAAAAACTCCTAAAAGGGTGTGAAGATAACATCTAAGACTTCCAAGACTTCCAACAGAAATACAAACACAAGCCTTACAAGGAAATATTGCAAATGACACAAAATTTAGATTAATATAAACTGCCCTTCTCCTCATAACAATTATCATAAAAAGGTGTGATGATAACATCTAAGACTTCCAAGACTTCCAACAGAAATAAAAACATAGGACTAACAAGGGAAGATTTCAAATGACACAAAATTTAGATTAATATAAACTGCCCTTCTGTCCATAACAGTTATTCAAACATTTTGGAGGTTTTTAGGTTTCAATATTTAGTGGTTGTATTTTTCATAAGCTATAGTGATTTATGACTTTTTGTTTCTTTTCATCCTCATAATCACCAATGTTTTTTTCAAAAATTTTGTATCGAAAGTAAATTAATTATAGAATAAAGAAATTTATATGTAAAAATAGTTTGCTTGACATTTAAAAAATGAATTCAAAAAATATAATGAATGTCACTAACAGAAGTTGGACTTATTTCAAGAAACATAACACTTCAATATAAAATTTAATTACAATATTTAATTACAAAAGTGATCTTAGCATATATTTTAGAAAATGGAAGACTCATCAAGGCTATAAATCATAATCACTTTTCAAAAAAACATGGAAGAAGAAAACTTACTATACACAAAATGAAAAATAAACCCACGTTTTATAATGATTGAGTCATGAATCTAGTGAATATTCCTTTAATTTGATAATATTATAGAGATATTCTTTTGTGTTTCGAAAAAAACATAGCTTTTAGAAGATACAAAACCTTTAACCCCCTCTTTTTGAAGATTGAAGTCTTCCCTTTATAATTTTCAAATGTTGGAGTAATACCTGGAGAATATGAAAGTGTATTTGGTTGAATATTGATCTCAAACCTTGAATTTCAATCAAATTACTAACAAAATAACTAATAATAAGTATGATGGAAAAAAATTGACACTTTAAATGCTTTTTTTACCTATATTCTTACATCTATCTATTTTCTTTCCATAAATATGTCATATCAAGATCTGATGTCATTACATCTTGCGACCAAAAATGGTCCATAATAGTTGTTGACAATACAAGCCGAGAATATCTACAAAATTAGAAACAAAAAACATCCTTCTCTATTATGTCAGGCTAAGACAATTTGTATATGGTGGTGCATAAGCCTATATTTTTAAGTTTATAATCCGCTCTAGTGATCTAGATTTATAACTAGAGGACAGTGAAAAAATGGCACCACTCCTCTTACTAGAAGCATCAAATCTAGTAACACATAACCACCTCATAATGAATGTCCCATAAAATAAAAGAACTGAGCATATACACATGTTTGTAATTGAGCATGAACCTTGAAGTGTTTTTTCTTATATACATTTAGCCACTTCAAAAATTCTTATATGTTCAAACACTTCAAACCCATCAATTTTGATAGGAATCAAAATAAGTTTTCTTCTTAGGAATTCAATGAGTCAAAACCACTAATAATAAAATTTAGAGTACCAATGTTCTTTTCATCATTTAAAAACCATTTAAAAGGATAAAAAATTATTGAGTGTAAGTCATTAACAACTTGCTTCATTTCTTCCTAGATGTCACTATAGTGGTAGTTATAAATGAAGAAATGTATAACTGGGATAGAATAGGTAGTTCATTTTACTCATCCATTTCAATGGAACAATGAATTTACTTGGATTTATTTTCACATTCCATAGAAAACTCATGATACAATGTTGGAATATTTTCTTGACTTGAAGTTATGATCTTTAGTAATGCAGTATTTACGGATCCTTTAAAATTTTGATCAATTCCATTATTTAGTCTCTCATTGTTATCAATTGTAATTCTATTTATATATTTAAATACAAGTATATATATTTTTTGTAAATACAAATAGAAATTAACAATAGTTTCTACTTTGTAAGAAAATGTTACCTTTACTGGAAGCCTTATTCATCTATTTATATATGAGGGAGTTCAAAACACTTGTTGGATCATGTATTACTTACAACACTATCCATAGTGTCCTATTATGTGGGTGGATTTGGAGTTGACTTGATAGATGTTTGAGTTATGGATTTTTTATCTAAAATATTTTTTATTTTTTTTAACAAAAAAAAATCTTCTAGAGCTAAAGCACCATACCACTTGTGCATTTAACATCCCTTTTGGTGGTCAAGAATTTACTTCAAAACAAATCTATTTGTGTGTGGAGGAGAGGGGGTGGGGGGGTATGGTGGAATCATACCACTAGTCAATTTAATGTCCTTTTTGGCGGTAACCAATTCATGTCACTCCAAAAAGAAACTTGATGTTTTCTCCTTTTAGGAAGCCACTTTTTGTTAACTTTTAAGTATATTTAGATGCTCAAAACCCATCACAACCATCAATTCATTATTTTTTTCCTCAAATATTGATCTTGTGTGGCCTTTATATTTTCCTCTAAAGACAAAATTGTCAATCATACCACCAAAATATTATCATTATTAGTCTTACCCTCACCAATTCAAAAATTTGTTGGATTGAATTTGATCATGTCATCTCCTGTATGATTAGTTTCAATTCTCCAAATGTCAATTATGCAAACTCTTGAATCTAATGAAGGGAAGTAGTTAGCATTAATATGAGAATTGGATGGAATTGTTCTCATAATGTCACTAGAAAAATGTTGTTGGCTACTTAGTTTTGTGCATAACTGGAACGTTGCATGGTATTGGAATTCCATCTTAACTAAAATTTCACCTTCTTCAACAATGGGTATAAGTAATCCTTCCCTATGAAAAGTCCCTCAAGGAACAAGTTTTATTGTTAGATGAATTGGATTCATTTATTTAATATTTCCATCAAATTGACTTACAAGATAAACATATATTGTCCCCATATTACTTCTTGAAACAATCTAGCATATGACATTGTGGGTATTCTACTACCTTGTCTGGACTTAGAACTTCAAGTGTGATTCAATTCATAGAATTTATTCATATAAGTGTATCATTTTAAAAACATGCTAGGTTCTATTTATGTTCATGAATGATGTAAATACATCTATTATTTCTCTCATCTTCACACAAAATCCTTAACAAAAAATTCCTATATCTTATGCATTTATCTAACTTGTGTTGTTCATATTATAGACTTTTGTCTTCATTGTAGAGAACCATTCCTGCATTTTAAACCACTATGATACATCTCATATGTTCGTTCTTCATGTTTTCGAACAAACTGGTGCAACTTGAAAATTGTAGGTTCCATACATCTCATACAATCTTTGTATTGCCATCTTGGGGAGGAGATAGCTACAACGTGAAGAAATTCAAACTTATAATTCAAACTTGTGCCTGTGGTTGACATGTGAAGGACATTCTTTTGGAGAAGATAGATACAAAACCAAGAAGAATATTCAGTTAACACTTAGTAGGTTCAGTAATTCAGTTACTATGATGGCGTCATGAAGCCTACTATGAGGACATATGCAGTCAATGATGGAGACATATATTGGACAATCAAGCATAGTCTTGGACCTCACTTATTGAAGAGTGAAGAAATTTATTGAAAACACTCATGTAAATACATAACATCTAAATAAGTCTAAAGGATTGGTGTCCATGGGGTGGGAGGCCCTAAACACAAGGTTGGTGCCTTGAGAATATAGGGTCAAAGCCATAGAGGTTGGAGCCTCATCAAATTACAAGTTGGTGCTTGGCAACATGTTGTTGCCTGATTCATTGAAGGGTTGGTACCCTCACACATCTATTGTACTCAATTATTTGAAAAAGGATTGAATTTCTCATTAATTCTTAATACTATTATTATTATAGACCTCTCTGTTTTTTAATTGTGAATAATCTAACTAGAAAAAATTAACAATTGAAAATAAATATTGATTCACCCCCCTCTTAGTATTTCCAACAATTGGTATCAGAGACAACTTCTTCCTTATCAACCTAACAAATGGAAGAAGGATTCTTAGGCACAATGAAGAACGTAGAAGCAAGAGGGAAGCTGCCTATCTCTCATGGAACAAATTTTGGTTTTTCAAAAAAGAGGATGTCCTACTATCCAATGTCTCTTGGTTCTAAAGTATGGAACTCTGTTTTAGATGGGTACAAATTTCCCTTCGGTATTCCAACTGATCAAGATGAAAGAAAATCCTACATTGCTAATGCCAAATATTTAAATTCCATCACTAATGGAATTACCGATTCCGAATTCATGAAATTCATGAACTGTGACTTAGCCAAATAAGTATGGGATAAGTTGGTTTCCTTCTATGATGGGGACTCCAAAATTAAGAAGGAAAATATTCAAAGCTATAGAATACAATTTGAGAGTCTGAAAATGGATGATGAAGAAGATATTGCATCATACATCCTCCGAGTAGCTGAAGTGGTTAGCTCTCTTAAATGGCTAGGAGAAAATATTGAAGAAAGCACTATTGTTCAAAAAATCCCGAGATCGCTTCGTCACAGATTTGAATCCAAAGCAAGTGCCATATAAGAAATTAAGGACGTAGATACTCTAGAGATGGATTAAATTCATGGAATTCTCATTGCACATGAGATGATTAAAGGAAGTTCAAATTTCAAATAAGCATCATTCAAAGCCTCAAAATCAAGAAAAAAAAGGAAAAGGATGGAATTACAGTAGCGACGAATATGATTTTGAAACAAAATTAGCTGAATATGTATGAAGACTTAAGAAGGGATCTAAGCTAAAAGGTAAGTACCCTCTTATTTGTTTCAAATGTGGAAGAATAGGTCATTATGCTACAAAATGTCCTCATAAACATGATAGTGATGATGAACAGGACTCTAAGAGGATGATGTACAAAAAGAAAGGGTTTAATAAGAATAACTTCTTCTCCAAACAAGATAACTCTGAAGAAGATGAATTTGTAGTCATCCAAAAGAAATCAACTAGAAATATGTGTCATCACAAAGAAAGTGATGATGAATCAAATGAGGAAAGTAACTATGTTGGAAGCAAAGAAACACTATGCATGGCATTTACAAAGGATGATGACTCCGAACTAGAAGATGAAGGAAACATGGATAGATTAATAATGAATGCCATTGAAGAAAATGAGAATCTACGAAAGAAGATAATTTATCTCAAAGTAGAGAAAGAGGAAACAAAAAGAAGGGAATACTTCTTGAACAATAAGCTAAAAGAGAAGGATGACATTTGTGAAAAACATGAAGCTGAAATAATATATCTAAGAAAGGAATTGGAGCAAGTCAAAGGGTGTTGGAAAAGATCTCGAGCACTTGATAACATTATTAATACTCAAAAACCTCAACATGACAAATCTAGAATTGGTTTCAAAGGAGAATCATCAAGTACAAAGAATAATGCAAGGAGTTATGCCGACATACACTCTTGCCATTCAAAAGAAGAAAAATCATATCATTCGGAACAAAGGCCCATCTAAATACTAATAATTGAAGAAAGAGAAACTCCACGGAAGAATTTTGATTCAATCTATGGCTATTATAACATGTACCAAACTATTTTTCTTGGAAATTGTTAATATTGTAAAAACTTTGTGCATCAAGCTAAGAATTGCAAGGCCCATAAGAATGAAGCACCAAGATTGTAAGATCAAACAAACAAACCACATGGTCATAAAGAGCAAGGACAAATAAAAACTCACAATTCCTTTGATCCTTTTGCTAAGTTTCATCCATCTTGCTCATTATGTAATAATTATGATCATAATGAACAAAATTTCCCTCTTAAAAGAGAAGAAGATAAAAATGTAAATCTCAAAACAGATAAATGTGGCCTAGCTCTATGTGCTCATAGTGAAGAAAACCATTGGTTCATGGAGAGTGGATGGAAAGACATTTGAGAGGTCACCAAAAGAAGTTTGTCTCATTGGACAAGAAAAATGGAAATGTATCCTTTGGAAGTGGATCCGCTAAAATAGTTGGAAAAGGAACTACTACCCTTGTCAATGGACAAGGAAAGGCTCAAAATTCCTTGCTGGTAGAAGGGCTCAAACACAATCTCTTAAGTGTTAGGCAAATTTGTGACCAAGGACATAATTTTTTCTTTAGTACTAAAAATTGTGAAATAAGAGACTCATCCTCAGGAGAACTTGTGGAAAAAGGAGTAAGAATACTAGATAATGTCTACATTCTTAGTAAAATCCAAGGAGATAAATGTTACTTAAGCCAAACAGATGAAATTTGGCTATGGCATAAGTGATTGGGGCATACAACTTTTGATAACCTTGTCAACATCAACAAAAATAATGTAGTAAGGAACATTCCAAAAATGTTCAAGCCAAATAGAGTTCTATATGGACCATGGAAACATGGAAAGAAAACCAAAACTAGCCACAAAACTAAGGAGTTTTCTATATCAAAACCTCTAGAAATCATTCATATAGATTTATGTGGGCCAACTAGAACTCCATCTCTTCACGGTCAAAGGTAATTTTCTCTATTTGTTGATGACTATACTAGAATGATGTGGGTATTTTTCATAAAATATAAATCCAAAGCATTTGAATGTTTTAAGAATATTAGAGCTCTTATTGAAAATGAGAAATATTCTAAGATTAAATGTCTTAGAATAGATAGAGGAGGAGAATTCACCTCAAAATAGTTTGACGAATTCTATAAAGAGAATGGAATGGAAAGAGAACTCTCTACCACTAGGGCACCCAAGCAAAATGGAGTAGTTGAAAGAATGAATCAAACCATTCAAGAAATTGCAAGGGCAATGCTATTAGCAGCTGATATGCAACCAAAATTTTGGAGAGAAGTAGTTGGGATGACAGTTTATAAATTAAATCGAACTCAACTAAGACCAAATAATGAAAAGGGTCTTTATGAATTATAGAAAGGAAGACCTTCCTCAGTAAAATAGTTTGCTTGACATTTAACAAATGAATTCAAAAAATATAATGAATGTCACAAACAGAAGTCGGGCTTATTTCAAGGAACATAACACTTTAATATACAATTTAATTACAATATTTAATTACAAAATTGATCTTAGCATATATAATTTTAGTGAGATAAATATATTTTAGAAAATGGAAGACTCATCAAGGCTATAAATCATAATCATTTTGCAAAAAGAACATGGAAGAAGAAAACTTAGTACAGACAAAATGAAAAAGAAACCCAAGTTTTATAAGGAATGAGTGATGAATCTAGGGACTATTCCTTTAATTTGATAATATTGTAGAGATCTTCCTTTGTGTTTCCAAAAAAGCATAGCTTCTGCAAGCTACGAAACCTTTAACCCCCTCTTTTTGGAAACTGAAGTCTTCTCTTTATAATATTCAAATGTTGGAGCAATACCTGGAAAATATGAATGTGTATTTGGTTGAATATTGATCTGAAACCTTGAATTTCACTCAAATTACTAACGAAATAACTAATAATAAGTATGATGGAAAAAAATTGACACTTTAAATGCTTTTTTTGACCTATATTCTTACATTTATCTATTTTCTTTCATAAATATTTCATATCAAGATCTGATGTCATTACATCTTGCACCAAAAATGGTCCATAATAGTTGTTGACAATACAAGCCCGAGAATATCTACAAAATTAGCAGCAAAGAACATCCTTCTCTGTTATGTCAAGCTAAGACAATTTTTATATAATGGTGGATAAGCCTATATTTTTAAGTTGATAATCCCCTCCAGTGATCTAGATTTATAACTAGAGGTGACTGAAAAAATGCCAACACTCCTCTTACTAGAATCATCAAATCTAGTAACACATAACGACCTCCCAATGAATGTCCTAAAAAATAAAAGCACTGATCATATACACATGTTTGTAATTGAGCATCAACCTTGAAGTGTTTTTTCTTATATACCTTTATCCACTTCAAACATTCTTATATGTTCAAGCACTTCATACCCATCAATTTTGATAGGAATCAAAATAAGTTTTCTTCTTAGGAATTCAATGAGTCAAAACAACTAATAATAAAATTTAGAGTACCAATGTTCTTTTCATCATTTAGAAACCATTTAAAAGGATAAGAATTTATTGAGTGTAAGTCATTTGGAACAACTTGCTTCATTTATTCCTAGCTGTCACTACATTGGTACTTATAAATGAATAAATGTATAACTGGAAAAGAATAGGTAGTTCATTTTGCTCATCCATTTCAATGGAAAAATGCATTTACTTGGATTTATTTTCACAGCCCAGAGAAACCTCATGATACAATGTTGGAATATTTTCTTGACTTGAAGTTATGATCTTTAGTAATGCACTATTTAGGGATCCTTTCAAATTTTGATCAATTTCATTATTTAGTCTCTCATGGTTATCAAATTTAATTCTATTAATATATTTAAATAGAAGTATATATATTTTTTTAAAATACAAATACGAAGTAATAATAGTTTCTACGTTGTAAGAAAATGTTACCTTTATTGGAAGCCTTATTCATCTATTTATATATGAGGCAGTTCTAAACACTTGTTTGATCATGTGTTACTTACAACACTATCCATAGTCTCCTATTATGTGGGTCTATTTAGAGTTGACTTGATAGATGTTAGAGTTATAGCTTTTTGATCTGAAATTATTTTTATTTTTAGTTTTACCAAAAACAATTCTTCTAAAGCTACAACACCATAGCACTTGTGAATTTAACATCCCTTTTGGTGGTCAAGAAGTTACTTCAAAAAAAATCTATTTGTGTGTGGAGAGGGGGGGGCGGGGGGTTGTGGTGTGGCTGTATGGTGGAATCAAACCACTAGTCAATTTAATGTCCTTTTTGGTGGTAATCAATTTTCTTCAAAGAAAATCTATGTTGGGGCGGGGGTTGGGGGGGTGGGGGGGGTGGAGGAGGGCCGCGGGGGGTGTGGTGGAATTGGTTTCTTTGTTTTCATGTCACTCCAAAGAAAAATAGATGTTTTCCTCTTTTAGGAAGCCACTTTTTATTAACTTATAAGCATATTTAGATGCTCAAAATCCATCACAACCATCAATTCATTATTTTCTTCCTCAAATATTCATCTTGTGTGGCCTTTATATTTTCCTCTAAAGACAAAATTGTCAATCATACCACCAAAATATTATCATTATTAGTCTTACCCTCACTACTTGAAAAATTTGTTGGATTGAGTTTGATCATGTCATCCCATGTATGATTAGTTTCAATTATCGAAATGTCAATTATGCAATCTCTAGAATCTAATAAAAGAAAGTAATTAGCATTAATATGAGCTTGGACGAAAGTATTCTCATCATTTCACTAGAAAAATGTTGGTGGCTACATAGTTTTGTGCATAATTGGAATGTTTCATGGTATTGGAATTCCATCTTAACTAAAATTTCACCTTCTTCAACAATGGGTTTAAGAACTCCTTCCTTATGACAAGTCCCTCAAGGAACAAGTTTTATTGGTAGATGAATTGGATTCATTTCTTTAATATTTCCATCAAATTGACTTACAATATAAACATCTATTGTCCCTATATTACTTCTTGAAACAATCTAGCATATGACATTATGGGTATTCCACTACCTTGTCCCTACTTAGAACTTCAAGTGTGATTCAATTCTTAGAATTTATTCATATAAGTGTATCATTTTAAAAACATGCTAGGTTCTATTTATCTTCATCAATGACATAAATCCATCTATTGTTTCTCTCATCTTCAGACAAAATCCTTAAAAGAAAAAAAAAAAAATCCTATATCTTATGCCTTCACCTAATTTGGGTTGTTCATATTATAGAATGTTGTCTTCATTGTAGAGAACCATTCCTACATTTTCAAATAAAGCTTAAAACTTTTTAGGGTTTAATTTTGAATGATATATTTAAATATGTAACCCTTTAATGATTTAAAGAAATCAACTTAGTCATATCTCCTTAAATAGGTTTTTTAAATTATTATTGAACATATTATATATACAATGAACAAAAATTATGAGAAGTATAAACTGATTTATCAATATTAAGCAAAGCTTCAAGAGGTAAAAAATAGTAGAAGTTCCATACAACCTACATAAATCGTGAAAAATGTATTTATTTAGCCATGTTTTATTTAGTTATATAATCTCATTTTATCATTATCATATTAAATGTATTCTAGAACTAAACTTGATTTAAAAAAAATAAAGAAATCCAAAAAAAATAAAAATAAATAAATAAAAACTTTACATAAGTCTATGAGAAAAACTCCTAAAAGTGTGTGATGATGACATCTAAGACTTCCAAGACTTCCAACAGAAATAAAAAAACAGGCCTAACAAGGGAAGATTGCAAATGACACAAAATTTAGATTAATATAAACTGCCCTTCTCTACATAATAGTTATCCTAGAAAGGTGTAATGATAACATCTAAGACTTCCAATATTTCCAATAGAAATACAAACATAGGACTAACAAGGGAAGATTTCAAATGACACAAAATTTAAATTTTTATATAAATTTCCTTCTGTCCATAATAGTTATTTAAAAATTTTGGAGGTTTTTTAGGTTTTAATATTTAGTGTTTGTATTTTTCATAAGCTATAGTGATTTATGACCTTTTGTTTGTTTTCATCCTTGTAATCACCAATGTTTTTTTTCAAAAATTTTGTATGGAAAGTAAACTAATTATAGAATAAAAAAACTTATATGTAAAAATAGTTTGCTTGACATTTAACAAATGAATTCAAAAAATATAATGAACGTCACAAACAAAAGATGGGATTATTTCAAGGAAAATAACACTTCAATATACAATTTAATTACAATATTTAATTACAGAAGTGATCTTAGCAGATACACCTTTAGTGAGATAAAATATATTTTAGAAAATGGAAGACTCATCAAGGCTATAAATCATAATCACTTTGCAAAAAAAACATGGAAGAAGAAAACCTAGTACACACAAAATGAAAAAGAAACCTAAGTTTCATAAGGAATGAGTCGTGAATCTGGGGACTATTCCTTTAATTTGATAATATTATATAGATATTCCTTTGTGTTTCCAAAAAAACATAGCTTCTGGAAGCTACAAAACCTTTAACCCCTCTTTTTGAAGATTGAAGTCTTTAATTTATAATATTAAAATGTTGGAGTAATACCTCGAGAATATGAAAGTGTATTTGGTTGAATATTTATCTCAAACCTTGAATTTAAATCAAATTACTAACAAAATAACTAATAATAACTATGATGGAAAAAAAGTGACACTTTAAATGCTTTTTTTGACCTATATTCTTACATCTATTTATTTTATTTCTATAAATATTTCATATCAAGATCTGATGTCATTACATCTTGCACCAAAAATGATCCATAATAGTTGTTGACAATACAAGCCGGAGAATCTCTACAAAATTAGAAACAAAAAACATCCTTCTCTATTATGTCAAGCACCACTCCTCTTACTAGAATCATAAAATCTAGTAACATATAATGACCTCCTAATGAATGTCTCATTAAATAAAATAACTAAGCATATACAAATGTTTTTAATTGAGCATGAACCTTGAAGTGTTTTTTCTTATATACATTTAGGCACTTCAAAAATTCTTATATGTTCAAACACTTCAAACCCATCAATTTTGATAGGAATCAAAATAAGTTTTCTTCTTAGGAATTCAATGAGTCAAAACAACTAATAATAAAAGTTAGAGTACCAATGTTCTTTTCATCATTTAGAAACCATTTAAGAGGATAATAATTTATTGAGCGTAAGTCATTTGGAACAACTTGCTTCATTTCTTCCTCGATGTCACTACATTGGTAGTTATAAATGAATAAATGTATAACACGGATAGGATATGTAGTTCATTTTGCTCATCCATTTCAATGGAACAATGAATTTACTTGGATTTATTTTCACAACCCAGAGAAACCTCGTGATACAATGTTGGAATCTTTTCTTGACTTGAAGTTTTGATCTTTAATAATGCACTATTTAGGGATCCTTTCAAATTTTGATCAATTCCATTATTTAGTTTCTCATTGTTATCAATTGTAATTCTATTGATAAATTTAAATAGAAGTATATATGTTTTTTGTAAATACAAATAGGAAGTAACAATAGATTCTACTTTGTAAGAAAATGTTGCCTTTATTGGAAGCCTTATTCATCTATTTACATATTGGGGAGTTCAAAACAATTGCTGGATCATGTATTACTTACAACACTATCCATATTGTCCTATTATGTGAGTGGATTTGGAGTTGACCTAATAGATGTTTGAGTTATGGCTTTTTGAGCTAAAATCTTTTTCTTTTCCTTTTTTTCAAAAAAAAATTATTCTAGATATAAAGCACCATACCACTTGTGAATTTAACATCCTTTTTGGTGGTCAAGAAGTTACTTCAAAAAAAAAATATTTGTGTGTGGAGGACCAGGGGGGGTATGGTGGAATCATACCACTAGTCAATTTAATGTCCTTTTTGGTGGTAATCAATTTGCTTCAAAGAAAATCTATGTTGCAGGGGGGTGGGGGTGGTGGATTGAATTCTTTGTTGTCATGTCACTCCAAAAAAAGAAAAACTAGATGTTTTTTCCTTTTAGGAAGCCACTTTTTATTAACTTTTAAGCATATTTTGATGCTCAAAATCCAAAACAACCATCAATTCATTATTTGTTTCCTCAAATATTCATATTTTTTGGCCTTTATATTTTCCTCGAAAGACAAAATTGTCAATCATACCAGCAAAATATTATCATTGTTAGTCCTACCCTCACCAATTCAAAAATTTGTTGGATTGAGTTTTAACATGTCATCTCATGTATGATTAGTTTCAATTCTCCAAATGTCAATTATGAAAACTCTAGAATCTAATAAAAGAAAGTGATTAGCATTAATATGAGCATTGGATGGAAGTATTCTCATAATTTCACTAGAAAAATGTTGTTGACTACTTATTTTTCTGCATAACTGGAATGTTTCATGGTATTGGAATTCCATATTAACTAAAATTTCACCTTCTTCAAAAATGGTTATAAGTACTCCTTCCCTATGACAAGTCCCTCAAGGAACAAGTTTTATTGGTAGATGAGTTGGATTCATTTCTTTAATATTTCCATCAGATTGACTTACAAGATAAACATCTGTTGTCCCCATATTACTTTTTGAAACAATCTAGCATATGACACTATGGGTATTCTACTACCTTGTCTTTACTTGGAACTTCAAGTGCGATTCAATTCTTAGAATTTATTCATATAAGTGTATCATTTTAGGGACATGCTAGTTTCTATTTATCTTGATGAATGACGTAAATCCATCTACTGTTTCTCTCATCTTCACACAAAATCCTTAAAAAAATTCCTATATCTTATGCCTTCACCTAATTTGGGTTGTTCATATTATAGACTGTTTTCTTCATTGTAGAGAACCATTCCTACATTTTCAACCCCTATGCTACATCTCATATGTTGGTACTTCATTTTTTCAAACAAACTGGTGCAACTTAAAAATTGCAGATTCCATACATCTCATACAATCTCTGTATTGCCATCTTGGGAAGGAGATAACTACAACGTGAAGAAGGTGTCTCATATAATTATATCTTCAGACTTGTGCCTGTGGTTGACATGTGAAGGACATTCTTGTGGAGGAGATATATACAACACTAAGAAGAATAATCAGTTTAACAGTTTGCAGGTTTAGTAACTCAGTTACTATGATGGAATCATCAAGCCTACTGTGAGGACATATGCAGTCAATGATGGAGACATATATTGGACAGTCAAGCATAGTCTTGTAGCTCATTGATTGAAGAGTGAAGAAATTTATTGAAAACACTCATGTAAATACATCACATCTAAATAAGTCTGAAGGATTGGTGTCCATGGGGTAGGAGGCCCTAAACACAAGGTTGGTGCCTTGAGAATATAGGGTTGAAGCCCTAGATTTTAGAGCCTTCTCAAATTCCAAGTTGGTGCTTGGAAACACGTTGGTGCCTGATTCATTGAAGGGTTGGTGCCCTCACACATATATTGTACTCAATTATTTGAAAAAGGATTGAATTTCTCATTAATGCTTGAAAATAATATTATTATACACCTCTCTATTTTTAATTATGAATAATCTAACTAGCAAAAATTAAAAATTGAAAAGAAATACTCACTCAACCCCCTCTTAGTATTTCCAACAACTAGTATCAGAGAAAACTTATTCATTATCAGCCTAACAGTTGGAAGAAGGATTCTTAGGCACAATGAAGAACGTAGAAGCAAGAGGGATGCTGCCTATCCTTCATGGAACAAATTTTGGTTTTTTCGAAAAAGAGGATGTCCTACTATCTAATGTCTCTTGGTTCTGAAGTACGGAACTCTGTTTTGAATGCGTACAAAGTTCCCTCCAATATTCCTACCGATATAGATGAAATAAAACCTTACATTGCTAATGCCAAAGCTTTAACTTCCATCAGTAATGGAATTAGCAATTCTGAATTCATGAATTGTGACTCAGCCAAAGAAGTATGTTATAAATTGGTTTCCCTGTATGACAGGGACTCCAAAATTAAGAAGGAAAAGCTTCAAAGCTATAGAATACAATTCGAGAGTCTGAAAATGGATGATGAAGAAGATATTGCATCATACATCCTCAGAGTAGCTGAAGTGGTTAACTCTCTTAAAGGGCTAGGATAAAATATTGAAGAAAGCAATATTGTTCAAAAAGTCCTGAGACCGCTTCATGACAAACTTAAATCCAAAGTAAATGCCATATAAGAAATGAAGGACCTAGATACTCTCAAGATGGATGAGCTTCATGGAATTCAATTGCGTATGATATGAGGAAAGGAAGTCTAAATTTCAAAGAAGCAGCATTCAAAGCCTTAAAATCAACAAAAAAAAGGAAAAGGATGGAATTGCAGTAGCGATGAATATGATGTTGAAACAAAATTAGCTCAATATGTACGAAGCTAAAAGGTAAGTACCCTCTTATTTGTTTCAAATGTAGAAGAATAGGTCATTATACTACAAACTGTCCTCATAGACATGATAGTGATGATGAACAGGACTCTAAGAGGATGATGTACAAAAATAAAGGGTTTAATAAGAATAACTTCTTCTCCAAACACGATGAGTATGAAGAAGATGAATTTGTAGTCATCAAAAAGAAATCAACTAGAAATATGCATCATCACAAAGAAAGTGATGATGAATCAGATGAGGAAAGTAACTATGTTGGAATAAAAGAAACACTATGCATGGCATTTACAAATGATGATGATTCTGAACTGGAAGATGGAGGAAACATGGATAGATTACTAATGAGTGCCATTGAAAAAAAAGAGAATCTACAAAAGAAGATAATCTCTCTCAAAGTAGAAAAAGAGGAAGCAAAAAGAAGGGAATACTTCTTGAACAATAAGCTAAAAGAGAAGGATTATATCTGTAAAAAACATGAAGCTGAAATAATATCTCTAAGAAAGGAATTGGAGCAAGTCAAAGGGTCTTGGAAAAGCTCTCAAGCACTTGATAACATTCTTAATACTCAAAAACCTCAACATGACAAATCTGGAATTGGTTTCAAGGGAGAATCATCAAGTACAAAGAATATTGCAACTATTTATGCCGACATACTATCTTTCCATCCAAAAGAAGAAAACTCATATCGTTCGGAACAAAGGCCCATCCCAAAACCAAGAATTGAAGAAAGAGCAACTCCAAGGAAGAATTTTGATTCAAGCTATGGCTATTATAATAGGTACCAAACTATTTTTCTTGGGAATTGTTAATATTGTAAAAACTTTGGGCATCAAGCTAACCATTGCAAGGCCCATAAGAATGAAGCACCAAGATTGAAAGATCAAACAAAAAAACCATGGTCATAAAGAGCAAGGACAAATAAAAACTCACAATTCCTTTGATCCTTTCGCTAAGTTTGATCCATCTTGCTCATTATGTAATAATTATGATCATAATGAACAAAATTTCCCTCTTAAAAGAGAAGAAGATAAAAACGTAAATATAAAAATGGATAAATGTGGCCTAGTTCTATGTGCTCATAGTGAAGAAAATCATTGGTTCGTGTATAGTTGATGCTCAATATATATGAGAGGTGACCAAAAGAAGTTTGTCTCATTAGACAAGAAAAATGGAAATGTATCCTTTGGAAGTGGATTCACTAAAATCAATGGAAAAGCAACTGCTACCCTTGTCAATGGACAATGAAAGGCTCAAAATACCTCGCTGGTAGAAGGGCTCAAACACAATCTCTTAAGTGTTAGCCAAATTTGTGACCAATGACATAATTTTGTCTTTAGTACTAAAAATTGTGAAATAAGAGACTCATCCTCAGGAGAACTTGTGGCAAAAGGAGTAAGAACACTAGATAATGTCTACATTCTCAGTAAAATCCAAGGAGATAAATGTTAATTAAGCGAAACAAATGAAATTTGGCTATGGCATAAGTGATTGGGGCATACAAGTTTTGATAACCTTGTCAACATCAGCAAAAATAATGTAGTAAGGGACACTCCAAAAATTTTCAAGCCAAATTGAGTTCTATGTGGACCATGTGAACATGGAAATAAAACCATACCTAGCCACAAAATTAAGGAGTTGTCTATATCAAAACCTCTAGAAATCAATCATGCAGATTTATGTGGGCCAACTAGAAGTCCAGCTCTTCACGGTGAAAGGTACTTTTCTCTATTTGTTTATGACTATACTAGAATGATGTGGGTATTTTTCATAAAATATAAATCCAAAGAATTTGAATTTTTTAAGAATCTTAAAGCTCTCATTAAAAATGAGAAATATTCTAAGATTAGATGTCTGAGAATGGATAGAGGAGGAGAATTCACCTCAAAAGAATTCAATGAATTCTATAAAGAGCATGGAATAGAAGGAGAAATCTCTACTGCTAGGACACCCAAGAAAAATGGAGTAGTTGAAAGAAGGAATCAAACCATTCAAGAAATTGCAAGGACAATGCTAGTAGCAGCTGATCTGCAACCAAAATTTTGGAGAAAAGCAGTTGGGATGACATTTTATACCTTAAGTCGAACTCAACTAAGATCAAATAATGAAAAGACTCCTTATGAATTATGGAAAGGAAGACCCGCTTCAGTAAAATATTTTAGGATTTTTGGAAGCAAATGCTTCATAAAAATAAACAATGACTCACCAGGAATATTTTATTCTAGGGTTGCCGAAGGAATATTTTTTAGATACTCCACAAGGAAAAAATCTTGCAAATGTTACAACAATCATCTATGGAGAATAGTGGAAAGCATTGATGTCAATATTGATGAAGGTCTTTCAGAAAAGGGAATTGAAGATCATGAAGTTGAGCCTTTCCTTGAAGAAAGTGAAGAAGAAAGACCTGAAAAGGAAGAGGAGGATGGATAACCTCAAAGTGAGCCTCCACAAACTCCTTCTAAGATCAAATTTATTCAAAAACATCATCTGGAAGAACAGGTTATTGAGAATATAGATGAATGAATTCAAAATCATATATGGATGACAAACACTCAAATAAAAGATTATGTTTCTCTATTATCTTTAATAGAACCTGAAAATTTTTCTCAAACAAGCAAAGATCCCTATTGGATAAAGGCCATGGAAGAAGAAATGTCTCAAATAAAAAAGAATGAGGCCTTGGATTTGGTACCTCACCCAAAAGATAAAAATATAATTGCAACAAAATGGGTATTAAAAGACAAGATGAATTAGGATGGACAAATCATCAGAAATAAAGTCGGAATTGTCTACAAGGGATACTCGCAAATTGAAGGAATTGAATTTGAAGAAACCTTTGCATCAGTAGCTTGATTGGAATCCATAAGAATTTTTTTGGAATTTAGTAGCTCTAAAGGATTCAATTTTTATCAAATGGATGTAAAATTAGCATTCCTGAATGGAGATCTCAAAGAAGAAGTTTACATGGGGAAACTAGAAGGATTTGATCTTACCAAAGAGAAGGACCTTGTATGCAAGCTGAAAAAGGCCTTGTATGGATTAAAACAAGCCCCTAGAGCATGGTATGCAAAGTAGGATCACTATCTACTACAAGAAGGTTTCAAAAGGGGAGTAGTAGGTATCAATCTCTACATGAAGATGGATAAGGAAAAACTTTTGATCACTCTTGTATACGGTGATGATATAATCTTTGTTAGCAATCATGATGAGATGAGCCATGAATTTGCTCTAAATATGTCCAAAATATTTGAAATGTCAATGATTGGTGAGCTTTCTTACTTTATTGGGCTATAAATATCTCAAACCTCTGTAGGCATGTTTATATCTCAAGAAAAATATCTTAAACACAAGTTCAAAAGATATGGGAGGGAATATTGTGCACCAATGAGCACACCGATGACCACAAAAAGTAAATTAAGTAAAGATGATGATAGCCCTTTCATATATGAAACTCTTTACAAGTTAATAATTGGAGCTATCCTATACTTAACTGCTACAAGACCAGATATTATGCAAGCAGTAGGAATGTTAGCAAGATTTCAGTCAAGTCCTAAACAATCCCATCTAGCAGCTGTGAAAAGAATTCTTAGATATCTGAAAGGATTGACTAATTTCAATCTTTGGTATCCTAAGAGTTCAACTCTTATTGTGACAGCTTACTCTGATGCTCATTGGGCCAGAAGCATTTATGATCGAAAAAGTACCAATGGAAATGCATTCTTTATGGGAGATTGTCTTGTATCTTGGCTCAGCAAAAAGAAATCATTTATATCTCTTTCTACAGTTGAAGCCGAATACATAGCTGCTAATAATTATTGTACACAAATTCTATTGATGAAGGAATCCTTGAAGGATATCAACATAGAAACTAAGCAACCAATTAATTTTTTGTGTGACAACACTAGTGCCATCAGTATTTCAAAAAACATGGTGATGCACTCAAAGACCAAAAATATTCAAATCAAATACCATTTTCTCTGAGAATAAGCTTCTGAACAAAATATCAATTTGGGATACGTCAATACAAAAGAACAAATTGCAGATATCTTTACAAAACCTCTTCCATGAGAAGCACTTCAGTATATTCGCCAAAATATGGGGGTCGTTGCTCTTGCATCATTTAAATCAAGCAACATCTTAGGAGGAACAACATGATAAGGGGAGAAACATGAAAATGGGAGCACATTGGCACCCCATTGCCATTGATGTCAAAGGGGGAGAGAAGAAAAATATTTCCATCTAATGACAAAGGGGGGGATTGTTAATCCAAGTTCTCATTAATGGAAATAGGATGAATGAATGAACATACTTGTTCACAGACCAGATAATAGATAATGGAAGACTACATGAATACATATATAACTATGGCATGATGAAGAATCAAACCATAAATAATCCCAAGACATTCTGTCCTACCTCCATTTCTGCAAAAATAAATGATGAGTCACATTAAGAATTATTTTTCTCTACCTTGGAGGAAATTGTTTTCTATGAGACCTTCTTCATCCTCTCGAGTATAATTTTAGCTTTCTAATGACACTCGCCTCCTAACTCCAAATAGTTTATGAGAACTCGAATTTTTAAGATAGAAAAACATATTTGTTACCCAAGCCGACCTATGCCCAATTATTGTAGTCGGCCTCACTTCCAAAAGTTGTGTTTGTTCATTTGTATGACAAATTCATATAAAAAGGAGTTTTGGTCTTCTAGTTTGGACAGAGCAGTTTGGTGAAAAGATCTCAGAGCATTTTTAAATTATTTATTATTAAGGATTAATGAGAACTTCAATCCCTTTTCAAATAATCGAGTACAATAGATGTGTGAGGGCACCAAACTATTTATCTGAGCCCTTCCTTGTCACATGTATGAGGTTTTACAAATATTAGATCTCACATATAACTTTCTTAACCCAAAACAACTCTCCTTTTTTTCCTCCCTGAGTTCGCAAGATGTGAACTGTATAGGTGAAAATCTGAAGTTGGGTTCCAATTTTTGCCCTTTTTTCAGAAAAAAAAAATCATTTTTTTCTATTCTTCAACTTTCTGCAAGCCAAAAAACAATTTCTGTTTAGAATTTCATTTTGCAATAAAAATAAAAGTTGTAAGAAATTTTATTAGCTTTATATTACTTATTTTTTGGAAATTTTTTATACACATTTGATATGTCAACTTAGCGTTTCTTTGAGTGTGTGTTATTTAACAATCAAAGGATTCATAAAAAGTCATGTTAATATGTGCTTCTATATTCTTTGATAACTTAGTGTTTTGACAAATAAAATGTGTTACAACAATCTAGACAGACTCTCCTTTTGTTTCGTTATATTTACAAAACCAACCAATGCATGTCATAATTAGTAGAATTTTTTGAACTCATCCAATATGAAAAAATTTCATATTTTCAATATGTTTCGCGACGCAACAAATTTCTCAACATATAAGTTATCAACTAAAAAATATAAAAGCTACCCATTACAGATGACAGAGCAATGTAATGCACCACAATTTTTTCATTTTTTTTTACACTGTATTTTGGAAGATACAGAATATTGATTTCACTGAATCATAATGACCTTCAGAAAATTGTTTGCACCAGTTTATTACAAAATTAATTAAAATTAGTAAATATTTATGAAATTTCATAAAAGTTACATTAAATTCTGAAATTTTTTTTCTGGGTTACAATAGTTAATTCAGAATGTTTCATGGAGTTTAATTAGTCCAACGTTGAATATATATGTTCAAAGCTTGGCTCTCCGTAATTGCAGATGTGTTAGTTCAACCAGAATTTAAAAGAAAGTTTAGTCGAATTGTTTTTTGCGCTGATGGCCCATCAAGTCTAGCGACACAAAAGTTCAACTAAACTTTTACTTGACTTTCCGTCGGCCGAAAAATATAACTAAGCCCCTCCAAAAAAAGCATTTCGTGGCAATATAAATTGACATAAAAGCATTCATTATTTTCACATAAATTCACACATTTCTTCATTTGGTTTGATTTTGCAAAGGATTGCCTTGGGTTTAAGGACTTTTCTTGGAGGTACATTCAAAGGACATTTTTGCAAAGGATTGTTTCGGGTTGAAGGACTTTTCTTGGAGGTACATTCAAAATAATTTTCCTGGTGGTATGTGATACATTTTTTGGATGTTTTTTGGGCTTCATTCTTTTGAAGGTATTTTATTTTTAGAGGTTTTGGGCTTAATTTTCTTTTTCTTTTTTCAAGTTATTTTGTTTTAGAAGTTTTGGGCTTAATTTTCATTGTTTTTTTTTTCAAGTATTTTATTTTTAGAAGTTTTGGGCTTAATTTTCAAAGGACATTTTCTTGGATGTATTTTGTTTTTAGATGTTTTTGGGCTTAATTTCCAAAAGACATTTTTTTGTTTTAAGGTATTTTGTTTTTAGAAGTTTTGGGCTTAATTTTAATTATTTTTAGAGGTTTTGGACTTAGTTTTCAAAGGACATTTTTTTGGATGTATTTTGTTTTCAGAGGTTTTTGGGCTTAATTTCCAAAAGAATTTTTTTTTTATTTAATTTCAAAATGACTCTTTTTAGGCATATTATCCAAAGGACATTTTTTGGAGGTATTTTTTAAACTGATATTTTTTTAGAGGCTTTTTTGAAGTATTTTTTAAAGAGACATTTTTTAAGAACTTGGAATTGATTTTCAATGGACATTTTTTGGATGTATTTTTTGAAGTGACATTTTTCTAGAGTACATGTTTTGGGTTGAAGTAAATCTTTTATAATTATTTTTTAAAATGAGCTTTTGTCTAACTTTTTAAATGAAATTTTTTTGCAGGACTTGGAAGGAAATATTTGAGTTTTGTTTCATTTTTATAAGACATTTTTTTCTCAATTTTTTTAAAGTACGTGTTCTGGATTGAAGTATGTATTTTTTGCAAAAAATTTAAAATGAGTTTTTTTAAATTAAATCTTTGGCAGTGTCTCTTTTAATTGAGTTTTTTCCTAAATTATTTAAGGAAATTTTTTGAACTTCATACCCGATTATCATGGGAAATCGAAGGAATTTCACAAGAAAATATGATTAAACAAGAGACCCTAAGGAACGTAGGGAAGAGGGGAGAGAATATCACAAAATAAAGAGAGAAGCACTCTCAAATATTGAAGGGGAAAATCAACCTCAACTAGAAGTTGAAGCAGGTATGTAAATGTAAAGATTGTGAAGTTGATACTTAAAATTTTCCTAGTGTAAAATGTGAAGCTTAATTTTTATTTCATGAAATAATTTGAAAAATATTTTTGCAATGTAAATAGAGAGGGATATTCCTCAAAACATCGATGATGAGCTGTAAAATTTTGAAAGAGATATTGAACCAATGATTGAATATTGTGAAAACGTTGAAAGAAATTCAAGTGGAGAAATTGAATAAGAATATATATATATATATATATATATATATATATATATATATATATATTAAAAAATATGTATAATTTCAATAATACATGTATCTATTCAACACACACACACACACATATATATGTTGAACACATGCATGTATTATTGAAATTATACATATTTATTAATTTATTTATTTATTGAATATTTAAACTTATTATGTACTATTCATTCGAATATGTACATATGAAATCAATGTTGATGATGAGATGTTAGAAAATGTTGACATTCACACGTACGGAGATAAAAGAGCTGACCATGTTATATGATATCATGTTAAACACATTTTTGATACATATTTCATAAAGGAAAATGTGACAGTTCAAGCCCAAATGTTGTAAGGTCTCTTATCATTAAGGAAATTAAAAGAAGCTATGACTTTATTGGGGATTTGAAAATCAACAAAAGATAAAAAAAAAATGAAGGAAAATGTGATACAAAATATAAATAGTGTTATAAATTCAATTAGAAGATCTAGATAGAAAAATGTTTCATTTGTACATAGAGAAATACATATGTCAGTGGTTTCACCAAGTACTAAAGAGAATTTCTTGTTAAAATCTATGGCACGAGCATTAGGAACCTCATGAAAAATGTTTCACAAACATCGGAAATTTCGATTGCAAATAGATGTAAATGATGAACTCGCTTGTTGGAGAGCTATTTGTAGGAAACCATACAAAGATAGACTTGGAGAAAGTGTTAAAAAAACAATATATGAATTTTGGAAGAAAAATTCACCTGTTTTTCCAAAATGCAAGGGTTGTGATGTGAAGAAAAATAGCACAAAATCAGTACGAAGAACATGAAAAACATTCCTTGGAGACCACTCAGATAGAGTTGTTTAACAAGTTCAAAGAAGAGAATTGTGCAATTCGTGAGTCAATCAGTGATTTTGTTCAATAAAAACCATGGTATGTAAAACCTATCACTGTACACAATGCTTGTTGTTGTCATTATCATGTGGAATTTCAGTTATATTATGACACATTCCTTAATTTTCATAGAAAATTTTGGAAAGATTCACCTCCTCCTTCCATTGTCTGTGATTTCATATCTCAAATTATATGTGGAAGAGAAAGCAGTGAATTATTTTACGAAAAGAAATGTGTTGCTGGTAAAAACATGCGATGATCATGGAAATTTGAATAAATTTTTAAAAAAAATATCGTACTGATATAAATGATCAATCATTTCCCAACATGAAAGTGAAATGGAAGAGATATGAATATATCCATACATCAATTCAAGGTTCAAATAGTGCTAAAAGAATTGAATTACAAGAAGAAGAAATTTTTGTGATAGATTTTTTGAGAAAGTTTGAGGAAAAAATTTATAAATACATCAAGCACTCCCATAGAGCTTGATGGCAGGACTTGAAATTCAAAAAATCCTATGATTTTTTTCCACGAGGGACCATTTTTTTAGTAATTGATTTTGTAAGAAAAATACACATTTGTTCCACAAAAATAAATTCAAAGTTAATAATATCATTTTGCCAATTCTCCATGCTCGTTGATATCCTATATAAACATGCTAAAAAAAACGTCGATCATATAGAAAGCACTAGTGAAAATCGGCATGTTATTATAGAATGTCACTTTTATATCAATGACGATCATACACATAATACATATTTTGTACAAAAATGTTTTAGAAAGATTTATGACTTGTTAAAAAATCGTGCGATAAAATTCAATGAACGTTGGATATGGTTAGATGGATGCACCGATCAGTTGAAATCTTCACAATCATCCCTTTGGTTGTTGTTGGAATTTTGTTGAGACTGGCCATGGAAAAGGAGAACATAACGGTGCAGGGGCATCCATAAAATGAGCACTTCAAAGATATGAAATGAACCCCTCTACAAATTGACTTGTGGATGCTAAAGAAGTTGTTCAATGGTGCATCGTCACTCCAAGCCATGAGACTAACCGATCAAAGGAAATGTGAAGGTACATTCAATTTAATTTTTATTGGATATCCAATTTTAAATAATGTACATTTATCACAATGATTATCTTTGATGGTATTTTCATATCATATTTACATTCTTTTTTGAATTTTCCATATACAGGTTTTTTTGGCATATTTGGGTTGTAGATATAGATAGATCAATTGGAAATGACATTGAAACAATAAAATGGACTTGTAAATTGCATTCAATTAAAACAAAGTTGTCCACAAATTTGTTTGCATTTAATAAAAGAAAATATTTTTGTTTTTTTCATTTTTTCATAGACAACACATAATCCAATGATGTTTGTGAAAAAAAATGCATGTAAAAGAATGGAAACATACAGAGCTAAATACAAAAGGGAAAATGTTCGTTGCAATGTTTGAAGAAATTCAATCAGAGGAGACTACAATATCATCCGATGGTGACAGAGTTTATGATCTTGTTACAGAAGGTAACATTTGAATTGCTTTAAAATGATAGAGATCTAGAAATAGATACTACAATTATTTTAAAGTTATTTTTTCATGTTAATTATGATCTAAATTTTAATACATAAGTTTGCTTTATTGTGCAGGAGATTCTTTTGATGTAATTGCACCTACTGACCACGATGAATGTGAAGTATTATTTGATGCGTTGCACTGAATGAAGGATGAAATTACTAGAAAACTATAATGATCAAGGTTTTCCATATGACAGAGGATCTATTATACTAAAAGTTTTTTTTTTCAAACAAACTATTCATATTGGGGATTCTGTTTAAATTGAAGACTATGAACCTAATTTCATAAGTTGTCAATATAGTCACTTGGTGTGTGCATCACACATAAATTTGATGAGGTCCAATCAAAGAAAAAAACAAAAATTAAGAAATAGAAAATTTCAAAATCTGATCATGAACGGATCTTTGAAGATGTCATTCGATTGGAAATTTTTTGATTGAACTGCCCAAAAATTTATTCTCTTTGGATTCATGTTTTCAAAGTTCCAGAACTCGACTAAAAATTGAAATTCCTTGTCATGTTATCTGTGCAAGTGTTTGCACATGTACATTTTTTTGGTACATGCACACTAGTATCAACTAAAAGTAGCTTTTCTATACATGCATTGATGAAAATGTTGCATATATATATATATATATATATATATATATATATAATGAAGTTCACTAAAAGTAGCTTTTCTATGTGCATGGATGAAAAATGTTGCAAGTACTCGATATATATGTTCCAGAAGTATTGAATATATATATGTTTTAAAATTCAATTAACTGAAAGTAGCTTTTCTATGTGCATTGATGAAAAATGTTGCAAGTACTGGATATATATGTTCTAGAATGCAATTAACTGAAAGTAGTTTTTCTATCTGCATTGATGAAAAATGTTGCACGTACTGGATATATACATGTTCTAGGAAATTAACTAAAAGTAGCTTTTCTATGTGCATTGATGAAAAATGTTGCATGTATTGGATACATATATGTTCTAGAATGCAATAAATTGTTCAAGTAGTTTTAGTATGTGCATTGATGAAAAATGTTTGACGTACTGAATATATACGTTCTAAAATGAAATTAACTGAAAGTAGCTTTTCTATTTGCATTGATGAGGAATGTTGAAGTACTGGATTTATATGTTGTAGAATGCAATTAACTGAATGTATCTTTTCTATGTACATTGATGGAAAATTTTCCGCGTACTGGATATATATGTTCTAGAATGGAATTAACAGGAAGTAGCTTTTCTATACATGCATTGATGAAAAATGTTCCACGTACTGGATATATATACATTATAGAATGCATTTTTAAAATTTTATGATTGTTTGACACATCTAACAAGAACTAGACTCTTATGATTCTTTACCTATATATATATACATATATATCTGTGTGTGTGTGTGTGTGTGTGTGTGTGTGTGTGTGTGTTTATTTTACTTCAATCATTTTAACATATATATTCAAACATGTACTTAAACCATTTCTACATGTACATATATTCATGTGAATTTTTTTCTGTTCTGTTTGGAAAATGACAACTTGAATTTTAAAAACAAAACATTATATCATAATCACATGTCAAATGTAGTTCAACCATCCATTAAAAACAAAAAATTATAGATCACAAGTATAAAGTATCAAGTAACATTACTTCACATGCCAAATGTAATTCAACCATCCAAAACTTAGGTTTTAAAAACAAAACAAAACATAACACAACATTACTTCACATCACATGCCAAATGTAGTTCAATCATCCAAAACTTAAGTTTTAAAAACAATATATATCACATTCACATGTACCAAACGTAGTTCACATAAAATATGTCCAAAATTTGTACATCTCACCAGTATCAAGTATCAAGTATCAAGTTATATATGACTTCATCTAGATAAGACTATATATAAAAAAGTAAATTTAAGACTAAATCTATTGAAAATATAATGTTTCACATGTGTAGGTGCATCATCGATCAAATAGTGCATGTGCATCATCAATCAAATACATATGGATGTACTGTCTCTCCCAGCAAGGTCACGATCCTCGAGCTATGCTCTAGAGCGTGGGGAACTTGTACACAATGTGTAAAAACATTAAAATTTAATGTTCTAAAATTGAGTGAGAATATATAGAAATTCATGTAAAAAACAAAATTTAAAAAAGAAATCATGCAATACCTCATGAGGTTCCCTCTCCATTTGTTGCTCATCTATTAAAACTTCCTCCACTGGAACATATTCAATAGTAAATTGTACAATATATATATAATTAATTTTCAAATGAAAATGCATATATAAACTTATTTTCAATAATATTAAAAAAATGTTACACAACTTGTTCAAATGGCTGAAATGGTGTTGATGTTCCTAACTCCATCACTAGAGACTGTGGAGAAAAGAAATCCTTTACATGAACCTAAAATTCAAAAAATTTGAAGCTCAAGATCAAGGTCTCAATTTATAATAAAACTTTTGAACTTCAATTTATAAGTTATAACTTAAAAACATATATTTAAGTGAAAAATTGAATACTTTTGCTAGTGGATTTGACACATCTCCTAAGAGAGGCTCTAAAAGAAAATCTCCAAAAACCTAAAATTCAAAAAAAAATTAATAACTCAAGATCTCTAGACCTCAATTTATAATAAAACTAAACTTCAATTTATAACTTAAAAACATATATATATTTAAGTGAAAATTTGAATACTTGTGTTGGTGAATTTGGTACATCTCCTAAGAGTGGCTCAGAAAGAAAATCTCCAATAACCTAAAATTCAAAAAATTTAAAATAACTCAAGATCTAGATATATCTCATTTTTTAATGGAAATTTTTAAGTTGGAATATAAAACTTAAAATTTAAATTTTAAAAGTGAAAAATTGTTCATACTTGTGATGGTGGATTTGATACATCTCCCAATGTAGAAGAAGGTACCACCATCCCAAAAATATTGGACAAAATCAAAATATGTTAAAACATTTTATTATATATATCTACATGTACATGTGTGCACAATTATTTATTTTAAAAATATCTCATCATGTCTCGATATATATAATAATAGATAAAAAATAATTGTACATCAGCATGTGTTCACTTGAAAAAAACTAACATTTTCCAACATATCTTCATAGGGATAACGATCTTGATAGTATGATTGATGGTGAGACCCATCTTGATTGTTTGAACCAGAGGCTCCGACTGTGATATTAACATTTTCTTCATTCATCAAGTCTGGCAATTGGAAATGGTGTTAACATATAATGATACATTTTTGTTAGATTAATGCATACAAATAAATTTATGTATATATGTATTTATTACAAATTATACATGTGTTAAAATAATTGAACCCTAACCATTAACACATACTGTTTCCATGCCCTCTTTCTCATGAACAATTAGGTCCTGCCAACCATTGCGAAAATTCATTGCATATGTTTTGAGATCTTAAACACTCATGTTATCAATCTCTTCATCTATATAATACACAAAATTAGAGCATGCATTATCATGTGCTCTTTATCAATTCAGACAAACATCAACTCCACCCAATCCACTGTGAACATTGTCAATGATAGCATCCCTTGCTTCTCGACTAATTTGAGAAGTGGCATCCATATCTCAGTGCAAAGTTTTGACATGAAGAGATCGACTAACCAATGGTGGCTCAGTGTGAGGCAACTCAACATCAAACCTAGCGCCCCTACAGTCACACAATCGACCTTTCTCATAAACAAAAAATTTAGAGGGAACGTCATTGTAATTGGGTTCTATTTGCAAAAATAATTCTGCATAAAATAATTTTTCAAAATAAAGCAGAACCTCATCGTTCCATGAGATTTTTCCATAGGCCAAAAGGTGTCTATCATATAAATAGTGAGCTATATGAAGGTGCTTGAAACATTGCACCTTTAACATATTTCTTTTCGACCCTTCTTTGAAATTAAAGATAGAATTGGCCATTTCTATTGTAACTCTTTGTTTAAAAACCTCCCATTTATCGGGACCCATCACTTTTTCCTTTCTTTCTCTCATCACGTATACAAAAGTATCAGTGGTTGGCCCAAGCTTGAGGTACACATCTACTATTTTTCTTAAAGAGTGTGTAACTATTTGCAAGCTTTGTTGACTCTTAGCAGATAGAGTCAGAGCCACGAGATCTCTCTTCAATTTTTGATGAAGATGTTGACACCTTTCTAAGGTGCATTGCTGCATGTTTGTTTCTCAAGGTATATCATAAATTTCAAATGGATAATTCATGGTTGGTGGACAAACTTCTTCTTGAATGATGCGTTCTGCTCTACGTCTTTTTTTAGCAACATTTGGAGCAACATTTTCAGCCTTTGCATCAATATATAATATTTTGTATATTAAAAAAACACATGTAACAAATTTGTACAAATTGAATGAAAAAAATATTTAAATTGATGGCCACCTCGATGTGGTTGGCTAGCATCTTGCCCACCGTGAGACTGTTGAGAACTAGAACAACCCCGCCGAGAACTAGAACAACCCCGCCGAGAACTAGAACAACCATCGATTGGTTGAGAACCAACATGACCATCCGTTGATTGGCCTCAGGGTGAATACGTATCACCACCTTCATGCAATCTTCGAGCACTTATTAATGGTCCTCTAAGGGAATGTCAACCACCACCAACCTTATGAGACGAGAGAGAAGCTTCATAAAAAAATATGAATTTATAATCAATTCAAAAATATATTCATACATATAAATACATGTACATATTCATTGATTAAATTGCGTGAAGCATGGGCATGCTCCATTGATGGAGTAGACACCCTTGTCCTCTTAGCTCGTAAAAAATAAAAAATGAAACTTATTAACAACTAATTTAACTCAAAAAATTGATAAAAAATAAATTCCATATGTACACACATGTAAGTATATGTATGGAGATTTAAGATTATATTTAAATACCATGAACATCCCTCGATCCTTGATCCCCCTCTCTCGTAGAGATATGGGATTCTATTGATCTTCTTCATTCATCCTCCATGATATATATATATTTCTAAATTACTATTTAAAATAAATTCAAAATAAATTTCAGAAAATTAATGTAATTTAGTGTACACAAATTATGTAAAACACCACTTTCAAAGCACTAATTGATGTTTGAAACTCAATTTAAGAAAAACAATTATAAAAATGTTAATTTCACCAAATTGCGCTTTTCATGGTGGGAGCACACTTGGAATAAAATTGAAAAAAACACATGGTCATTAAAAAAGAAGCGTGAAACTCCATTTAAACAAAAAATTGTTGAAGTCCTCACATTTTAATTTTATAAATATTTGAAGTTCACCATTTGATGAAAATGTGAAGTTCATCAAGTTATGCTTTGCATGGTGTGGTGGGAGCACACTTGGTATATAATTGAAAAAACACATGATCATTAAAAAACACACATTTATAAATACAAAACACACACATATCCAAGATATGTTACAATGTCCATTAATAAATTTTGAAGGAGAGCGTCTCAACACTAATTCATCTTCGAGAGATGAATCTTGAATTTTTGAAGAAGAGCATCACAAAACTAACTCATCTTTGAGAGATGAACCTAGCATTGGCATTGCCCCGTATAATTCTAATTCATCTATTAATTCATATTTGATAGATGAATCCTGAATTGGCATTTCCCCACGCAATAGATCAATAGACATCTTATTCACATTTGTACAATGTCTTATACTAAAAAAATGAAATTAGCTAACAATATTGTTTTCTTTTCCATGTAGTTGTTTTAGCCTCTACTTCTTAGCTTGGTACACACCTTTCATCTGGCTACAAAAAAGTTTGAAATTGGTGAAAACTACAATTCCATTTGATTCATACTCCCTATTTGTTCCCAAGCCTTCTATCAACGCAATATAATATCCCTCATTGTTTGTTTTTCTTCCCGGTATATTTATTTTCCTTTAGAAGACCTTGCTAGTTGCAATATTGGAAAGCACATATGTAATCACTCCTTTCCTTAGATTGGGATATCAAGAAAAATCTATGCATAATGTCCATTTTTCTACCATATTTACTGGTTTTTTTATCCCTAAAAAAAAGAAATTGAATAAAAATATATTAAATTAACATTTATTGCAAATGCATGGGAGAAACACATGTGAATGAAATAAATGACATGTGCCTAGTTTATCTTAAATTTTGACTTAAAATTTATGGTAAAATTCACATCTAGAAATGAGATGCATTAAACATTGAATTTCATAGAGTTTAAGTGAGATTTATGACACATATACATGGTCAATACATGGTTTGCATGAAAAATTTCCTTTAAAGTTATGGCAAAAATCACATCTAGAAATGACATCCCTTAAGAAAGGATGAGATCCAGAGGATACCTAACCCTTTACATACTCCTTTATAACTTGTAGAAGTTAAGACTCAACAAAAAAACTAAAATCCTATGGAATTTCAACCACTTTGGGTTCATTTTTCAGGCCTTAAAGTTTGCCTTGAATTAATGGGGGAAAGCCTTGAGTTTGGGGGATCCTATCCTATGATAGTTCAACCAATTTAGGTTTAGTTTTTAGGCCTTAAAATTTTCCCTGAATTAATGGGAGAAAGCCTTTAGTTTGTGGGAGAAATGACATTTACATGGTTTTCAAAATTATTTTATGCACTTACTAAAACAACTAGTTGTGGTGGTTGATGAAGTTATGTAAAAATACACACCTTTATGAGTTTGTGGGAGAAATGAAATAGAAATGACACATGCCTTAAATTTTTCCTAAAATTTTATGGGAGAAGGGAGAAATGACACATGTACAAGGTTTGCCTTCAAGTGGTAGTGGTTTATGGATATTAAAATGAAGAACTTCTATTTATGTTCTAGAGATTGATTGTAGGGGAATTTACTGGATATCTCACCTTTGAGAAAAGATGAGATCTAGAGGCTACTTGGCCCTTTATAGAGTCTACCTTTAGAACTTGTAGAAGTTGACACTCAACAGACATACTAAAATCTTATGGAAGTTCAAAATCCAATGAATGTTCAGCCACTTTAGGTTCAATTTTTAGGCCTTAAATTTTGCCTTGAATTAAATAGAGAAAGCCTTTAGTTTGTGGGAGAAATGGCATTTACATGGTTTGAAAATTTATTTTATGCACTTACGAAAAACAACTAGTGGTGGTGGTTGAGGAAGTTATGTCAAAATTTGTGCACCTTTATGAGTTTGTGGGAGAAATGACAAATTTCATTATAGTTTATGGGATAAATAAAATAGAAATGAAACATGCCTTAAATTTTTCCTAAAATTTTATGGGAGAAGGGAGGACTGACACATGTACAAGGTTTGCCTTAAAGTGGGCCTTAAAGGATTGAATGTAAGGGAATTTACTGGATATGTCACTTTTAAGAAAAGATGAGATCCAGAGGCTACCTAGCCCTTTACAGACTTTGTCTTTAGAACTTGTAGAAGTTAACACTCAGCAGACAGACTAAAATCCTATGGAAGTTAAAAATGCTATGAGAGTTCAACCACTTTAGGTTCAATTTTTAGGCCTTAAATTTTTCCTTGAATTAATGGGAGAAAGCCTTTAGTTTGTGGGAGAAATGAAATTTGCATGGTTTGCAATATAATTTTATGCACTTACTAAAACAACTAGTGATAGTGGTTGATGAATTTATGTCAAAATCCATACCTTGGTGAGTTTGTGGGAGAAATGATAAATTTCCTTATAGTTTATGGGAGAAACGAAATAGAAATGATGCATGCCTTAAAGTTTTCTTAAAATTTTATAGGAGAAGGGAGAAATCATACATGTACAAGGTTTTCCTTAAAGTGGTAGTGGTTTATGGATATTAAAATGAAGAACTTCTATTTCTGTTCCAGAGATTGACTGTAGGGGAATTTACTGGATATGTCACCTTCGAGAAAAGATGAGATCCAGAGGCTACATGGCCCTTTACAGAATCTGCCTTTAGAACTTGTAGAAGTTAACACTAAATAGACACACTAAAATCCTATGGAAGTTCAACATCCTATGAGACTTCAACCACTTTAGGTTCACCTTTTAGACCTTAAAGTTTGCCTTGGATTGATGCATGAAATCCTTTAGTTTGTAGGAGAAATGGAATTCACATGGTTTGCAAAATTATTTGATGTAGTTACTAAAATAACTAGTGGTAGTGGTGGATGAAGTTATGTCAAAAGTCACACCTTTATGAGTTTGTGGGAGAAATGACAAATTGCCTTATAGTTTATGGGAGAAATGAAATAAAAATGACAATGCATTAAAGTTTGCCTAAATGTTTATTGGAGAAGGGAGAAATGACACATGTACAAGGTTTTCCTTAAAGTGGTAGTAGTTTATGGATATTAAAATGAACAACTTCTATTTCTCTTCCAGAGATTGATTGTAGGGGCATTTATTGGATTTGTCACCTTTGAGAAAATATGAGATCCAGAGGCTACCTGGCCCTTTACAGACTCTGAATTTAGAACTTGTAGAAGTTAACACTCAATGGACAGACTAAAATCCTATGAAAGTTCAAAATCCTATGAGATTTCAGCCACTTTAGGTTTAGTTTCTGGGCCTTAAATTTTGCCTTCAATTAATGGGTTAAATCCTTTAGTTTGTGGGAGAAATGTGATTTACATGCTTTGAAAATTTATTTTATGTACTTACTAAAAGAAATATTGGTAGTGGTTGATGAAGTTATGTCAAAAGTCACACCTTTATAAGGTTCTGGGAGAAATTCCAAATTTCCTTATAGTTTATGGGAGAAATGAAATAGAAATGACACATGCCTTAAAGTTTTCCTAAAAGTTTATTGAAGACGGGAGAAATGACACGTGTACAAGGTTTTCCTTAAAGTGGTAGTGGTTTAAGGATATTAAAATGAATAACTTATACTTCTATTCCACTGGATATGTCACCTTTGAGAAAATATGAGATCGAGAGGCTACCTGGCCCTTTACAGACTCTGCCTTTAGAACTTGTCGAAGTTAACACTCAAGAATTTTACAAGAGTTTTACAACTTGAACATCAACCTACACTATCATAATATCATTATACATAATCTAGATTATTAATATCCATCACATCATAAAACACTCCACTTTTAACGTTTTACAAGATTACAAGCTTCATGGATGGTTTAAATTTAGGTACATTAATGAAATACATTGGGCTTATTTAAATATTACAAGAATTCCGAGTTGCCGAATTCCTTGTGTGAAATCCTTTGTGGTGTTTAATTATGTTCATTCTATGTGAATGTCTGTTCATTTTGTTGATGAATTCTATGTGAAATCCTTTGTGGTGTTTAATTATGTTCATTCTATGGCAATTACCTCAAATAAAATGTGTTTTGGAAATACGTTGCACAAAATACCTTAGTTAATTTAAGTATCATAATTGAGATGTACATAGAAGTATTTCTAATGTAATTATAAAAATTTAAATATGTAAAATACATGTGTGAAGGGAAAACACAGAGTATAAGAGACTAAGGATATTTTTACAAGAGGGTTTTTCCTGAATTATAAAACAATATAATTTTGTAAGAAAATATAAATATAATTATACTTTGAACTGAGTTAAGAAAGTCAAAGTAGTGATTCTAAAAAGCATGTAATCTTAGGATGTAAATATATATAAGAATCAAAGGCAAATGAAATGAAATAAACATAATTATATACTTTTTTTTATCAAATCTGGAGTTGGATATAAATTATCGATTTCTTCAACATAAGCTTGAAAAGAAAGAAATTCTAGATCTTTGTTATAGTTTCCAAGAGTGACATGAAGGATATAAACAAGGGAAATAGAAAATCTACAAAAAAAAAAGAAATTTAAAATAACAAATTCGGAAATACAAAAGAGTGAAATTGAAATCGAATTTCATTAAGGTAGGAAATTATTTATCTATCTATAGGTGGGTAAATCTCAAAGTTAAGGCACTAACATGGAAGCATATCCTAGCAATGCTGGCTGTCTAAATAAAGCAATTGTATTTGTAACTACTAGCTTATGCATAATACAAGTGCTACTATAATCATGTTTACATGAATATAAAGTGTTACTATATACATCACTACTAGTAATTATGTAGAGACTTATATGCTTATATGTGAATAGTGTAAGTACCATATGTATTGAGACTAGTAAGCGTTCCATGAAAAGGTGATATAAAGCTCTTTGTAAGTAGAAGCTATACCACCAACATCAAGCTTATTATGGAAACATAGTAGATAAGCTTATATGAACTAATGTAGATGATTACTATAGCTTGTAAGGGTAATTAATGAACAGAGAAACATGGAAGCTGCTTATACCTGTAATTAGCTTATACTGGTACAATGTGATTAGCACTTGTATTATATAGTTGTACGAGTTATGAGTGAGTATAAGTATTACTAATTCCTGTTGTGTTGAAGGTATCTAATTAAGTGAGTTCCTGTGATTTAGATGTTATGCTCTTATGTATGTGATGTTCTGGCTGGTGATGTGACTGTGTAGTATATGTGATGTGTTGGTTCCTACTATGTATCTAATGGAGAATGGCTCAGTAGAGAATTGAGAATGTTTTTAAGTGTTGGGTATGTGTTATATTCTTTCCAGGACTAGTTACACATGGAGGCGTCACAAGGGGGGCAGCAGTGCCCCGGGAAAATTTTTTGGGTCCTTATTTTTTCGTAGGCAGACCCGCCCATGGTTTTGTGCATGGGTTTGCACATGGTTTTGAAGCATGATGGTTTTTGGACCCTGGTATTTTGTAGATCCAGTCAAGGGAACTACAGTTATGTTCTAATCCAGGGTTAATGGATTGGGGTTTATGTATGCTTCAGCATGTATATATTTGCGTTGTAAGACTAAAAGGGAAATAATGAAAAATCAAGTCGGTCGTCCTGATTTGGGATCGAGGGGAAAATCTCTGTGTTTATCTGTTTTATGTTTTATGCTCTCACTAGTGTTTATTTTCTGTTTTTATATTCGTTTGTAGATAATTTCTATACGGGGTTAAAACCTACATTTGGTATCATAGCAGTTTCAACTTCAAGGGGATGCCTTTGCTGCTGAGGGGGTTATTTCTTCGACCTGAGGTAGACACTGTTCAGTGGGATATCTGTGGGATTGATTCTTGCGATGAAAGAATATGGCAAGCAGTAGGAAGATAGAGATCAAGAAATTTAATGGTAAGAGCTTTGAGTTGTGGAAGCTCAAGATGGAGGATCTACTAGTGGATAAAGACCAGTGGATCACGGTAGATCCAGGTACTAAACCAATGAAAATGTCAAATGAAGACTACAAGAAGCTAGATCATAAGGAAAAGAGCACTATACAGTTGTGTGTCTCAGATTTATTATTGTTGAATGTATCTAGGGAAGCTACGACAAAGACCTTATGGGAAAAACTTGGGACTTTGTACCAATCTAAGTCTCTGGTGAATAAATTTTTCCTATGGAAAAAATTGTATAACTTGAGGATGAAGGATGGAGACTCGGTGATAGATCATCTGAAAACCTTCAATATTTTGGTAAATCAACTCCCATTTGTTGATATTAAAATCTCAAATGAACATAAGTGCATCATTTTGTTGTGTTCTCTACCAAACTCGTGGGACAGTCTGGTTATTGCAATAGGTAGCAATAAAACTACCTTGAATTTTTATGACATTGTCTCAGCCTTACTATCAGAGGAAATGAGATGGAGAAATATGGAGGGTCAGAATGGATATGCCTTATCTGTACGAGGAAGGTCCCAGAAAAGAAGCAAGAATAATGTTTCGAGTAGGAGATCTAAATCTAGAGGGATATTTAAATCTTCTGGAAAGTTTATAAAGGTGTGCTGGAAATGCAGAAAGGAAGGGCACTACAAAAAGGACTATAGATCTAAAGCTCCTGAGAAAGGAAAGGGATTTGAGGATGCTCCTTCTGCAGAGGCAAAAACCACCTTGGTTGAAGGTGGGGATGTGTATTTGGCTTCCTCCTCAAATACACATGTAGATCGTGAGTCATGGTTGATTGACTCAGGTGCATCCTTTCACTTCACTCCCCATAGGGAATGGTTTTGTGAGTATGAGAAATACGATGGAGGTGATGTTTTCTTAGGGGATGATACGAAGGCCAGAATCATCGGACATGGAAAATTTAAGCTGAAGCTGCAAGGTGGAAGGATTAGAACAGTTCCGGTATTCTGCACATTCTTGCACTAGCCAAAAATCTAATTTCTGTAAGCAAGATGGATGATGCAGGTGTAAAAATAGTGTTTGAGAAAGATGCATGTACGATGGTTCGAGGAGCACTGGTATTAATGCGAGAAGTTCACATTGGAACTCTGTACAAGATTTAGGGAAGAACTATTATTGATGGGTGCAATAGTTATGTGGTTCCGAAAGTGGAGCAGAAAGCCTAGTGATCTCTGGAGAAAAGACCATGCTATTCCATCAAAGGCTTGGAAATATTGGAGAGAAGGACCTTCGAATACTGCATGGAAATGGTATGGTAGAAGTTATGTCTAATAGTTGTCTGGATTTCAATTTCTGTGAACATTTTGTATAACAGAAGAAGAATCAGGTGAGTTTTCCTTCTGGTGCTAAGAGGGAAAACAAGATATTAGACCTAGTGCACAGTGATGTGTTTGTACCTGTGTCAGTTCCATCATTGGGTAAGCCTGTGTACTATGTTTCATTCATAGATGACTTTTCAAGGAATACAAGAATATATTTCTTGAGGAAGAAATCTAAAGTCGTTGACAGATTTAAAGAATTTAAGTCTTTGGTGGAAAATGAGACAGCAAAGAAGATAAAGGTGCCGAGGACAGATAATGGTGGGGAGTTCTGCAAGAAATAATTTGAAGAGTTTTGTAAGAAGTGTGGTATAGCATATCAGAACACTACTCCATACACATCTCAGCAAAATGGAGTTTCCAAAAGAATGAACAGAATGTTGATGGAAAAGGCAAGAAGCATGCTCAGTGGTATTCGGTTAGGACAAGGATTTTGGGTAGAGGCAGTGGATAGTGGATGTTACTTGGTTAACATATCACCTTCATATGCATTGGAGGATAATACTCCACATGAGGTATGGACTGGTAAGAAACCCTCTCTTTCACATCTGAGCGTATTTGGATGTGATGCATATGTGCATGTTCCAAAGGAGAAAAGGACCAAGTTGGATAATAAATCTAGAAGGTGCATCTTTATTGGGTATAAGGATGATTTAAAGGGTTACAACCTTTGGAACCCAAAAACAAGGAAGGTTGTGTATAGCCGAGATGTGGTGTTTATAGAGGTGAAAGATGTTGTTAAACATGAAGTCCTACCAAAGGAGCTTTAGAAGATAGAGTTTGAGCTAAAGGAGGATGAATCAGACTCAACAACAGAAGAAGGCTAAGAAGAGGAAGAGCCACAAAATCCAGCCATGAGAAGATAAGTTCAAGAAAGAAGACAACCAGAAAGGTATATTCCATCTTCTTTCGGTTCAAATTTTTCTTTAACTATAACTGATGATGATCCCAAAACCGTCAGGGAGGAAGTAGATTCAGAGCATGGAAAACTCTAGAAGGAGGCCATGGTTTATGAAATGGAATCCTTGCATAAAAATGAGGCACGGGATTTGGTGGAGTTGTCAGCTGGAAGGAAGCCCATCGGGAGAAAATGGGTGTTTAAGAAGAAGATGAATGTAGAAGTCAAGGTGGAGAAATACAAAGCTCGGTTGGTAGCAAAAGGTTATTCGTAGGTGTCGAGAATTGATTTTGGTGATATTTTTTCTCCTGTTGCCAAAGTTACTTCTATTATGTTACTTTTATCTATTGCTGCTGCATTTTATTTTGAGGTAGAACAGATTGATGTGAAGAAGGCATTTCTTCACGGGGATCTGGAAGAGGAGATCTACGTGAAACAACCTGAAAGATTTATGGTGAAGGGGAAGAAAGAGCTGGTATGTAGGTTAAAGAAGTCTCTGTATGGGTTAAGATAGTCACCAAGGATGTGGTATCAGAAATTTGATACATATATACAAGGACTTGGCTTCACCAGATGCAAGGAGGATCACTATGTTTATTTTAAATTAATTGGTGACCATGTTATTTATTTGGTCTTGCATGTTGATGATATGTTTTTTATTGGAAATGACAAAGAAATTATCCAAGATTTGAAGACCCAACTATTCTCCAAATTCGACATGAAGGATGTTGGTGCTGCAAACTATATTTTGGGCATGGAAATTAAAAGAGATCGGGCAAAGAGGAAGCTCTGGTTAAACTTGAGGAAGTATGTCAAGACTATAATGTAGAGGTTCATTATGCAGGATGGTAAAATGGTGAATGTTCTGATTCTTGTAGGTGTAAAGTTGTCTGGTGAATAGTGTCCCAAGACATAGGAAGAAGAGGAAGATATAATATGTCTTCCTTATGCAAGTGCAGTGAGTAGCCTGATGTACGCAATGGTCTGTACTAGACCAGACATTGCACATGCAGTGGGAGTATTGAACATGTTTATGTCAAAACTAGGGAAGGAGAATTGAACATCAGTGAAGTGGGTTTTCAGATATTTTTGTGGCACTAGTGATTATGGCTTATGCTACCAGGGAACACTAGGATTGGAAAGAGTATTGGAAATTTGTGGTTTTGTTGATGCTGACTAGGCTGGAGATTTGGACCAAAGAAGATCTACAAGTGGGTATGTGTTTAGCCTATTTGGAGGTGCAGTCAGTTGGATGAGTAAAAGACAGTCTGTAGTGGCTCTTTCAACTACAGAGGAAGAATACATGGTAGCCATTCATGCAAGGAAGGAAGAAGTGTCGTTGTAGAGATTGTGTTCAACTATGGGGTTGGTGTAGCAAGCTATAAGGATAGACTGTGATAGCCAAAGTGAAATTTTCTTGGCTAAGAACCCTGCTTATCATTCAAATACAAAGCACATTGATGTTCAATATCAATTTGTGAGATATATGGTTGAGGCTAAAAGGGTGTTGACGGTAAAGGTGGATGCCTTGAAGAATTATGTAGATGCATTGACGGAGTTTGTGAGCACTCAGAAGTTATCTTGGCATAGAGAAACAATGGGTGTTGCAAAGCTGGTCTAATGACTCAGATCTCTTGTGGCCCCCTGTGGAAAGAAAAAAAAAAGTGGGAGAATGTTGGGTATGTGTTATATTCTTTCCACGACTAGTCATGCACAGGGGGCGATAGACGCCCCTGTACATTGTGCCGGGCGCAACATCCCCCCTGTCGGGGTCCGAGGCAGCGCCTCGGGAAATATGTTTGGGTCCTTATTTTTTGGTGGGAAGACCCACCCATGGTTTTGTGCATGGGTTTGCATATGGTTTTGGGGCATGATGGTTTTCGGCCCCTAGTATTTTATAGTTCCAGTCAAGGGACCTACAGTTATGTTCTAATCTATGGTTAATTGATTGGGGTTTATGTATGCTTCAGCATGTATATATGTGCTGTAACACTAAAAGGAAAATAATGAAAAATCAAGTTGGCCGTCCTAATTTGGGATCCAGGGGAAAATCTCTGTATTTATTTGTTTTATGTTTTATGCTCTCGCTATTGTTTATTTTCTATTCTTAGATTCGTTTGTAGATAATTTCTGTATAGGGTTAAAAGCTACAGTAAGTGGTTAAAGTTGAGTACAAAGTGTTTAAGTGTTGTCCAAATGATGGAAAGTACCCGGCCGAATTCATAACTTAATTTTCCGGAGTTGGATATAAATTATTAATTTTTGCATCAGAAGATTGAAAAGAAAGAAATTCTAGATCTTTGTTATAGTTTCCAAGAGTGACATGAAGGATCGAAACAATGGAAACAAAAAATCAATGAAAAAAATAAAGAAATTAAAAATAACAAAATCGTAAATACATAAGAGTGAAATTGAAATGAACTAATGAAAAACCAAACTAACAATCTTCTAAAGACAAAGCAAACCAACATAATTAATTTATGTTGGTTTACTAATTAATTTACTTCATGTGCTACTCTACAAAATGTGTTTGCACCCCTTTTCTTGCACAAAAGAAGTTTCTTCTAAGATGATAAGAATATCAAATACAAATTACAAGTTATTTTTCACCTCCATGTTGTGATTTTTATATGTGTACTGTGGCCTATTGATCTTTATGGGTATTTTTATTTATAAATTTTTTCAATTAATTATCCTTATTAATTAAAATATCACAAAGAAACAACTAGTGAAAGATATTTGGATCTCAGAGATGGCATCTTGGTATCTGGTGCTATTTTACATAGTAATGTTTGACTCCAGAGCAAGTGGGCATAAATCACCCTTCAAATTTTGTAATTTATAATTGATACTAGTTTTGAAAAACCCATGTTCCTAAGATCGTGGTTCAGTCGTAGTTGTTGTCACAAGCCACCTATCAATGTTTAATTTTTCCAAAAGCATACGTAATTGGTAGGGGCCATGTAGAAGTCCTTGATGATTATGAGAAAAATATTACCCCTACGTGCATGTGCAGGGATGATAGTGGTGCCTCATGCATTAGGGAAAAATGAAAATTAAAAGCACAATAGATCAAACAGTTTTCACATAACATAGTAAATTAATTAGTAAACCAAGGATATTTTTAGTCGGGTTCTATAAACAAGCTTCTAAAGACAAACCAAACCAACATAACTATAGTTGAAAGGAACTAGTAACAAAATCCCAAATTTCTGGTTTATTCTTCATCCATTTATGATAGCATACCTATAAATTCAATGGCAAAGGATCAAGATAACATACCTAGAAATTCACAGTTGAAAAGAGGATGAAGCCGCATCAAGAAGATGAGCATGATTCGGGAGATCGCCGAAGAAAAATGGAGGATGCAGACCAAATTCCATGTGACCAAATAAAATTAAAATTAAAATCAAACAAAAAAAAATTACAAAAAAGAACAGAGAAATAGGGCAACAGGAAAATCACCTCACCTCACCTCATTGTCGCGACTCAACATAGCAAGACCTCACCTCATGTCATCGCCCCTACAAACACAGATGTGAGACAATGGAAAAACACAACACAAAAATTGTAATACGCCTGAAAATCGTTAAGGTTTGAGGGCTGATATATTTATAAGAACCAGTTTGAACGAACTATTTTAAAAGTTTGGTCGAACTAATAGTTCGGTCGGACTATTAGTTCGATCGAACTTTTGTTGTCGGTTTTCTGAACTAAGTTTGGCCGAAATAATTTCGAAAGTTCGTTCGAACTCTAGAATAGTTCGGTCAAAATTTTAAAAATGTTCGGCTGAACTGTTGGGAAAATGACTTTTCTGCCACCGATTCTCACAAAAGTGTAACCCACCTTCGTTGGTTTACCCTATTACTATTATACACCTCTAATTTTTAATTGTGAATAATCTAACTCGCAAATATTAAAAATTGAAAAGAAATTATGATTCACCCCCCTCTTAGTATCTCCAATAGTTAATCACATCAACTTAATGTTTCACCTATTTACATCAATACCTTACAGTTGGTTTTTATATTTCCTAGGAGTTGTGCCACAGATATAGGTCATTTTACTCCTCCATCTGCATACTCTTCTAGTAATTGTGGAGTGTAGATCAATGACTCTTTCATTGTTCATTGATATCATGCAGTGGTCATTAGTCAGTGTTTCCATGTCGCATTTGGGTTATGTCAATACATGATGAAGGGAAGTTTAAACCTCAGTTGGTGAACTATAGTCCTTATATACCTTTTATGTTCACCATCCATATGCAAATTATACTTGGAAACTTTATTTGTTCACATACTTTCTCAATATTTTTTGTTTTAATTCACGATGAATACATTAACATAACCTTTCGATGAAACTTCTCTTTCCAACTTCATCCCATTTCTCAAGAGCTTGATCTAGGAAATAGTAACACCTTGAAGGTAATCCTGTATTACTCATTGGAAGGATTATTCATGATCGATGGTGGGTTTACCACATCGACTATTGTTTCTTTCAATCCATGAATGTAAAATGTAGGAAAATTTATTCACGTTTATTCATAGTGCTATTAGATTAGGGCCAGTATTTTTCATTAATGGGCACCTTAAAATTTGTTAATGGTATACCTCACTAACTAGTAATTAAAAACTCTACCATATTCCAAATTTACATATATATTTTCACATTTTAGATTCATTTAATTAAGGTTAAGAAAAATAAATTGGGTTTAGGGACATCTCAATCTTATATGGCACCCCTGCCAAGTAGCACTAGACTTTGTACCGTGTAATATACTTGGAGTATTGGCCTAGAGCACCACTTTTATATGTGTCTATATTCCTACTAATATATTTTTACTTGGTCCACATTGTATTTTCTTGTGACTATGATATTTTAAATTGTTTCATGAATCCATTGTGTGTTTTGGATGGCCATGTACTAGAATTTCATGTCATGGATCCATAGTGTATGTCCAATAACTATGTCTATATAAATATTTATTTTTAGCATGGATGTGCTTTCCTTGAGGATATTTTATTACGATTGATTCTTTGTTGTCAATATTACTCCAATATGTTCCCCTATTTTTGAATATTTCCACACAATTTGGTGTATATTTCCATAATGCATTTTAGCCATTAGTTTCTATTTTGATTTGACATTAGGTGTCATCTATTATAATTAATTTTCCACTTTATGTTAGTAAGAGGAATGCAATTTCAACCCTCTTATTCTTTTTCCTATTAGGTTGCTCCTCCGTAATCGAATGGTCAAAAGCTAGTGTTTAGTAGAAACCTATCAAAGGGTGTATGGCCATGTCCAATAAAACTCATAGTTCCCTTTCAAGCTTGCAATTCTTATATGGCAATGTGTGCCCATGACTAAGACCCAAAAATTGATATTTCCACACCGAGATTTGAAGGAGGTTACCATACTTGCCTTTTTTAGTATTAAGAAACCCTATAAGCAGTGGTATTTAGGAGAAAACATGCTCTCCTTAAAACCATCAAATCCTAGAAGTAAGAAATAGTTTTGAAGGTCATCAAAACATAGAACCAAGATTTGTTTGAACTGTAGTTAACCGTTAGACTTGTAAATATTGGTAGTAATGTTGGTAGTACTCAAGGTAACCCTCCTAAAGGTAACATTAGAACCCCACAAGAAATTAATATCCATCAACTAATGATTCCCTATATAGCTAGTTTGAATATGCCTGACATGAACTAGCTCATTTATGATGTTATTCAACATGATCCTAATTGGCTGCCAATGCCAACAAAGCTCATGTTGAGTATTGACAAATTCACACAGAACTATGTAGAGGATCTTAATAACCACATCTCACACTTTCACCTGTGGTTTTCCTCGAATTCTATAATGGATGATTTATTTCATCTACACCTCTTCTAATGCACCCTCATCGTCTATTCCACAAAGTGGTATATAGACCAACCCCATGCATCACATAGGGTGTTTGTAACCATTTCCATTGCATTTTTATCATACTTCCATTTACCTATCCATTAGGATACTAGTACCAAAATTTTGACCTGACTTTGTTAAAACTATTCCACTTGACTTTTTGATCATATTTTGGAATGACACGAAAGGTATAGCTTATGCAAAGCTTTGGAATTTGATGATCTTATTTTCATGCATTGGTTCTTTTGACCCCTCATTACTCTGATTGGTAAATACTTTTGTAACAATCATTGGTTAAAGGTTCATGTAATAATGGATATTAAAGGCAAGAAAAATAATTCCAAGGTCATGGGACACATATTATAAGGTTAAGATTGGGAAAACACTATAGTGGGAATCACATGTGGTTTATTAGTGGTTATGAAATTAGCAAAGGTATTGACAAAGATAAATAATTAATAATTTTAATTTAATTATGAAAAATAATAAAAATCTAAGAAAATGGATATGATGAGACAAAAATATGTATGCAAGAGAAATTAGAGTAAAAATGAAGGAAAATGAAGAAAAAAGATATCTCAATGAGTAAAAGGCATCATAGAAAAACTTCATGGATTTTTTCAGTTTTGAATTGGATTAGTTTGAGAGAGAGAGAGAGAGACCTTGAGGAGGAGACAACAAACAAGTAAGGGAAAGCAAAGTTAATCAAAGGAAAGTAAGGGAAGAGTGAAGGTAACAGGTTGCATGTGCGATTTCATTTTTGGGATGTGAATGGATGGTACATTCATTTGATTATTTGGTTCATCTATTGTCATTGACATGTGTTTTTCCTAACTTGATTTTTGTTTCATCCCCTCCTTATGGTTTCCCTGGATAACCATTCTATGATGAGATTTATTCTTGGTTAAGCCTTGGATTGTTAAATGGTTTTAGATGTGGGTGAAGTGGTCACAGGAAAATCCAAATGATTTGGGGGTGGAGATGGTTTTCTTTGGGAATTCCTTAATAGGTCGGTGGAGACAGGAAAAATACTCTAGGTACAGTGAATGAATTCTAAGGCATCCAATTTTGTTTCGATTTTGTGATCCCGTGTCCAGTTTAGGTGAGATCACGGTAGCTTGAGCGTGGAGGTGGTGTAACTTTTGGAGTCCACGTTTGTTTATGTCTTGGATTATACCATGATATCTAACATTCATGATTTAAATATGGCACTGGGATGTGTGGATGGAAGAGATAATTATTTCAGTCCAATCTATGGTGGAGTTGTATGTAGAAGTCACTACCTTAGTTGGATTTTTTTATATGTTATTATGAATTATTTCCTCTATTATAAATGACAAGAACATGTATTAGTTAATATGTGATCTTATGGCTGATTTTTCATGGTTTCTATTTTTCTTATATGTTGGTTATATGCATGATTCTATGATGTGCTCTACTTATGGCTCTTATTCATGATTTGATATTTTATTTAATGTTTGAACTAACAAGTGTTGATGCTTTGAGAGGGGATTTAACCTTCTTAGAGATTGTGAGATGAATTTCAAAACTTTATTTTCAAACATGCATTCATTATTAGAATATTTCAATATATATATCTATATATATATATATATATATAACTAATAACTTTAATAACTTGAAGCTATCTCTACATATTTAACTTACAAGTATTTCATTATCATAACCACTCTCACATATAATGCGTACCAAATCCCTTACTCCTTCAAAATAAAATCTCAAACATTCATAGCTCAAGTCAATGTGGTAAATATTTTGTTATTTCAAAATCATATTCTAAAATTCAGTATAGACAACATCCTATTTCTTAAAAACTTTCATTCCAAAATATACAGTTTGGGATATCATATAAATGATATATGCATGATACTAATCACATAAATTTTGAAAGAAAAAATAGTTTTAAACTAGATAACTAATTAAAAAAATATTCAATCTTAAAAATGGTAAAGAAATTATAACATTGAAATTGATTCAATTGCGAAAATCTTAAAATTATTTATTCAAGAAATAAATATAATTCAAATTTTAAAAATCATAGATATCTAATTCTTATATAAAGTTTATATAAAAACTCTAGTTGTACCAATTTTATAAAAAACAAGAGAGGTTTCAAAGCAGCAAGTTCCTGCCATTGATTGAAGGAAAAACAAAAGGGAAAAACAAGTATGGGAGCCAGTGACTCTGAAGCCAAGCCAATGATACAACAATTTATTCTAATATTACAAATAAACAACAATTTATTCTAATATTACAAATAAACAACAATTTATTCTAATATTACAAATAAACAAAATGACTGATTAAACCAAAAACATGTATGTTAGATATGGAAACTTGCCAGTTCTCGCCTCCTTCTGTTGCTATCAATGCTCATGTCACTGATTAACCAAGTCAATGATACAACAATTTATTTTAATATTACAAAGAAACAAAATTATTTATTAAAGGAAAAATAAGTATGTTAGATATGGTAGCTTTCTAGCTCTCACCTCCTTCTATTGTTTTCAATGTTCCTGCCACTGATTAAAGGACTAAGTTCTCATCTTCACCAACAATTAGAACTCAACTTTGTTTGACAGCTAGCAATATTTTTTTCGACGAGAAACTGAATCCTAAGATCTCACATTGTTTCTTGTTAAATTCCAGATTTTGAACTCCACCAGTATAAAGTAAATAAAAGTTCAAATAACATTAGAAAGAATCAATATGGAAAGAAGACTTTGCAATTCAACAATCTATTAACACTAACGGACAGTTATCCAATGAGAAGTATGCTATGAAATAACCTTTTGAAGAGATGTCCAGGCTCATGATTTATAGCTTGAGTGATTGGTTATTATCAACACATTACTTATATAAGAAAGAACTGAAAGTAAATCAACAAAACATAAGCCCGATTGGTTATTATCCGCACAAAACCACTCAACAAACAGGCTTCCTGTACTTACTTTACAAGATCTCAAGTGTAACACATAATTTCACATATTTATTGCATCATCTTCAAATTACAAGACCACCTGCATAGGTCATCCCAGCCGCAATCAATCTAGATTATTTCACAGAGCCCACTAATAATAATAGGTGCATAACCAATTCCAAAGTTTTCCATTCATCCAACATACAAAAATGAAATTGTACTGGAAGTCTGCTACTAAGCGATAGTACTAGAAGATACCCACTATACTCTGCATTGAATTTTCATAAGCACAAATTATACATTGCATGAATACCCAGTGGATTTAGTACAAAAAATTTCAGGATACCTGTGATAATTTCGAGTAACGCAAGGGCGAAGGAGTTGGAGGAGGCCTAGGAATCGTCTGAGAACTAGAAAACCATTAATATTAGATTGGTCTGAGGAAACCTCAAATTAACAAATACTGGGTGAAATTATTCACTTTGAAAAGTTGATATCTCCATTATTGAGAGAACGAGTAGGATAACCACGACATCACATGTACTTGGTGAAATTATTACACATCGAAAAGTTGATTTCTATTGCGTCATTAGTTTGTTAGGCATACAATATTCATTAAAAATATATATATATATATATATATAATGAAATAGTTGATTTAATGAGTATATAAAATGAAATACCTTATTTGGTTCCAGGTAAAGTTGTGATCAAGAACATCATAAAAGTATGAATATCTAAAGAAATTATTCCATCAAATTATTAGGATCTAAGGAAATGGATTGTCGACTGCATTCCCGCATCCAAAAAAGTATGGATCGAACTCATCAATTATGTTTCGAATAACTTTCTGACAAAAAAGATGTACATGGACCAGAAATGCAATCCATAAATTCTTCACCAACACAAAGGTTCATGACTAGAACATCACAGAGGGTAAAATTCATTCTATTCAACTGGATCAGTAAGAAATTCTATAGTCCTGAATTGGGTCCAAGACAATATGATTCCAATCACATTTAGTTCATGAAACAATTCATCATAGCTAAGATTTAAATTCAAAGCACTGAGATTACCTTAACATTAGATTATATATGCACCATTGAAGCATCCAAGAATTAAAAGTTTTAAAAATTCTTTTTCAAACCAATCCAAAACAGTAACACATAGTTATGATTGTTTAACAGTTAAATAGAAGCGTATGGAGAGGAGCAACCATCTAATGAAAACCTGACCCTTCGACTAATATTTTCTTATGAAACCTTCTCATTACACCTGGTCGTTTGCCTGAGATTTCTATATTATATAATTAAAAAACATAAAAATAAATAAAATAATATAAAGTTGTGGGTCTTCACCGCGTGATTGCATGCAACCCACCTTGTAGTACTGCTAGAGAAAGCCATGGATTTAATTCAACAAGTGTTGTGCTTAGCCCCAACTTCCACGATTTCCTCCCACACACCGTTTTTGCTTGTTTTTATTTCTGTGTGCTTGACAGTGAGTATCTTAAGCAGAGATAAGAGCAGTTAAAGATGCATGAGCAGTTAGAAGTCCAACCTTAGCCATTGATGAAAATCTAACACCATTAGCTAAAGAGAAAGACTTTAAAACAAAGACATTAGCTTGGTTTCCCTTAGTCATTTTTTCATCTTTCCTGATTCCATCCATCATATCAAAGATGTTCGCTCCCTCTCTGTTTGGGCTGGGTGACCTTCTTAGCCTCAAACAAACAACGTACCCTATAGTCCACCATAATTTCTCATAGAATAGGCAGAACTCATAGAGAAATTTTCTATCGTTAACTACTTTATATCAAAGTGGACTAAGATTCCTCTCAATAATAAACTACACCGATTGTTTTTTTGCAACTTGAGTATCACAGAAGCACCTAAATTGACAACTGCTTCGACTTTTCCTTTCTCAACAGAGCCAGGGTGAGGATTGCGCATCTAATGTGTGTGTTCCAGAAGCCTCGTCCTCATATTCATATCGTGGGGGAGGAATCACCTTCATATTAAGTTGTTCCATAAGTTGTGGTAGGCTCTGCAATCCCTATACACGAACATTCATGGAAATGCTGAAACCAAACGCAGTGGTGTTGATTTTTTGCGTCATAGCTACCATGATAAGAAACAAGGGAACCCGTAATTGTTCCTGTAATTGTTTCTCAGGTAGTCACAGCGAACCCGTTAGTAACTAAGGTAGAACTGGAAGTCTGCTACTAAGCGATAGTACTATAAGACGTCCACTATACTTTGCATTGAATTTTCATAAGCACAAACTATACATTGCATGAATACCCAGTGGATTTAGTACAAACAATTTCATGATACCTGTGAGAATTTCGAGTAACGCAAGGGCGACAGAGTTAGAGGAGGCATCGGAACCATCTGAAAACTAGCATTGGTAGTAGCTCCATTTGATGAATCAACAGAAGCCATCGTCAAGCACCCTCGTCTTCTACCTGCATTCAAGTAATAGTGAAAGGGCTTTCGGTTTCACGGTGAAGGTAGAACAGATGAATAAGTGAGAGTATTATTGAAAGGGATTTAGGTTTCATGGTGAATATAGTGTGTTGACTATTACATGCAGCTGCCATGTGGTCTATGGGTAGCCAACTTAGCTAGCATGCCTCTTATGAAATACATGGCATATACAAGCTAAAGCTAAACTATAATGCATGAGCCTAAACAAATGCTAGCATTAGTTTCATTAGCATTTAATAGTTTCAAATTTATAAATCAATATTAAATTTGACCTGTGTTTTTGCCTCCTCCCCTCAGGAAGAGGCCAAATAAGATGGTGAATTGATTGTTGCAAAAAAAAATTGGTTATACAGAATTGTAAATTGATTTGCGCGAAAAACATTGGTTAAGAACGGATTTGACTAATGCTAGCATCGCCCTAGGTGATTACAATAGTCCCAACATTGGATGCGGCGGAGACTAATAAGACATTAAATTACTGAGTTTTATGTTTAAATTGATAATTTTATATAAATACTCTAGGTGTACCAATTTTATGGAAAAAAACATAAATCTAATCAATTTTATATTTAAATTGATACATTACCAAAAAAGAGTGGTTCGAAAATTCTACTGTAAACAAGGAAATAGCTGGTTTATTAGATTTTACTATGTGGGCTAGGTTGAAACCTAAACATGGACGACTGACAATCTGCAACGTGAATTGGACATACTGGAACTCATCTCTATATATTTTTACTTATAAATAAACACCTCATTACCCTGTCCACTACCATATCGGATGTAGACCAAATCTCTCAACCCTTCGAAATCACATTTACACCATATCAAAAGTTGGCATCTTTTTTCTTAAATTTTTTCAAAATAGTTTGTGGCATCCTTGCAATTTCTGTGATGGAGAATGTTATTGCTTGACTTTTAATTATGGCCTCAAGTGCAGAGGTATTATGGATTCAAGTGTAGAGACCTAATCAAGAGTTTTCACATGCAAACAAAAGATTATTCTTGAGATTAGCCTCTTGAGAGATTAATGAGTGTCATCAACTTGGATCCAAAAGAAACCTTTATTACAAAAGGAGTTCCTTTACAATACATGTAGTAATTGCACCCAAACGAGGGGGTTTCAAACAAAAGGGAAAGCCCAAAAAATCTCCTGCTAGGAAGAGGTGTGTGAAGGGATTAGGTTTTCCATATTTTACTTTTTACATTAGCTTTTTTATGAAGAACACCTAAACATAATTATGAAAACAATAGCCTAAAAGATTCCACTTTCTTCTATATTTCCAACATATAATTAATAGAAATAAAAATTTAATAAATCTCATATTATTATAAAAAAAAAAAGATATTAGATATGGAAATTTAAAAAAATGATTCTTATTCATTATATATAAAAATGCTAGTTGTGGAAATTTTATTCAAAGGAAAACATAAAAGTATTCATTAATAGGTTTAAAATGCTTAAGTTGATATTATAAACTTCCATATATACCAAATTCAATTGGTTAAAAAATTCCATATATAATACATCCAGTTTCTTAAAATCTTCCAAAATATAAGATGGCATCTTTGCAATATATGTGACCATTAAAGATTTTGAATGCACTTTGGGATTTCAATGTCCCATATATTAATATTACATAAATGAAATATGCATGATATTAATCATATATATTTTTAAAGAAACAATAATTTTTAAACTAGATAATTAATACAAATTATATTATTCAATCATATAAATGGTTAAAGCAATTATAACATGGAAATTCATTAAATTGTGAAAATCTTAAAATTATTTATTTAAAAAATAAATATAGAAAAAGTTTAAAAAATTCCAAATATCTAATTTTTATATAAAATTTATATAAAAACTCTAGATTTACCAATTTTATGATGAAAAAAAACATAAATCTACTTTTAAATTGATACATAACCCAAAAAAAAGTTTGGAAAATTCTAAATTCTATTGTAAACAAGGAATTGGTTGATTTATTAGACTTTACCATGCAAGGTAATGGTTGATTTATTAGACTTTACTATGTGGGCTAGGTTGAAACCTAAACATGGGCAACCAAGACCGAAAATCTGCACCCTGAATTGGACATACTGGAAGCCATCTCCATATATGTTTACTTAAGCTATAAATAAGCACCTCATTACCGCGTCCACTACCATATCGGATGCAGACCAAATCACTGAACCCTTCGAAATCAAATTTTACACCATATCCAAAGTCGGCATCTTTTTTCTTAAATTCTTCCAAAATAGTTTGTGGCATCCTTGCAATTTCTGTGATGTCTGTGACCATTAAAGAGTCTGAATGAAATTTGGGCTTTTCAATCTCCCATATAATGATATCACTAAAATCAGGCATGCACATAGCTAGTAGTGTTGGAATATTGAAGATTCCAAACACATAGGAGAATAAAAATTCCCCTCGTGATTTCTAACGACTTTCTTGTCAGAGAATTAGAGGAGTAAGAGAATACGCAATGGTAGTCACAAGAAGACCTGCTCCCGATGCTTCGACCCTTTTCCAGTAAACACGATACTTTTCGTCATGTTGGAAGGCAACGGGTAACAGGGTAAGGGGTAGTGTTTCCCAGGTGTTTGTAAAGAAAGAGTAAGCCATAGCCATAGCCATACAATTCAAATAAGAGTTCATGTCATGGAACAAAACAAGCCATGATTTTCGGTTGGGAGGTGCTACAGCCCAATTATTACTTATAAACATTGTGGATGAAAGAAGGGCATCCCACTCTTTAGAGACGCAGCAATATCTCCCAATTCAGATTTATATTCTGGTCAAGGCAGCGAGCGATTTTTTATTTGGATTTGATCACAAACTATGGTTTATATATGGACGCTTGCTAATGATAAATTAACCGTTTATAAATGGACGCTTGCTAATGACAAACTAACCGACCTATCATATCATTGTTGTAAACCTTTATTTTTTATTATCGTCATATTAACCACCATTTTAATTGTAATAACATAACGTTGAAGCCCCTGCCATTCACTCACCGCGTTTTTGTTTCAATTATAACCCAGAAACTGTGCACATAATGGGGTAAAACACTATCTGAATATGAAAGATTACAAAAAGAGTCATGGGTCTATTGTCCAATTTATGCAACCTTCAAGAACCTCGTTTGACTTTGTAAATCTGTTTTCCAAATTCTAAGGAAACCAATACCAGTGACGTTTATTGCAAAATTCAAGTTATTCTCGAGTGTATTGGGAGGAGAAATAGATATTTATTGAGGATCTTGGCATGAGGAGGAACAATAGAGTTTATTATGAGGAGACAGAAATATTTATTGAATATTATGTTACAGCTCTAGTTAAATATTTATTGGCGGCTTCTTCTTTCTTCTTTTTCTTTTCTTTTATTTTTTTTTTTGCAAATTCTTGAATATTTAAACGTCGAATTTCAGCTAAGTCATTTCAATTCTCTATTTATTATAGAAGACAAATAGTGGGTCTATTAGATTGATATGGTGAGATTATGGGTAGTTGAAGGGTAGACAACATTGACAAATTAAATAATTACTATAGTAAGCGTTTTATGAGCTATGGTTCATTTTCTTCGTAAGCGTTGTTTAAATCCTTCCTATTAGTGGTTTTGAATATCTCTTTCATGCCGCTTTTAGTGTGTTTTTTCCGCTTATTAAGTACTGCTCATATTTCCTATATGGAAACATTCCATATATGTGTTTAGAATCTCTCTTTCTTGCTGGATATGGTATTGTTTTTTCTCATCCGTACCTATTCCTATGCTGATATTGTAATGGATTATGATTCTGAGCCGATGGGTTATCATTATGGTTCTATTATCTATGTTAGTGCATGAATATCGGATCACTTTTCGCTGTTAGCTTCTTGCTTCAATGATTTATGATCCTCATTGTATTACTGCATCGCGGTGGAGCTAATATGTTTCTCTTGAAGCTGATAAGTCTCTGTGATTTTTTCGAGATCGGTTTGTTGGTCCTATTGCTTCTGATTGCTCTTATGATTCTTAGATCCATTTATCATATTCACTTCACAGATGGTCAGCTCAGACGGTGAAGTTTCTCTATCATCTTCAGCTTCTCAATCATATTCTTCTGATTCATCTCAATTTCCAATTGGTTTTTTTGGAAAATGACATCTGTTTTGGAACAAATAGACTACTTTCTTTACTATTTCTCGGCCATGCAAAAGTAATAGCTTTAGATTCCATAAACAATGGTGGAATTTTCCAGGATGTTGGTGTTGCTGCTGCTGTCAGCCATAGTTGATCCCCCATTGCTCTGGTTTTTCCGGTAGGTTTTCCATAGATTCCGTTTCTTACCTTTTCGGGTAATTTTGAATTTCGAACAGTTGTTTCGAATGTCTTAATTGCCTTATCCTCTCTGACCTAATCCTTGTCCTAGTCGTAGTCTATTTACTGCCTTTTTTAGAATCGCGTGGATAATTCTGGATGTTTTTTTCCCTCACAGATATGGTCAGTCCTAGATTTATTTGAATATTATTTTTCCTATACGACGTGATGATATCAACCTCCTAGGGATGTCAAAAGAATGTTTTTTTGGAGGTGGGTATTAATTTATTCCCCTGTGATCTAGATTTTTCGAGGCCATATCTGATGATCTTCTTTTAAATTCTGCTACATCTCCTGACAAATCAAGCTGGCTACGCTCTTTGATGGCTCGGCTGAGATCACCTCTATCATTTCTCTGGCATTTTCCTTCTCTCATCCTGCTGTCCAAAGGCTTTGTCTTAGTACAAGTCACTCTTATCACCCGATCCTAACATGCTACCGGTTCTTGATCATTATTATTTCTTCAATTTCCCTGCCTCTGTTGCTTTGATTTTTCCATCCTCATGATGCTGTTAGCTGTATCCCAGACTTTCTAAGCATTCGCCACCTATCACGCATGTGTGGTGTTGGATTGATGGCATATAACTGATATCACATCTATGGCGAGAACAATTGACTTAGATGATTTCATTGTTCCCCCTCAAGCGCATGGGGAGGTATTACAGTGAGACGAGGTTGATGAGCATATTATTAAGCAGGCTCTTCATGGTTATGTTCCTGACGTGCATCGTCCGATAGGTGGCTTCTATCAGAAGCGTGGTGGTCGGCGTAAGAGGCGTAAATCCTGCTATAAACACAATATGGAAATTAAAGAAGTTAAGTTAGATTTCGATGATCTCTGCAAGAGGGTGACGAGTCTGCAGAAGAGGGAGGTTATTGGAAGATGGTTGTTCCCGGAAAACTACGAATTCGATACGGCATCATGGATTAAAAAACACTGGAAGTCTATATTAGGATACACTCCAATTGTTAGTATTCTCATAAACGGTTGGTTCAGTGTTCATTTCATGGATGTCAAGGACGTCCAAAAGATCACTTGTCGCACCTGGGTTCGTGGTCGTAGTTTTATGCAGCTTATTCCTTGGTATATAGGCTTCAATCCTGTGTTGGAGGCCCCACACAATCGTATCATATGGATGAAACTTCCGGGTCTCCCCTTGGAATTCTGGACTATGAAGGCGCTTCAGGCGATAGGCAACTCCATTGGCATCACAAAATACATCGATCCAAGTATTATTGGGGCCTATGATAAGCGTATTGCTTGGATTCTTGTAGAACTCGAGTACACCGGTGGATTTCCTGGCGACATCGTTCTCGTCTGGGGTAACAGAAAGCATCGACAGCGCATCGATTTCTGGGGCATTCCCTTCCATTGTCTTATTTGCCATCGTACTGGCCACCTCAGAGAAAATTTCCCTTATCGTTTTCGCATGCATCGAGCGGATGCTGATTCTCAAGCCAGACGTTTTGACAAGCAAAAGACCCAAGGTTCAGAGCACGTTTTGGATGGCTGTTCAGGTAATCCTTGTTCGCATGTCTCTGATGATGATGCTTTTTACATTGCTCAGGATCATTCGGACGGAGTGCTAAATAATTGCCGTGTATTAACCCCCGAGTCTAATCATACTCCTGAATCTGATGCTATACCGCCGGTTGGTACACCTCATCTGGTAGCGAATAATCTACCCATCCTTGTTCTATCATCTACCATGGACTACAGGGATGATGGTGGCCCTGTTGCTCCTACTTACTCCTATGTAGATGATTTTGTTAGAGGCATTAGCACAGCCTCTCTTAACCGGTCTATGGGTGACCCTCCACTGTACCCTTCTTCGAATTTCCATATTGGTGAGTCGTCCACTCCTCTGCCTAGTTCTTCCTGTAGTCCCCACACCACATTGGATATGCCTCCTATTTCGACAGACCCTATTAATATTCAGGATTCACCCAGGAATACTGTAGATTCTGATCTAGAATCCATATTGGCGAACCCTAACATTGACATAGCTGCCCTCACTGTCTTCGACAGGCCGCCCTTATCTTCTGATAATAAAAACTCATCTGATAGAGCCTTGCCAAAAGGGACTAGTAGACTTTCAAAAGGAAAATTCAAAGTCATTTCTCTTTTTTTTTATCATGATGATAGCCTCACTGATATTCCAATCTCGATTAGTGATGGTTCTTGGGAAGATCCTCGGGCGCTTAGAGCACGCAACCCGGAACCTCAATCGAGATGAATAACATCATATCTATGAATATTCGGGGGTTGGGCGATGCCTCGAAAGCACATTGCCTTCGTGAGATTCTGAATTCGGGTGATCCTATTATTTTTCTTGCTCAAGAAACTTTATGTGCAAGGGACAGGGCCATTAAATTATTTCTCAGTTTCAAAACAGGTTGGAAAGCTGCTGCGGTTGATGCTGTTGGTCATTCTGGTGGTCTTATTGTTGTTTGGAATCCAGTGATGGCCACTTTTAAGGCCTACAGGTTCTTTGGTGGAATTCTGTTGGCTGGTCATCTTAGAGGTTATGAGGAGATTGTCTATATTATTAATTTATATGCCCCCTATCGCAACAGGCTGTCTTTTTGGCAGCGCATGGCTGCTTCTGGTCTTCTTGCTTTACACAATCTTATATTTATGGGTGATTTTAATTCTACCATGCGAACAGATGAAGTGTGGGGTTCAAATGCTAGGCTCGGTCCTCTTTCACCTTTTTTATGTGACTTACTATATGGTTTCAATCTGACTGACATTCGTCCTCTTCCTCTGCTGCCGACGTGGACAAATAAGCATGCCAATGACCAGTTTATTGCCAAAAGACTGGACAGAGCTATGGTTCATGTTAATATTGTTGATCGATGGAGTCATATTCGTTCAAATATTATTATTTCAAATGTATCCGATCATATGCCCATCCGGCTCTCATGGAAATATGTTTCTGTGGCTTGTGGTCGACCTTTCAAATTCAATAGGGTCTGGCTTGAAGATCTGAATTATTCAAAGTTGGTTCATAAGATCTGGTTACAAAACATAGATGATGACAGCCTCATGGGATGGGATCATTTTCATTACAAGATTCAGTGTGTCAAGAAAGCTACAAAGGCATGGGAGATCCAGAAAAAATCGGACCTTAAAAGGGAGCTCTTAGAAATATCTGCAAAAATGGATGACTTATTTTCTTCTTTTGTAGCACTTACTCTAGATGATGCAGCTTTGAGGCTTCTGCAAGATCTTGGCTCCAGAAAATGGGATATTTGACATATCGAAGAGGTTTCTTGGCGTTTGAAGAGTAGAATGCTATGGCTTAAGGATGGCGACCTCAATACTCATTATTTCCACAAGTCAGCTAATGCTAGGCGCAATCAAAATGCCATCTGGCGAATAAGAAAGGAGGATGGTGATTTTGTTTTCTCTACATCAGACATTCAAGACGAGGCCTATTCATATTTCTCTAAGTTTTTCTCATCTGATCCTTCTATTGACGATTCGAATCAAGCATGGGTTCTTGATCAATTTCCCAGGTTTTTCGGTGAGGACGACATTGTTGTTCTTGATCAAGTTATCTCTAGGAATGAAGCTCTTAAGGTCCTGAAGTCTTTTAATCATGATAAGTGCCCGGGCCCTGATGGCTGGCCCTCCGAATTCTTCGTTCACTTTTTTGATCTCATGGGTGATGAGATCGTTGATATGCTGGAACTGCTCCGGTGCAAGGGCTTCATGCCTGCAAATATTAATTCCTCTTTTATAGCTCTCATCCCGAAAGTCTCGGACCCACAGACATTTGCGGATTTCTGACCTATTGCCTTGTGCAACTTGCTGTATAAAATTTCATCAAAAATAATTGCTAATCGCATCAAAGCGGTTTTGTCTGCCAATATATCAAAAGAACAATATGGTTTTTTAAGTGGCAGATCTATTCATGATGCGATTGCTATCGCCTAGGAGGTTGCTCATTCCATGCACTCTGCCAAACAGGAAGATTTGATTATGAAGGTGGACTTGTTCACAGCTTATGACTCGGTGGACTGGTCTTTTATTCGGTTGTTGCTGCTCAAGGTCGGCTTACCAATTCGGATTATTCGATGGATTATGTCTTGTGTTTCAAATGTTAGATACTCGGTTATTGTAAACGGATATCCCTCGCGTTTTTTCAAACCTAGTCGGGGTTTGAGGCAGGGGTGCGCCCTCTCTCCTCTAATCTTTCTTCTGGTGATGGATGGCTTTAGTAGACTAATGCACTTTGCTGAACAGAGAGGATATATTGAAGGTTTTTCTTTCTCAAACTCTGTCTCTACTTCACATTCTTTATTTGTGGATGACTTACTGCTTTTTGGTTATTTGCGGCGGAACCATTGGTTCTATATCCACATTATGTTCTCGCGTTTCAAAAGCGCTACTGGTTTGGGCATCAACTGCAGTAAGTCCTTTCTACTATATGATTTTGGAGATGTATAGAAGATTATTCTCATTGCTGATTTCATGGGAATCACCAACCGTCATATCTCAAATGGATTCAAATATTTGGGTTTCTTTATTAAGCCATGTGGATACAAGAACAGAGATTGGATTTGGATTCTTGACAGGTTGCGGGATCGGATTCAGCGATGGAATCATCGATGGTTATCGATGGGGGGTAGGTATATTCTAATCCAATCGGTGCTATCTCAGATGATTGTCTTCTGGGCTCATCTTCTTTTCATCCTCGCAAGTATTATTTCCAGGATAAATGGTATTATTTCTCATTTTCTATGGAGTGGAGCCAAATTTGAGAAGAAATATCACCTCTGCAACATGAATGATATATGCAAACCCAAGGGGTCGGATGGTTGGGATATACTTGACACACGGGTTTTTAATTGCGCTCTGTTATCAAAATCTTTTTGGAGAGCCATTACTTGCCCGGGTTTATGGAATGATATCATTAAAGCCAAGTATATACAGGGGGACGCTTTATTCATGATCAGCTGCAATTCTGTTTCTTTTCCTCGTTTCATATCATGTATATGGCGCAGTTTTAGGAAGATTATTCCCCTTATTGCTCCTCGTCTTAGATGGAATTTCCAGGATGGTAGTCACATTCCCATTGGCGCGGTCACTCTCCTTCAGTTGGCGCCTGATAGTGGTCCCTCTCAGAATCTTGTTCATGCTCTTTCTTTCCGCGGAATTTTATTCTACTCTCAGATTATTCTCTGTTGGTCTCATTCAGCTCCTATTTTCAAATCGGCGGATCAACTTGGTTTGGATGGTGTTGTGGTTGACGATTGGAATAGCTTTCGGGACTCTCTGCGCTGGGCGGGGTTATGCTATGCTACAGGGGGTGATAAATTAGTTTGGGGTGGCCCGATGAGAAATTTCTCCCTAATTGTGAAAGATGTCTATCAGAATTTTATTTCTTCTGGTCAAATGTTGCAGGAACCAAGCGCTTCCCGAGTCTTCTGGAAGAGGAAAATTCCAATTAAAATAACAATTTTCGGATGGCTTTCTTGGAAAGGTCGTGTGCTCATGTGGGACAATTTAAGGAGGGGTCATCATGGTCCTGGATGGTGTGTTTATTGTTTAGCAGCAGAAGAATAAATTTCACATATTTTCTTTACATGTCCCTCTGTTATTCATATCTGGAAATTATTCAGATTCTTCTTTCCAGACCCGTCATGGCTACCTGTGGACTTCATGTCCACAGCTTTAGTTTGGGACAAGTTGCACAGTCCGTACCGATCGCTGCCATTCTACTTCATTTGGGAGATCAGGCTGGCAAGAAACAAGCGGATTTTTGACCAGATTCCTATACAGATTCATAAAATCTATCTCGCCATTAAATCATGGATGGACGCTATCCCTTCAATTATGCCTGATGAAATTGATGGTTCTCGTCGTATAAGACCACATGATATTTCCATTCCTGCTGTTTTCTTTGACGGAGCTGCTGCTGATACCACAACTGGTTGTGGGGCATGGATTAAGATTTCTGAACATGATCGTTTTCATATCCATTGGAATGGTGGTCCAGGCTCTAATAATAAAGCTGAAATCATGGCGTTGTGGGGTGGATTACTTATTGCTTATGACCTTCAGATATAGGTAGTTGGCATCTATGGGGACTCTAAATTGGTGATTGGTTGGCTCTCCAATGAGACTCAAATGGATTCTCCGCATCTTCAAGGGTGGATCGATAGGACCAGGGAGCTTTGGAAACGGATGGATTGCCCTCCAATCCATCATATTTATCGTGAGAACAATACTAGAGCTGACCGGATTTCCAAGAAGGGCCTTCTGGAGGAGTTTGGCATTTTGAGGGTTGCTCATTTCTCAAATGGTCTACAGACGGGCGTGACGCACATCCCTCTTCCTTAATAACTCTTTCTCTGTTTCTGTTATCATTTTGTCTGCGGATGCTCACTTGTTATTTTGGATCAAGCAGGACCTATAAGTATTAAGACAGCTCTTCCATCCTGCTTTTATGTCAAGGTACTATACATATTTTTGCTCACAGGTGAAGGTTCACGCTTTGGATTTTTCTATATGGATTTGGCACAATCTACATCAGGCGAGCGTGTTCACCTTTTTGGCCAGCATCCCACTGTTATCAACTCCTCAGCCAGTTTTGCATATATCAGTGTCATTATCATTGCCGGTATATTTGGATCTCTGTATATATCCTTCACAAGCGAGCGGGCATCGGCAAGCGAGCGGGTTCATTATGGCAAGTGAGCATGGCAATTACAAGCGAGCGTGCTCTATAATCTATGTGGCAGCTCATCAGATTTGTTACAGCTGAACTATTGTTTATGATTGATCATTTTTATGATCGGGCTTGTATCATTATAATTTTCATATCTAATCGCTTACTCAGGAGTGTCCTCCTTTTCTATTCTAATCAATTACTGATGCATCTTGAGTTAGCTTCCCTTTTGAAATCTTATCAGGCATTTGGATTTGTATTTGAACATTTCCATATTATCTCCTGATTCTCAATATATGATTGTATTTGTATTCGGGTCGGATCTAGACCTGTTCATGTGGATGCCCACTCATTTTGCTCTGCTCAGTTATGAGCAGGCTTCTATGGGGCAATTGATGGTGGATTTCTTGCTGTGTATCACTACAGCTGAGATTATATGAATATGTATTGTATATATAATCAATATATTCAAAGTTTTTTTCTTTTTGAAAAAAAAATCATTATTTTAGTTTTCAGATGAAAAACCAATGCATCAAGTAAGCTTCCAATAGCAAAGAGATGATACCGGATAATGATTTCGCAAGCTTGCCCTTCATTACAGATCCACTGTGTACAATAAAATCACCTACGACTCACGTATTACAGCAATTAAACGTCATGTTAAGATTCTAATGAGTCTCTCTATAATCTCGGATATTCTGTATTAGTTTGCTTTAAAAAATGAAATTCCTTTACAAAGATTACTATGTAGTCGTCGAGCATATGGAAGAGTCTGTTGTGCAGGAGAATTCAATAGTTATATACAACCATTAATTGAAACATATGTTGGTGTTTAAATGATTCTCTTTAGAATGAGATAAGATTCTATAGGTTTTGATGTTTGCTACCAAGATAACATTCCTCAGGGATTTTAGGATTGGAGTTATGTCTAAACACTAAATAATAAATGCATTATTATACACAATGCATCCTCTGCAACGAGTTATGTAAAGAAAAAAGAAAGGGAATTCTTAAGGAGGATAACTCGTAAGTGACCCCACTGGTGACGGAGGAGGCCAGAGGATGGAACCGGAGTACCCGTGGAAAATTGTTTTAATATATTTTAAAATTTGACATGTTTTGAATTTTAAAAATGGTTGAGAATCTTCTGATATCGTCCATCATTTATATCTTTTAATATCATCCATCGTTTATTTCATTTATATACTACAAAAATAAATATTCTAAAACTAACCATAAACTTATATCTATCATTTCTGATACTTAAAAAAATATAAAAATACTAGTGAAGACTTGTTCCCAAATAAAGAAAAATCTAATCCAATAATGCACTAATAACATATAACATATTAAAAAATGTTAGATCTAATATTATTTGTTATTAAATTATAATATTATTAATTTATATAATATTAATAAATATTTTTTTATATGTTATTATTTAATTAAAATCATTTATTATTTATTAATCTTTGTAATTAATAATGGCTAGTTTTCAATCGATATTAATGACTATTTATGTGGCAATAATGCATTCTTACTAGTTATTTATTAAGATATATCATCTTTTCACCACATTAGATGCTTTCAAACCTTAAAAAAATACTAATGATATGATTAATAAAAAAACATTTATTTATATTAATAATACATCCTTACTATTTATTTATTAAGATAAATCATCTTTTCACCAAATTAATGCATCTAAACATTGAATACTAATAATATAATTAATCCAAAAAATATTTATCTATATTAAAAAATATTAATACTACACGAATAAAAAGAAAATCCATGAGTAACGACATTGTTCATTCTTCTCCGGGTTGATGGACTACGTCAAACATCGTGAATTCGTCCCCTGCGATTGAAGTGAACGAGTCCTTCCTCAAGGAATAGTTGTATAATAATTTGGCCACATCCTCCAGCAATCCTTGTATAATAATTTGGCGTATGAGACAATGTCAACTCCAACTCTCATTGGCTCATATCGTCTGTTCATCGGTGTACTCTTGTGAAAATGCGTTGAACACTCTGTCCTGTCCAACACCGTGAAGTGAACGAGTCCTTCCTCAAGGAGTCCTTGGTCTGTACTCTAGGGAAAACGCGTTGAAGACTCTGTCCTGTCCCTCGCCTATAAAATCATCGCCATCCTTGCCTAATATTATCATCGCTCCATTTTCATTTCCATTTTTTCCCAAATATTTCCTTATTCCTTCCATCACCATTTCCCTCCCCTGCAAATATAACATCCACTCATTTCTATTTCAGATTATATTTACAGCGTTGATGATGGCCAAGAACATAGAGATAACCCTCATTTCGGCCCGTGATATCAAGAACGGAGATGTAAAGAACATAAAAGCGTGGGCAGTGGCATGGATCACCAACGATCCGAACAACAACAACAGTAAGCAGAGAACGCCCGTAGACACAACCAACGGCAGCAACCCTATGTGGAACCACGTTATAACGTTTACCCTCGACAAAGCCGCCCTCAAGCAGGAAGGCCTCCTCATTCTGGAAATAGCAATATACACGGAAACTACCTCCGGCGAGGAGGAAATCGGGCATATCAGCCTCCCCTTGATGGGATTTCTGCAGTCAATGCGCTCCCAGTTTGGCGGCAAGCCCGTCAGTTGCCAGATCCGCAAACCATCTGGAGAGCCCGAAGGAAATCTGGAGATGTCTGTGAAAATGGATTTTAGCCTTAAGAGATTTCTAAAAAACTTATCGAAGAAAAAGGGTGTGCACGGGGCCTTGTTAGGTGTCCATTTGTTGGTCTTGGCAGCTCCCCTGTTATAGTCGCAGTCCACAATTTTTTTTTACTCTAGGGTTTGGGTAGAATGGTTGGGGATATGCATATATTTTTTAATTTGTTTGGGCTATACAGGTAGAACAATCAGCCAAGGCTGAGTGTTTGTAATTTGTTTGGGTTCATTGGGGCAAAGGTAAATGTGGGTTAATTGAAATCTGTGTGTTCAATTTCATTTGAACATTGATTTTCAAAATATTTTGGAAACGAATTGACTAAGGCTAAGTGTTTGTAATTTGTTTGGGCAGATTGGGCAGGATAGTGTGGGTTAATTGAAATATGTGTGTTGAAATTCAATTGACTCTGGATTTTGAAAATAATTTGGGAAACTAATCAGATTTGGCCGCGTGTTTGTAATTTGTTTGGGCAAATTGTGTAAAGTGTGCGTTAATTGAAATTTGTCCGTTATTTCATTTGATTGTTGTTTTAATTGAAAGCTGTGCGTTGAATTTCATTTGATTGTTGATTCTAAAATATTTTGAGATTTAACAATACTACTAAAAAATTAATTTCATTGCTGTTCATTTGATTTGATGTTAAAATATCGGCCATGATGGGTAAATTCATTAATGTTTCACATAGATTATTGCTGGATCTCGCTTGGAAATCCAGGCACTTTATATGTGATTAATTTTCTAATAACACTAAAATAAATGAGGCGACTTGAATTTTTTTTTAAATGTGAGAAATTGGGTGGTATTAGGGGAATAATAAATGTGGTAGCTTAGTTTTTGAAAGTGAATAATTCGTGGAAAAGATTCCAGTGGTGAAGAATATAATTAATAATTAATATTATGTAATGTATGGTTTATAATTATTATTATTTATATTTTATGTATTAGGTAGATTTGATATTAATTTAATTTTTATTTTAATATTTTTAATCTAGTTTAATTTTAGTTTTTTTATTTTTATTTATATATATATATATATATATATATATATATATTATTAGTTTACACTATTCACGTCTTATTCACTTCTTATTGCTGAAAGCATTTTGATTTACGTCTGCAAAGGAGGCATGGACATTAATTCACGACTGAAAAGTGTTACGCTCCCCTCATCCATTGCCCAATTTCGTGAAACACCGGAGTAAATATATGGAAAATAACCCGAAGTGATTTCCTTAATTTTTTGAAAACTAACCGCGTAATTTTAAATTATCATAATCAACTCAGCTCATTAATTTCTTGTTGGGAGCTCTCAAGTGGTCCATTACTCCACCCGCGCCTTCCCATGATCGTGGAGCATTTGACACATAGCCAACAAAAGTTTTGAAGCTCGATGGAAGCTAGGCTATAAAATTTCTCGTTGGTCCCCAAGCTCACCGATTCAATCTTTCGCTTAACCATCAAAAAACCAGAAAAACCATGAATGAGCGCAAGGAGGAAGATTTTCGTATTTTCTACTTGCATGAAGATTGTTGTCGAGTTATTTACTCGTAAGATTGTTGACTAAATACGAGTAAATTCATTTGTATCTTCTATATAGTTCTCTCAAAGAACTCGTATGTGACAGCATTTCTAATTTCTATATAGTGAAGTTTTTGGAAATTTACAAATCAGTTTCTGGAGTCTCTTATCTGCGTCGGTTTAAACATTAGTTTTAACGATGCACGTGTTCCATGCAAGAGAATGAATATATTTATATATTATATTCAATGTTAAAGACCAAAAACTGCATACAGATTTGGATTTGTTAGTCGTTACTGTGAGTATTGAAGACTGGTTACACAGAAAATTATATGAAGTATTTTTAAAATAGTTTTCAGCAAAAACAGTGGTACCTTATTGGTTCAGTGAACTAAGGGGATTGCTCATTGATATTTAATTGGAGCTTTAATAGCAGCAAGTTTGCAAACAAATTGGAAGAACAGGAATTTTTTGCAGACCAAATATTTTTATAAGCCATCAATGGCTAGAGGTATTTATATTTTTACTAGGCATTACAGTTTTACATTCCGCATTAAAGAATATTTTATTAAGTTTTTATTGAAGCTTACATATCATAAAAAATGTTTAAAGTTTTTTTAATTGATATTTTTTTACTGCACATAAAATTGCTTATGTTTTTAATAATTGTTTTTACTGTGCATAAAAGAGTTAACCTTCTAACTCTGCAATTAAAGAATTCTGCATTAAAGAATTTTATTGAGTTATTAAAATTCTAACATTTGGTATCGGAGCCAATTTTACATCTCTACCTTGGTAATTTATGAATATAATTGGATAAATGTCCTATTTTTAGATTTTCTAAATTAAAGTATATATTTAGAAATATGTCTATTTTTATTTAATTTTTATGCTTATAATATTTAGTTTAATTATATGCAATTTTGGAAAATATGCTCATATTTAGTTATGCATGAATTAATTATTTGAGATTGAATTAAAACATGTTATTATCAATGAGCATATGAGATCTATGGTTAAATATTATGCATGAATATTGTAGTTTCATTCATGCAAATTTATCAGTGAATTTTTATTAAAAATAAATAAATAAATAAATAAATGTGTCTAGTGATTCATATAATTTTAATTGATTAGAGAATAGCCACAGCATCTCAAATCAAATAAAATTATATATTATGATTGATTAGGATCACATAAAGAATAGACATTAATTGTAATTAATTATATTAAATATAATAAATTTTATCCCACAGGAATTTTTATTATATTTAAGTAATTAATTAGGATAAAATATTCATAACTTACCCATAGGAGTTATGAATTAATAAGTTTTATCATAAAGTTCAAAAGGTTAATTGAATCTGCTTGAATTAAAAATTTAGTCCACAGACAATTTTTATGTCATTAGATTCAATTTTAAAGCATGATTTACATTGGTAAAGCATGAAATTTTATTTATGCCTCAATTTTAACATAAGCATGTGTTTTTAATATTATGCAGTTGTACAACCTGCAAATTTCTCTGAAATTCGTACTGATATCCCTGAACTTAAGGGAGATAACTATAAAGTCTGGAAGGAGAGAGTTCTCCTTCATTTAGGGTGGATGGACATAGATTATGCTATTAGGAAAGATGAACCACCAACACTCACTAATACCAGCACTACAGCAGACATCGCGCTTTATGAACGATGGGAACGATCTAATCGTTTAAGCGTGATGTTCATTAAGACTAAAATTTCAGCTGGTATCCGTGGTTCTGTTGAACAGCATGACAAAGTTCGAGACTTGCTGAAAGCCATTGATGATCAATTCGTCACTTCAAACAAGGCACTTGCAAGCACCCTAATCATGAAGTTCTCATCCCTGAGGCTCACCAGTGTAAAAGGTGTGCGCGAGCACATCATGCAAATGAGGGACACTGCGGCTCAATTGAAGAAACTCGAGGTTGAAATATCAGAATCTTTCCTGGTGCACTACATCCTGAACACCCTTCCACACCAATACGGACCTTTCAAAATCTCATACAACACACATAAGGATAAATGGTCAATTAATGAACTCATGACCATGTGTGTTCAAGAGGAAGAGAGATTGGTGATGGAAATGGGAGAAAGTGCAATGCTGGCAACGCGAGGAAAGGGCAAATCTCAAGCCAATCGGAAAGGGAAAGGTAAAATACCTCCCCAAGCCAATATCAAGAAGGATTCCAAGTGTTTCTTCTGTAAAAAGAAGGGACACATGAAGAAGGAATGCGCCAAATTTCAGAAATGGCTTGCAGACAAAGGTAATCCAATCTCGTTTGTTTGTTATGAATCTAATATGGTTAATGTCAATGTTAACACATGGTGGATTGATTCTGGATCAACAATTCACATTTCGAATTCCTTGCAGGGTTTGCAAAACCGAAGGAAGCCGGTGGGAAGTGAGCAAAGCATCTTATCAGGAAACAAGATGGGCTCGCATGTGGAGGCTATAGGAACATGCTATTTAACTTTAAGTAGTGGCTTTGTTTTAGAATTAGAAAAGACTTTTTATGTCCCAAGTTTCTCTAGAAACTTGATTTCAGTTTCAAGGCTTGTACCTTTTGGATATTCCTTTAACTTTTTAGAAACATCATTCAGTTTAGTTTATAAATCTGATTATGTTGGGAATGGTATTTTGTCTAATGGTCTTTATTGCAGTAATTTACAAAACAATGTCACTTATGATTCAATGCATGTTCACACTGGTATTAAAAGATGTGTTATTGATGAAAATTCCTCTAAATTATGGCACCGAAGACTAGGTCATATCTCCATAGATAGAATTAAAAGATTGGTAAATGAAGGGGTACTTAATACTCTAGATTTTACTAATTTTGAGACTTGTGTGGACTGCATAAAGGGAAAGCAGACCAACAAGTCAAAGAAAGGTGCCAATAGGAGTTCAAACATATTAGAGATCATACATACTGATATATGTAGTCCAGACATGGACTCACATAGTCAGAGATACTTCATCTCCTTTATAGATGATTACTCACGATATATGTATCTCTACATGCTTCATAAAAAGAGCGAAGCATTAGATGCCTTTAAGATATTTAAGGCTGAAGTAGAGAATCAATGCGGCAAACAGATTAAGATCGTGAGATCAGATAGAGGTGGAGAATATTATGGTAGATACACAGAAGATGGACAAGCACCTGGGCCATTCGATAAATTTCTTCAAGAGCATGGGATTGTTGCCCAATACACCATGCCTGGTTCTCCTGACCAGAATGGTGTAGCAGAAAGAAGAAATCGAACATTATTGGACATGGTGCGGAGTATGCTTAGTAGCTCCAATCTTCCTAAATCCTTGTGGACTGAAGCACTTAAGACGAAAGTGTATATATTAAACCGAGTTCCAACCAAGGCTGTTCCTAAAACGCCATTTGAATTATGGAAAGGTTGGAAACCGAGTTTGCGACATATGCGCGTTTGGGGATGCCCATCCGAAGTGAGAATATATAATCCACAAGAGAAGAAACTGGACCCAAGGACCATTAGTGGGTATTTCATTGGATATGCTGAAAGGTCTAAAGGTTACAGATTTTACTGTCCATCTCACAGCACTAGGATTGTGGAGTCAAGAAATGCAAAGTTTCTTGAAAATGACTTGATCAGTGGGAGCGATCAAACCAGGAACATAGTTTCCGAGAAGGATCATTCAGAATCTCAACCTTCCACCTCAAGTGAAAGATTGGTTATTGTTCACAGCACCCCTCAAGTACAAACTGGTGTTGAACAACCAATTGTTGAAGTTCCACAAGCTGCTGACGACATTCCAGTAGATCAGATAGTTCAAGAATTGCCAAGAATTTTTGAACAACGAGTTGAACCACATACTTCTCAGGAAGATGGTGGGACAACATTAAGAAGATATACTAGACCAAAGAGATCAGCAATTCCTGATGATTATGTTGTGTATCTGCAAGAATCTGACTACGACATTGGAGCCGAAAATGATCTTCAGTCTTTTTCACAAGCCATGAGTTGCAAAGAATCAGAATTATGGTATGATGCCATGAAGGAAGAGATGAATTCTATGAAGAGTAATGAAGTCCGGGATCTTGTTGAGTTTCCGAATGGTGCAAAAGCCATTGGATGTAAATGGGTCTTTAAGACAAAGAAAGACTCATTGGGCAACATTGAGAGATACAAGGCTAGACTCGTTGCAAAGGGATTCACTCAGAAAGAAGGAATTGATTACAAGGAGACTTTCTCTCCTGTATCTAAGAAAGATTCCTTGCGCATTATTATGGCATTAGTAGCCCATTTTGACTTGGAATTGCATCAAATGGATGTGAAAACGGTATTTCTCAATGGAGATCTAGAGGAAGAGGTTTACATGAAACAACGTGAAGGATTTTCCTCTAGTGATGGTGAGCATTTGGTTTGCAAGCTCAAGAAGTCATTATACGGATTAAAACAAGCATCCCGCCAATGGTATTTGAAATTTCATGATGTAATTTCTTCTTTCGGTTTTGTAGAAAACATTATGGATGAATGTATATACCTTAAAGTCAGTGGGAGTAAAATATGTTTTCTTGTTTTATATGTGGATGAAATTTTGCTAGCAACCAATGATAAGGGTTTGCTGCATGAGGTGAAACAATTCCTCTCTAAAAAATTTGATATGAAGGATATGGGTGAGGCATCTTATGTCATTGGCATTAAGATTCATAGAGACAGATTTCAAGGCATCTTGGGTCTATCTCAGGAAACCTATATTAATAAAATTTTAGAGAGATTTCGGATGAAGGATTGTTCACCAAGTGTTGCGCCCATTGTGAAGGGTGATAGGTTCAGTTTGAATCAATGCCCGAAGAACGACTTTGAAAGGGAACAAATGAAGAACATTCCATATGCTTCTGTTGTCGGAAGCCTAATGTATGCTCAGGTCTGCACAAGACCTGACATTGCATTTGCTGTAGGAATGTTGGGACGATATCAAAGTAATCCAGGTTTAGACCACTGGAGAGCTGCAAAGAAAGTAATGAGGTACCTTCAAGGAACCAAAAACTACATGCTTATGTATAGACGGACGGACAACTTGGATGTGATTGGCTACTCAGATTCTGACTTTGCTGGATGTGTTGATTCACGCAAATCAACATCAGGATACATTTTTATGATGGCCGGTGGAGCTGTATCATGGAGGAGTGCCAAACAGACCTTGATTGCCACTTCTACTATGGAAGCCGAGTTCGTCTCCTGTTATGAGGCTACTTTAGATGGTGTATGGCTTAAGAATTTCATTTCTGGGCTTAGAATTATGGATTCTATCTCTAAGCCATTGAGAATATATTGCGACAATTCAGCTGTTGTTTTTATGGCTAAGAACAACAAAAGTGGGAGTCGAAATAAACACATCGACATTAAGTATTTAGCTATAAGGGAACGTGTTAAAGAAAAGAAAGTGGTCATTGAGCACATTAGCACTGAGTTGATGATCGTTGATCCTTTGACTAAGGGCATGCCACCGTTTAAATTCAAGGATCATGTAATTAATATGGGACTTGGTTCCATTATGTAGATTCTCATTGTATGAACAATGTTATTTTTAATGAAATTCTTAATTATTGTGATGTTTTTCTCATATTTATGTGCACTTTAATTTGATTTGAGAAAATACATCTGTGTAGGACCAAGAATAAACATGGGGTTTATTCATTAAGTAATTGTTGCCACATAAATTTTAATAGGAATAAATACATAGTAATACATGGAAGATAATACTCATCATTAGAGGACTTATCGCCATGATTCATGTATCTATTACTTAATACAGATTATCAATGGGTTTTTAGATGAGACATTAAGAGTGGAAGTATGGACCAAGTGGGAGAATGTTACGCTCCCTCATCCACTGCTAAAATTCAGGCCTACTCCCTTTATTTCTGGAAATAGTTGGAGTAAATATCTGGAAGATAACTGAAGTGATTTCCTTAATTTTTGGAAACTAACTGCAGTAATTTCCTTAAATTATGGAAATCAACTGCAGTTCATTAATTTCTTGTTGGGAGCTTCTGAAGTGGTCCATTACTCCCACTGCAGTTCTCTCCCATGATCAGTGGAGCATTTGACACATAGCCAACAGAAGCTTGATGGAAGCTAGGCTATAAAATTTATGTTTGGTCCCCAAGCTCATTATTCAATCTTTCAGTTTTTACACCATCAAACTATGAATGAGCAGAGCTTGGAAGATTTTTCAGATTTTCTACTTGCATGAAGATTTTTGCTGAGTTATTTACTGTAAGATTGTTGACTAAATACGCAAGCAGAAAATTCATTTGTATCTTCTATATAGTTCTCTCAAAGAACTCGTATGTGACAGCATTTCTAATTTCTATATAGTGAAGTTTTTGGAAATTTACAAATCAGTTTCTGGAGTCTCTTATCTGCGTCGGTTTAAACATTAGTTTTAACGATGCGCGTGTTCCATGCAAGAGAATGAATATATTTATATATTATATTCAATGTTAAAGACCAAAAACTGCATACAGATTTGGATTTGTTAGTCGTTGCTGTGAGTATTGAAAACTGGTTACACAGAAAAGTATATGAAGTATTTTTAAAATAGTTTTCAGCAAAAACAGTGGTACCTTATTGGTTCAGTGAACTAAGGGGATTGCTCATTGATATTTAATTGGAGCTTTAATAGCAGCAAGTTTGCAAACAAATTGGAAGAACAGGAATTTTTTGCAGACCAAATATTTTTATAAGCCATCAATGGCTAGAGGTATTTATATTTTTACTAGGCATTACAGTTTTACATTCCGCATTAAAGAATATTTTATTAAGTTTTTATTGAAGCTTACATATCATAAAAAATGTTTAAAGTTTTTTTAATTGATATTTTTTTACTGCACATAAAATTGCTTATGTTTTTAATAATTGTTTTTACTGTGCATAAAAGAGTTAACCTTCTAACTCTGCAATTAAAGAATTCTGCATTAAAGAATTTTATTGAGTTATTAAAATTCTAACAAAAAGGAAGACACAGGCATTTAGAGTATTCGTCCATATTAAATTGCGTTAATGTTTCCTTAGAAGTCAGTGTGGGATTTTAAGTGTGCATACTATCATAATTACACTATCATAATTACATGCATCCAAGGTTGTAATGAAATAATAAATGATAGAATAAATTTCAATGTTTTTATACTTGGGTCATTATTATTAATTTTAATAGTTTTTTTTAGTCATTGCACCATAAATTCCAAGGTTCAATTATGCCACAAATGATCTATATACTGTTCACTTATCTATATCTCATAGCTCAAATATATGCCAAAAACGCATTCACTTGAAGTTTGTGAGGAAATAACAATATTTTAAAGTTCAGTTTATAATACTCACTTTTCAACATGGTAATATTTATTTTTCAACATGGTAAAAAAGCTATGGACTAAAGATGATTTATGGTAATTACCAAATACAAAGATACTCTGACCATGTTAAAATTTATTTATTAAATGTATAGTTAGAATAACCTAACAAGTATTTGTATTTTCTATATATAGATCTACTTATTTATATGAAAGTAGAGTGTTAAAGACAAGAAGTGTCACAAATTCAATTATTTTTATATTTTTCATGGTGAATGAAAATGATATTTTTTTTATAAAATATTTGTGTTAGATTTAATATTAATTTTAATTTTTAATATCAAATATAATAATTTTTTATTTTTCATAATGTAAAAAAATTAAAAAAAATACAATTGACATATTGCATGATAAAATTAAGTAAGATGATATAATTTAGACATATTTTGAATTTCAAAAAGAGTAAAGGATATTTAAATATATTTTATATATTATTAAAGATATTCTAAAACTAATTATTTGAAAAATATTTTATATATTATTAAGGATTTTCTACAACAAAAACTAAGGATCTATCGTTTCTGATATTTAAAAAACAAATATTAAAGACTTAGGATCTATCGTTTCTGATATTTAAAAAACAAATATTAAAGACTTATTCCCAAATTGAAGAAAATCTATTCCAATAATGGATAAAATTGTTCTGTTCGAGAATTTTTTGATATCACTCATTATTTATATCTTTTGATATCATACACCATTTATTATATATATACTACAAAAATATTTCAGATATTTAAAAAATATATATATAAAATTAGTGAATACTTGTTCCAAATAAAGGAAAATCTATTCCAATAATGCACTAATAACATCTTAAAAAATATTAATACTACACGAATAAAAAGAAAATCCATGAGTAACGACATTGTTCATTCTTCTCCGGGTTGATGGACTACGTCAAACATCGTGAATTCGTCCCCTGCGATTGAAGTGAACGAGTCCTTCCTCAAGGAATAGTTGTATAATAATTTGGCCACATCCTCCAGCAATCCTTGTATAATAATTTGGCGTATGAGACAATGTCAACTCCAACTCTAGTGGCCTATATCGTCTGTACATCGGTGTACTTTAGTGAAAATTGATTTCAAAATATTTTGGAAACCAAATCAGCCAATTCAGGCTAAGCGTTTGTAATTTGTTTGGGCAGGTTGTGCATGGTAAATGTCGGTTAATTGAAATATGTGTATTGAACTTCAATTAATTGTGGATTTTGAAAATATTTTGCCAAACTAATTGGCTTTTGTCCGTGTGTTTATAATTTGTTTGGGAAAATTGGGTAGGGTAAGTGTGCTTTAACTGAAATTTATCCATGGAATTTCATTTGATTGTTGGTTTAATTGAACGCTGTATGTTGAATTTCATTTCATTGTTGATTCTAAAAGTATTTTGGAATTTAACAATATCGTGAAAAATTTAATTTCATTCCTGTTCATTTGATTTGATGTTAAAATATTGGCTAAACGGGAGATGGCTAAACTCTATAATGTTTCAACTAGATTATCGCTGGGTGTCGCTAGGAAATGGAAGCACGTTTTATGTGATTAATTTTCTGATAACACTAAAATAGATGAAGTCACTTGAATTTATTTTAAATGTGAGATGGTATTAAGGGAATAATAAATGTGGTACCTAAGATTTTTCAAAGTTAATAATTCGTGCAGAAGATCCTAGACTGTTCGTAGCGGATGCCCACTCATTTTTCTCTGCTCAGTTATGAGCAGACTTTTATGGGGCAATTGATGGTGGATTTCTCGCTGTGTATCATCACAGCTGAGATTATATGAATATGTACTGTATATATTATCAATATATTCAGCGTTTTTTTCTTTCTGAAAAAAAATCCTAGTAGTGAAGAATATAATTAATAATTAATATTATGTAATATATGGTTTATAATTTTTATTATTTATATTTTATTTATTTATTATGTTACTGCAGTGAAATATATAGATCGCTTATGTGCATGAGTTTATCAGTATTAAAAAAAACAAAAAACAAAAAATTAATGCAGGTAAAGCCATAATTTGAGATGGTTCGTACGACTGACTTATAGCTGAAGCCAAAACCAAGGCTCCGCCTGCCGAGGCAATAAGTCAGCAAAATTCTAAATTCCACGACTTTTCTATTAGCATTGACAGTTGACACAACTAAAGATTTGGCATATTGTGTTAGCGTAGGCTAAAAGCCGCATTTTTCCTCAGAATCTGGCTATGATTTTCAAAATCTAGCAAAAGGTTGCCCAGAATCTTGTTTACAGTTGTTAAATTTTAATATTTTGAGTGCCTTAGAGGTTTTTGATAGTGCTGAATTCATTTCCAGCATCAAAAATGGATTTTAAACACTCCAAGCACATGATTTTTGAATTTTAGTTAACCGGCAAATTTTGCCATCTAGAATTATTCACGTGCTTTCGGTAGACTTCTTCTATTGTTTTAAGCAATTTAAAAAAAAATTTACCCAGAATATTTCAGAAATTTTATAAAAAATTTAGGCAAAGATTTATCATAACTTTGTTTACAGTTTTTAAATTTCAGTATTTGGAGTGTTTTAAGGGTTTTTGATAGTGTTGAATTTATTTTTACTATAAAAAATCAATTCAAACACTCCAATTACCTAATTTTTTGAATTTTTTAAGGAATTCCGACAAAAACTACTATCCTAACTATTCTGTTAGGTTGATAAAAAAACTCCATATTTTAATATTGTTGTATTAATAATTGTAGTTTAGTCCATTGATTTTATAATTTTCACCATTAATCTTTGTAATTGTTGTTGGATCGATATATAATCTACAAAAGACAAAATAGCACATGAGGTGAATTGGTTTTGTGATACTACCTGAACAATAGGTTAAATAGCATTCTGTGATTTATCTGGACGGTCGCGCTCGGTTTTATTATGCAATGACGATGCTAAACTTGCGAAGAAATGGAGTTGATGTGATTTTTTTTAAGGCATAATACTCCTTTTATGGGTCTATTCTATCTCTTCACTCCCTAAGTTTGTGACCCCACCCTCCAACGCTTCTCCGTCGTACATGGTCATGGCATGACGCATCACTATCATCTATCTGCTTTATGTTTTCACATTTTCGAGATTTTAAAAATTTGAAAAAGGCAGCGTTTCTTCTGCAGTGTGTTCATTCTTGTAAAATCATTAACGATGAGGTAAAAAGTATACAGTTTACATAATGAAATCTGGTTGCATTAAAACATGAGGCTCAGCAAAATATGCAGCAACTATTCTGGCTCAGCAAGATATGCAGCAACTGTTCTACCAATGGGGACACTATTCTACCGATGGGAACACTTGCCCAATTACTTCTTTCCACAATAGGCAATCAGTTATTGGGTCATTGAGAAGTTGTCCCTCACCTTTTAAATTTTCAAAGTGCACACAATGGCCCAACTCAACTCAATCGAGTATTTCTTAAACTTCAACTATTTTAATGGTCTTGAATTGTATTTTTTTGTTCTTAAGGCTCACAAACCCTTTAGTTTCAATTTTTCTAAGAGAATATAAGGTCTTATGTCATGTAGGGTATTTTTGAGAATTTTAGTGGTGTTTGTTTTATTTTTTGGAAGTTTTTTTTTAAGTTGAGTCCATATAGTTGGCTCACACACAATTTATATTTGCTCATTTTTTTAGCATTGTTCAAGTTATATTTATATTTTGATTTGGTTAGAGACTGATTTATGCATTTGGGTAAATAGAGTTATATTTATATATTGAACTGTTAAGACACGAGCAAGACCATTTTAAGAAATAATTTTTTTACTGATTTAAATATATATTTATATTTTGAAAAGTGAAATTTTGAAGTAGTCTTAATATTTTAAGAAATTTTTGAACATTTAAATATATATTTATAATGTAAGTTAGAACATCTGGAATCCTATGTAACATGATTGAAGAGCCCAATGTTTCAGGTGAACACTTCACCCATCTTCACGAGTAAGAAACTTAGCCTAAAATAGAAAAAGTATAAGAGAGAAACTAGTTGTCAAAGAATATATAAGAGAGAAACTAGTGGTTAAAATTTCAACTAAATAGATTAAAGTCAAAATTAACCATTAAGGAAAAATTTAAAATGATTAAAATAATTAAATTAAATTAAATTAAATTATTGAAGAATAACTATTAAACTAATCAATGGATTAAATTTTTTATTAAATTTGAATTAGCCATTATAGAAATGGGTATATTATATTAGAGTATATTTTAATTATTATAAAATTAATATAAATTAATTTGATAAGATTAAAAATAAATGAGGGGAAGAGAGAATTATAGTTTGAATTTGAATTTTAATTGGGTAAATTAATTAAGTCAAGTTAGAGATTTGACATAATGGAAAATTTGTATATTGAATTAGAATTTAATTTATTGTAAATTAAATATTAATTTGAGAAAGAGAAAAATTCAACTATATATATTATTGAAGGATAGGATTGATAAAATAAAATAAAATATATAAGAGAGGGATGGGAGAGAGAGAGTAATAATTTATAAATGAAGAGGGGTAATTTACTTAGTCAAATAAGGGAATCAAAATAGAAATAATGCAAAATATGAGGGAAGAAAATAGGATATGTGAAGAGAGAGGGGAATAGATCAAGAATGGTTAGAAAAAGTTAGAACCAATTCTATTCCATTATTGTGAATAGATTAGATTTATATTTTGAGAATGAAATTTTGTTTAAGTGATTTGAATATATTTTTATATTTAAATATTTCAAATATAAATGAATAAATATATGGAAATCTAATTATTAACCAAATGTATATCTTCATTGAATGTTAGTATTAAAATATTTTTAAGATTTATGTAAATATTTATTTTGAGTTTATAATTATTAAAATATTTTTTTTCAAATAAATAAATATTTATTTATTTATTAATATAATTAAATAGAATATTATAATTCCATAATAGGCTTAGTTTAATTTATAGATGAAATAGCCTTTTTTTTACTGAAATTAGCTATACAATTTCAAGTAAGAATGTGATTTTTTGTTGTTTAAAATATAATTTTGAATGCATAAATGGATTCCACACCTGAAAAACCTACCTCTTGGGAACTCAAAGTCTAGAGATTAAACAACATCATTATTATATAGTTAATACCTAAAATTTCATATTTTAATGTTTTTTAACCTAAAAAAATATTTAAAAATTTTAAACATAACAAAATCTGATTTTATTTCAAATTTTGTTATACAACTCATAACAAAATCTCTCTCTCTCTCTCTCTCTCTCTCTCTCTCTCTCTATATATATATATATATATATATATACCACTAACAAAATCTCTATTTATTATAGATTTATTCGTCACAAATATTTTTCAACTCTTTTAAGCTTTTCTATATTTTAATATGCAGGTAAATATACGGTCTTGGTGGGTATAGTATTGCTTTAAAAATATAACTCCCATTCCATCCTCTCCACTTGTGATATCCCTCTTATATTGTACTCCGCCACTACAGATACTATGCATCAGTTTTTCCCTGACAGATATTAATTCACCTTGATTAGACATATGTTTTCAAAAAATATATATTTTTGCCATGGTTCACTATAAGATTTATTATTGTTTATTTATTTTAATTATTTTAATTTGAATTATATGTTATCTAATTGGCCAAAAACTTTCACTTGTTATTGCAAAATGCCTAGATTTTATCACCATTATTTGTATTTTCATTACAAAAACATTCATATCTATCCTGCAGATCTTGTACTTTATCTGGAGTCGCATTAAGCAAAATAACGAGACAGTGCTGAACGCATTTTCCCCATACGAGCCACCCATTATGGTCTATCACATAGCACGCACATACATAGAGAGAGTCGTTTTCTCTGTATCAGTCACCATTTATGGTCTCTGACAGATTGTTATATACCTAAACTCCTGAGGCCCTGTCAAATTGGTTTAACCTTCACCATATAATAATATTCCAACTCTTTTGAAATATTTATTAAACCCAATTTGCAAAATCGAACCTTTGAACTTGCTCTACGTTGATTTATATGGAGCCCACGCATTCAATGTTTAACATTAACATTTTCAAAACTGACATTTACCATTGAAACCAACGCTTGATCTTTTGGCCACATAATCAAAGTTTGATGAACGATTTTAAATGGAATAAACGTTGGGCCATACCTCATTAATTTCCATGCAACTTAACTAGTTATCACCCTTGGATCTCCTACTCTTGAGATTGAACACATATCATGTTCCTTTCACCACAAAGATTTAGCACTTAAATCTCACGCGAAATGGGCAGTTTGGGACTGATGACGTGTTAACAAATAATTGGATCACGTGGATTTTTGCGATGCAATTTATCGCAATTGCGTCTTAGGAAAAAGATTAAACATTGCATTCCTCTCATTGCAAAATTCCGATGCGATTGTGCTCAATCGCAATCGCATTTTCGGAGATAGATTATAACAGTCCACTTCATTTTAAATCTCTGATGCGATCGAGATTTGGTAAAAACGTTTTCACTCAAACAAATTGCGATGTGATCATCGCAATCGGAAAATTGGCATGAATCATATTCTATTTATCTTGCGCACCATTGAAGACTTGCGATGCGATTGTTATTTTGCCTTTATATTATTCATCGCATCGCAAAAGATCAAAAGTGAATTTTAACATTTAAACCGTTCTTCTTCTTCTTCTTCTTCTTCTTCTTCTTCTTTTCTAAATTCCAGTTTCGGATTGCTTTAAACGTTGTTTTCCAACAGAAATTTTAACTTGATTCAAGCCAAAATTCGTGGCTCCTCTCAAACACGATTTCCTCTTCATAAAAAACTGGGATCGACCTCTAATTGCGTTGAAGTTAGAATCATTTACTGTATATTCAACAACAGCGTTGAATTTCAACTAACACCATTCCAACCGAATGATGTTTCCTACACTTGGATCAAATGTTGATGGCAAAATGTCTAAGTTTGCAGTTCGAATGCTGAGATCGGTGTCAATTACCAAATTTTGTATCGATTCATGTGAATCGAACCAATCAAACCATCTGCTATAAAAACCATTCACTTGTCCATCTAAAAGCTTGAGAACACTTTTGATTATGGAGCTTCTCTTCATAAATTACGCAGCAATTTAACCACGATATCAGTATTATTCACACTGATTCCTCCATTAAATGCAGAGCCTTATTTTAGAGCTCTATGACAGAGTTCCATCCACAAAGTTAATCACAGGGATTCAACTATTCCCATACAGAAATTGATTCGACCAATGCACATGTAAAACTGGACAGATTCATTCAGATACAAAATCTTGAATTTACTTACAAAGCTTTGGCCAGATCTTCGTTTATAGTAATGAGTTAGAATGTTAAATTTAAGTTGTAAACATTTTGAGAGTATGGAATCTATTTATGTATGTCAACTATTACACAACCTTATGTTCGCGCGACGACAAATATTATAACTAAATGTTAATAAAACTTAAACCATCGCAAAACATCCAGCCCGGAGTTCAAACCTATTTAAACCGAAATGCAATAACACATTTCGCGCTACAAATGAAAGGTCGTGACGTCACCTTATGGAGTCGCGATGAAATATACAATGGCGTGGATAAAACAATATCGGGTCCGAAAAATGTCTTTGTGTACGGGGGTGTTGTACTATACAACAACCCTCGCCATTTTTAAATTTTTAGAATAAATCCCATTTAAAAATAGGTGCCCTTTTTATATCTTTTCCATAAATAAAAAGATGCATATCACATTTTATTCACAAAGTTTACAAGTTTTAAAAACTTTCCGATCCAATGAGTTAAAAGACCTTTTAACATATTTTGAACATATTAGAAAAATTTTATACTTAGAAATATGTTAAAATGAATAGTAAATCGCAATCAGAAATTCAGAAAAGTTGTTTTAAAGAGCTGTTATTTCTTTGAGAAGTTCCGATGCGATCGCGCTCAATCGCAATCGCATTTCGAAATAATATTAAGTATTGCACTTTTTCTATTTATAACAATGCGATGCGATTTATCGCAATCGCGTCTTGGGAAAAAGATTAAACATTGAATTCCTCTCATTGAAAAATTCTGACGCGATTGCGCTCAATCGCAATCGCATTTTCGGAGATAGATTATAACAATCCACTTCATTTTAAATCTCCGATGCGATCGGGATTCGGTAAAAACGTTTTCACTCAAACAAATTGCGATGCGATTATCGCAATCGGAAAATCGACATGAATCATATTCTATTTATCTTGCGCACCATTGAAGACTTGTGATGCGATTGTTATTTTTCCTTTATATTTATTCATCGCATCGCAAAAGATCAAAAGTGAATTTTAACATTTATTACAAGGATTCGCCGATCTATGATTGTACGACAATATTAATTCAAAATCAGGCGGAGAATCATGGGTTATTTTGTTCTCAATACGTGAATGTCACCCCTTGGAGAGAATTTATGTTGAAAACACGGGGAGATTAAATGGTAATTAAAATCTTTGTAGCTTTTCTCATTATTGTGTTTTATTTCAGCTGAAAGCATTCATTTGAATTGCAGAACAAAAGTTCGAATCCTTTCATTCTCAGAACCAGAGAGAGTTTACCCGACTCTGAAATGTCAAAGAGAAGCAGAAAGTCTAAAGCTGTTTTTGTTGCAAATGCTCCTATGCTAAACATGTCGCCCAAGGAAAAACCGACGAAGCTCAAGCTAGTCACAAACACCTCCTGTCAAGGACTGGGGAAGATGACATGGGAGAATGTATACAATTTTCTTGAAAAAGAGAAACCTAGGGTTATTGTGCCCAAAGCAACTATTCTTGATGAAGAAGATTCAGACTGTGACTCTGAAACTCAACTTAGTGCATTAGCAAATTCATTTTTATACCGAGTTGCTACCGGGGCGAATATTTTTCCCTACTATGATGTTATCAAATGGGTCATTGACAATGTGACCATTCAAAACAGGAATTTTGTTTCTGCTTCTGGATCAGTGTTCGGGTCATTCAGGGCAGAAGATATTAAAGCAATGTAACATCTTCCCAATCCACAAAAGATTTACAACAAAGAATTCCTTAAGGAATATGCTGCAGAACATCCAAACCAAGCAGAGCCAATGAAAGAATGGAGGAATAACCCTGAGAAACATAAGCAAGAGGCATCAGGTATGTACTCTTTGGACTCTCTCACACCTCCATATTGTTATGCCGCAGCAATGATGTGTAGGTTGTTCGTAAACGACAACTCTGCTAGATTTTCTATTCAAATGGTCCCATTAATTCATTCTGTTGTTAATTCTAAAATTATGGATTAGGTTGTCATTTTGTCGGATAAGATAGCTAATCGAATTCTAGAGTATATAAAATATAAGAATTCAGGGAATTCTTCCCCTTTCCATTTTTGTGGTTATATTTTGGACGCCCTCTATTTCAATTCTAAGTTCCCCATGCTAGGTTGGAAATGGAATCCAAAAGAACCTATTCCTATTCATGTGTATCATAATTTCTTATGGAAAGAAAATTTCAAACTTCATGTTTACAGAGTCTGCCATGGTTTTCTAATTCCAATCTACCAAACCATTTTTGGTCATTTCCCTCCTAGACTGTCCAATAAAGCTAAGACTGATTTGTCTTCTATCGGAGATTGGTTCGGAGAAGAAAAATTCACTTATATCAGAATTTTTGGGAGTATTGTTCAACCACATATCCTTCCCCTATATGTTCCAGATAAGCTGTTAGCTCAGGAGATTTCCTATCAACTGACAGTTGAAGGAATGTCTAGAATTTTGAAAAGCAATAAAAAGCTTATGTGGCCTACCTTCCCTTTTAAGTGTGGTGAATATACTCTTAATAGCTTTGCTCATGCTGAGAAAGAAGTTGGTAAGATTTCTAATCTTAAGTTTTCAACAATTCCTGGAAGACAATACGACCCAAGGAAAGTGGCGCATGATTTTACTACCTCTGTTTCGATTGCCCAATTCGAGCATGAACCAGACATTTTTTATGATTTATTTGTTTCCATGGATGATATATCCCAAGTCTTTGATTCAGCCAAGTCCAAGTTACAGGCCGAGGACTTGAAAAAGTTTTTGTTGTATAGAAGCCAAAGGTTACTTAATGTGCCTCTTGATCAGTTGAGAGCTCCCATACAGGAGAAAGCATCACAACAAGCAGGAAGTACTTTTGGTAAAGAAGTAGAAGGAGCTGATCATGTTTTAGGGAAAAAGGATGACAGCAGTAAAGCCGACACTGCCAAAACAGAAATAGCTTCTCAAAAAGATACACAGAAGCCTTTAGTGCAAACAGAAAAAGGGAACACTGGCACTGATGCCCAAGTACATATTGAAAAGGGAAGTACAGAAAGTAAAAACACTGAACAGACACCCAAGAATGATGCGGGTTCTCAACTTGGAGGACAAGTAGATACCGAATTGGTTGTTTCTTCTCATTTTCTAAATCAATATCAACAATTTGCATAGCAGATAGGATTGCAAAACAATCCTCAAGTTGACGATCCCAAAGATCAGGATGTGGAAATCATTCCTAAAAACCCCACTGGAGAAATTATGCTAAAGATAGAAGAAATTCCTCCTTTAGATATATTCTACAGTCCCAAACATAGGGCTGTGGTAAGAAAACAAAGGAAAAGGAGGAGAATAGATCAAGATGCTCTTTTGGCATCACAGGGGGAATTGCTAAATGTTGTTTATAAAAATGCTGAGGTGGATCCATCTGAGGATCTCACCAAATTGTCTCAGTATGCTGGTGCCTATAGTGCTGCCACTATAGATAAAGCTTCCAAAGTTTCACACCTAGTAAAACAAAAGGATATTCATACTGTTATCTTTGAAGAACAGGTTGCAGACGATCATCAAAATATTATTCAGTTGGAACAGCGGGTACAGGATGCAGAACTCAGAGCTAAACAACTAGAAGAGCAACTCAGCCTTGAAAAGAAAAAGATTGATGAACAAGCCTTGGGAAAACAACAACAGTTGACTCAAGAAGTAGAAAAGCTACAAAATCTTTTACAAAATGAGAGAAATTCAAAGGTTGAACAGGAAAAAATGTTCCAATCATAAATGGACAAGTTCAAGGAGTATCCCAAGCTGGCTAAATTCATTACTGAAGCTCTTGAAATCAACAAACTGCTATCTCAACAGTTAAATGAATTTTGTTTAAAGTTGACACAAATTGAGCCTTTGTGCGAAATTACATCGTCTTTGATAGATAAATCAGTCACTCTTAGGCAAGAAATTGAAGATGTTGATGATAAAATTTCCGAGTTTCTTTCATGTCAGGATATAGAGCAAGGAAGAAAAGCTAACCTTCCTAGAATTGAAGAGAGACACAAGGAAATTCTATTTATGGAATGGGAACAGTAGTTAATGAAATCAGAAAGAGCCACATCAAGGGCTAAAATTTTAATGAATAATACAATACAATTGATTAATGACAGCCTGTACGCTACCAATTTGATCTCAGATTGTACTCCAGCTGAGTTACCTAAAGTAAAAGAAGCTAATTCCAGGTGGAAGCAAGAGATAATCGATAAAAATCAAAAGATTAGCAAACTTCAAGGAATTTCATGGGATAATATGTGGTCTTATCTGATCAAGCCACACAGCTAACAGATGGCCATCAAATTCCTTTCGAATGTTATTCAATGTATCATTCCTGAATTCTCTGATGCTACATACACTGGACAGTTACATTCAAAAATGAGTCGGCCAACAGAAGTCCAAGATATGCTCAATGTCTGCCACCTTCGTTCATCCACCTCAATCGATGATTAATGAGCCAGTCTACTACAAGCTTGCATTTTAGTTTAAGGTATTTTATTTTAGATAGATTGTAGGAATAGTTTTAGTTTTTTTTTTTTTTTATTGAGTACCTATTTAAACTCCTTTCATGCATTTAGAAAGGGGTCCTTAATTTGTAATATTTTTTGACTTGGAGATTACATTTTTGTACTTTATTTACTTCTATATTCTTTTATAAAGGGTCACATCTAGTGATTCTGTGCTGAATTATTTTTTAAGAGTTGCATTTCTGTGCCTTGGAGTTGATTTTGCATTGGAATTGTTGGATTAGAGTATCAGATTTCATTTGAAAGTCTCAAGATGGATACTGTATTTCTATCTATTCACTGTTAATTTCTTTTGTCATATGATATTCTCTTTTAAATTTGCTATCGTTTATGTGTGCTTCGTTTTACAATATTTCTTTATATATATCATTTTTGAGTATATTAGAAATATTTATCTTTCATAAGTGTATGTAAATGATATACAATGATGAATACAATATGCTAATATAACTCTGTTTAATTTCTTAAAAAGAGTTATCTTTATTCGTTGCTGCACATTTCAATTAAGCTATAATACATTTTTATGGTTATTGTTCAATTGAAATAATTTTAAGTTGTATTCACATATGATACTCGGGTTAGTTTTAGAATTTCTTTATCAGTATTTAAATTAGATTAGCTAGTATTTTCATTTCAAGTCATTTAGTCCCATTTCCCCCATCCAATCATTCCATTACCAACCCATTCAAATTACTAGGAAACTAGTCCTACAAATCCAGTCGGAGCCACCATTCCAAATGGAAAAGGAGCTATCTTAAGATCCCGACCGGGTTGTTATCCCCCGATGTTTGAAGCAGCAATTTTCGAGGCTTCAACATTTTTGGCGCTAGAAGGAGGGCCAAAGCTATGAATGGCAGATAAATCTAAATAAATCTAAATCGAACTCTAAGTTTGTGTGACATATTGTACAATTGGATCGCTCCAAGGTTCAAGTTATTGGAGAAATCAATTCAGTCACTATTAGACTAGCCTCTGACCCTAGGATTGTTCAAAGAATTGATATTTTAATTGCAGATATTCCAGAATTCTATGGATTAGTCTTAAGCAGGGACTGGTCTGCGAAACTTAATGGTTATATCTCAACCGATTATTCACATATGTGGCTTCCCTACAAAGGGAAACCTAATCAAATCAAAGTCGAACGAGAGAAACATATGACGCACACTGTAACTGAATTCGAGCAACCAAATGAACCTGTAGCTTTCAACAACAATATTCTTAGAGGTTATTCTGCCAAGTCTTTTCTTGGAAATTTTGCTGCACCACAATCACCATTCTCTGTAAATACTTTTGTTTCTCAAATTGAGAATTTTTCGTAATCTGATTCTTCCAGAATTGCAAATATTTCTGATTCTTTTGTAGATAATAGGCTGAAAACCACATTTAGAACCAAATGGGGAACCTATGCTTATCATAAAATGCCTTTTGGTTTAGTGAATGCAGGAGCTACTTTCTAGAGAGCCATGGACATAGCATTTAAGGGTCTGATTAATAAATCAGTTGTCATTTATCTTGATGATATAACAGTTTATTCAAAGAAAAGATCCAATCATCTACAAGATCTAAAACAAATATTTGAAAGATGTAGGAGATTTGGTATTTCATTAAACCCAAAGAAATCTTTCTTTGCTCTTGATCAAGGAAAACTCTTAGGGTTTGTTGTATCAAAAGATGGTATATATATCGATCCTGATAGAGTTAAAGAAATTTCTGACATTTCTTTACCTCACAATAAAAAGTCCATGCAATCATTTCTAGGTCAGATTAATTTTCTAAAAATATTCATTCCAGATTTTTCTTTAATTGTTTTGCCTATGCAGAATATGATTAGGAAAAATTCAGTATTCAAATGGGGTCATAAAGAAAAAGAAGCCTTCAATGCAATCAAGAAGGAAATTATTGATGCACTTGCATTGAATACTCCCAATTTTTCCAATGATTTTATTCTATATACTTTGGCAACTAAAACTTCTTATGTTGTGGTTTTAACACAGCTCAATGATCAAAAAATCGAAGCACCGATTTCTTTCTTAAGCTCAAATCTGCAAGGAGCTGAGCTAAATTATTCTGATCTTGAAAAACAAGCTTTCGCTGTATTTAAGTCAATCAAGCATTTTAGGCCTTTTCACTTAAAAACGCACACAAAAGTGATTGTTCGTTTCTCAGCAGTAAGACAATTACTAATTCAAGGAGAAGTAGGAGAAAAAAAGGCTAATGGGGTAACAACCTTGCAAGAATATGATATTGACATTAAACCAACAAAGATTGTTAGAGGACAAGGTTTTTGCAGATTATTAGCAAGAGCTCATAATATATTAGAAAATCAAGATCTAGAGAATGTTATTTCAGTAAGTCAGATAAGTGTTACAGATTCTGAATCTCAGTATGCTGATCTAATATTTTACTTGAAAAATGGGTATGCTCCTTCTAATCTAAGCTATAAGAATAAACGTGCTTTAAGATTAAAAGCTACTAAATATGAAATCATTGATAATGTGTTATTCAGAAAAAATTATGATTCAATCTTACTAAGATGTCTTGAAAAGACTGAGGCAAAGAAGGTTTTGCAGGAACTACACGATGGACCAGCAGGAGGTCATTTTGGAGGCAATACCACAGCCCACAAAATCATCTATGCTGGATATTATTGGCCTACCCTTTTTAAATATTCTCATGATTATGTGAGAAAGTGAAAGATTTTCCAAACTGCTAGTGGAAGGCAGAGGAAGCCAGCTTTTCCTCTACAGCCAGTAAACATTGAACAACCATTTGAGAAATGGGGGCTTGATATTATTGGTGAGATAACTCCTCATTCTTCCAAGTAGCATAAGTACATCCTCACAGCAACAGATTACTTCACAAAATGAGTAGAAGCAATTCCTCTAAAGGTAGCCAACTCTGATGCAATTATTGATTTCATCGATCAATTCATCATTACCAGGTTTGGTGTACCTAACGCTCTAGTCTTTGACAATGCATCTTATTTTTCTGGTAATAGTATAATGGAATTTGCAATTAAGAGAGGTTTTAAATTGAAATATTCAGCTAACTATTATCCACAAGGTAATGGTTTAGCTGATTCCACTAATAAAAATCTCCTCAAAATCATTAAAAGGACTATTGATCAAAGCCAAAAGAATTGGCACAAGTCTTTAATCTTTGCATTATGGGCTGATCGTATTACTCTTAAAGCTTCTATTGGAACTTCACCTTTCAATTTAGTTTATGGTAAAGAAGCTGTAATACCATCAAATCTAGCTCTTCCATCATTAGCCTTGGTGCAATTCATTGAATAAAATCCTTCCTCATCCATTCAATTGAGATTTGATCAAATCCTAAAATTAGAAGAGGAAAGAGAAAAAGAAAGAATTGTTCATGAAAAACATCAACAACTTGTTAAATCTTCTTTTGATTCAAATTCCACCGGCTCAAAAAATTTGTCAATTGGTGATCTTGTTCTGAAATGGGATAAAGCACATGAGGAAAAAGGTAAGCATACCAAATTCCAAAAGATGTGCCTTGGACCATTTCAGATTGCTGAAAAGATAGGCTCATATAAATTCATACTTCAAGATTTAACAGGAAAGAGAGCATCTCTTCCTGTAAACGGGCTTGTCTTAAAGAAATTCTTTTCATGAGGACGTAACCCCTTCTTACTTGTAAACATCCCTTTCTGCAATTTTCATTTGTTTTTGTAAAATAAAGTTTGTTAATAGTCTTTAATTGACTTTTTTACTATTAGAAAATTGTCTTAGAAAGAATGTTATAAATACTTATTTTAAGTAAAATAAAATTTTTTAGGGAATTGATTACAATTTTTATATAGTTTAAATAAAATGTTAAACTTTGAAAATTTGTTTAAAGCATTTGCATGATCTTATGAAACTTTGAGGAAAATGTAAATCATTATAAGTTTATTGAGCAGAGAAAGGTTATCTTTAAAAAGTAAAGACTTCTTCAAGCTTTGGCAAACAAAAACTCTGAAAATTGTCATCCATTTATTCTTAAGGATACAACTATTTCACCCCATCCATTTCGATTGTGATTTTTTAGAATGTAATTCTAAAGAAATTATATGACCAAATTTAGGAGATAAGAGGTCTCATCACGAATCTACTTACCATGATCATAGGAAGTAATCAAACTAACATTACCAATACTGCGTACCAAAATAGGGTAATGGCTTAAAATTAAGACAAGGAGTCTCATCACGAGATGGCTTGTTCAGTTTAATTACAACTAGTGAATGACATTGTTACTAACTGGCTACCAAACCAGAAAAATGGCTCTTAAATTAAGAAAAATAAATAAAAGGCAAAAATATGAAAAAATATATCTTATGAATTTACTTTTAATAAGTCATAGTCTTAATTGGATGGGAAAATGAATAGTTAATGGTTAAAAGGTAACCCTGTCGAGACTATGAACGTTTGCTGGCAGCACTAACAATACCTGTGACAATAGAGTATATTACATAAGCTAAACTTGAGAAAATCCACTTACTTTATTATTATCAACCAATCAAAGCTTGAGATAACCCAAAAAATGTTTTTATCCTTGAAGAATTAGAAAGAAATTGTAAGTGATTTTTATTCTTTTTCATAGTTAGATTTTATTTGAATTATCTTAAGAAAAGTTTTCATTATCTTTAGAAATTTTTACTTATTTGAAATATAGTATTCATTTCATTTTTTTAGAGATAACTGTTTCTTCCAGTGAATCGCCAATTTTTGTACTGTACAACAACCCTCCCCATTTTTAAATTTTTAGAATAAATCTCATGTAAAAATAGATCCCCTTTTTATATATTTTCCATAAATAAAAAGATGCATATCACATTTTATTCACAAAGTTTACAAGTTTTAAAAACTTGATGAGTTAGAAGACCTTTTAACATATTTTGAACATATTAGAAAAATTTTATACTTAGAAATATGTTAAAATGAATAGTAAATCGCAATCGGAAATTCGGAAAAGTTCTTTTAAAGAGTTGTTATTGCTTTGAGAAGTTCCGATGCGATCGCGCTCAATCGCAATCGCATTTTGGAATAATATTAAGTATTGCACTTTTTCTATTTATAACAATGCGATGCGATTTATCGCAATCGCGTCTCGGGAAAAAGGGAATAATATTAATCGCAATCGCATTTTGGAATAATATTAAGTATTGCACTTTTTCTATTTATAACAATGCGATGCGATTTATCGCAATCGCGTCTCGGGAAAAAGATTAAACATTGCATTCCTCTCATTGCAAAATTCCGATGCGATTGTGCTCAATCACAATCGCATTTTCAGAGATAGATTATAACAGTCCACTTCATTTTAAATCTCCGATGCGATCATAATTTGGAAAAAACATTTTCACTGAAACAAATTGCGATGCGATCATCGCAATCGGAAAATCGGCATGAATCATATTCTATTTATTTTGCGCACCATTGAAGACTTGCGATGCGATTGTTATTTTGCCTTTATATTTATTCATTGCATCGCAAAAGATCAAAAGTGAATTTTAACATTTATTACAAGGATTCACCAATCTCCGATTGCTCCGTGGCTTCTCCAGAAGTTTATCGTACACATTATAAAAATACCATTTACTACCTTGTGAGCATGCGATATACCATTATGCTTTTGTAAGATCATCACTATTGAATGGAAAATTCTGACTCAATAAACTGATTCCCGGTACAAGATGCGTCGTTGGCTTGGAAAATTGTTGAAAACAAATGAGTTGAATAACGTTGAATAATTTAAATTGCCTCGATGTATTTATTTAACATTTTGCTATAAATATTTGAGATTCTATGATATAACATTACACAACAGCAGTGTATACAAGCAATAACAGAGAATGCAATTATAGAAATTTAAAATTTAAATTAAATTATGTTCTAAATAAACTTTATCATTTTTGTATTATTATTTATTTTAATTATAAAAACTTTAAAAAATTATTTAAAAAAAATTGATTGTAAAAAATTATTAGGATTGAAATTTGTTGAAATGTTAAATAAATCTAATACAAATAATAATACTTAAAATTGTGATTTTTAAAAAATAATTTTAGTAATTGGGATTATGTTAAATAGTTATAGTGAATAATTCTTATTTTTCTAATTCAGATTCAAATTTTCACCAATTACATGATAAACATTAATGTGTTGATGATTATTACTTAAATTAGTTATATTTGAACTAACCTATACCATTTTTCGTATATATGTAGATTAACTTCACAGTTTGACAGTTTTCGAACTCCACACCTCTGAGATATTTCAGCCATGAGTATTAATTGTATTGTGGGTAATTATATCAATTTAATGATTTTGATATTTCTTGGGATATTATCTCATTAAGTGTTTCGTTCCAATTTTTATGGCTCTATTAATTCTGTTCAACTTGCTATTTTAACTAATTTGCTTTCCGTTTCCTGTGCATAGAAATGCATGTGAGTCTGGGCAGTTCACTCTATTAGTGTTGTACGGAAGCTTGTGCATTGAAGGTTATAAACCTTTTCAATTAATATGAGATTAACAACGTTCAAGTCTTACCACATTAACTTTACCCTTCAAATATGCTTTATTCTGAATGTAGTATGGTTGAAACCATAGGTAATAAAGATAAGGTTATAAGGCCATAGGTAATTATATAAAGACTTTTATCGTAAGTCGAGACGAGTAAATTAAGTTATGTTTGTACTATATATTGTACAGTGATGAAGGAAGCTGACCCCCGAGGTACTTGACATCAGTGGTGAACTTCTCTAGACTGACCCGCAATCATATATAGCATTACTAAGTACACATCAGCCACATGCTAATAAGAACATCATAAATAAAATTGTGATGCATGGAGCTTTTATTACTTGTATGATTAGAAGTTGCAAATAGAACATATGGATAACACTTTAAAATTGGAATCTATCATGTTTAAAATGCTCAACCATAGATTAACTAATTATAAGTATATTATAGTTAAAAAAGTAAGTTTTTATTTACGTTAATTATAATTTAATACTTAATAAATATATATATATATATAGTAGATATTTATTTTGTCCAATTTTCCACTTCTCTTTAAATTATTTGTGCTAATAGTTTGTTTATTTATTATTTTATATTATTATGTTTATTTATTATTTTATACTATTAAATATTGAACTGCAATTGCAAAATACTCTTAATTTATATAATTTTTATTAATGTAAATTTAGTAAATTATGATAAATAAATATAATAAATTATTTTTTAAAATAAGTTTCCACTTAAATTATTATTATCAATAATTTTTTGTATAATATTTAGGTATGATGAAGTTCTTATAAATTTAATTTGCATAATATTTATACATCTTCTATACTATATATATTTTTTTAAATAAATATTCAATTTTATTTTTAGTTCTTGCTACTTAGTTTAATTTAATTACTAATTTATTTTGTATTGTTATTATGTAATTAGTATTGGTTAAATGTAATTAATATTTAACTTGTTTCACACCGTTGTTAAAACACAAATTAAGCTTAAGAAAGAAATTACGCTGGGGGTGTTGTTTAGTCTTCATTAAATTATAATAGTCATTAATATATTTTTGACTTTCCTATCAAATTTGATTGAAAACGCTTTTAAGAACCATTGGATCCAGGTCATTAAATAATTTATTAAAAAACATAAATTACAGATTTATCTTTGTCTGATTCGAGGATTACATTAAATTAAATCCATATCAAATCTACATGCTGCTACATGAAAAGATTTAGTTGACTGATCCCATGCATGGCAATAAGGGTCAGACCCCATACAACTTATTCATTAGCAATATATTCCTCCAGTTACATCACTATGTAGGCATTGAATCTTATTACAGGGAATTAAATGGGGTAGAATAAATATTTCAATTTATTTAAAGAGAATTAAATGGTGTAGAATATGAACTCAATAGAATTTCAGTTTGTGGAATTATTTCAGTTTTCATCAATTTGTAATGTTATCCACATAGTTTTGACTTGCCACTCCAAATTATTGAATTTTGGTATGTAGAGTTGTTTAGTTTTCATTAAATTATAAATTAGTTATTAATATATTTTCTACTGGGTTGAAAATACTTTTAAGAACCATTGTATCCACATCATTAAATAATTTATTAAAGAACACAAATTACAGATTTATCTTTTCTCGCTTCGAGGATTACATTAAAGTAAATCCATGTCGAATCTACATTTATCATCGGTCATTTCTTGATTGCACAAATGCTCACAGCTGTCCACCTATTCTGCTGCGAAAACCATCATGAAAAAATAAAACTCAAATTTCAATGTTATTAATTATACATAGAATCATTATTAACAATAAGGTTTTCCGCATCGAATATGTAATTTATGATATTCATTATGCAAGTGCAGATCTGAGTTGGAGGATCTAGTCGATGTCACAGACATCCCATGTAGATATCTTGATATCAACAACCATTAATTCAAAATTAAATAGCATAAAATTAAGGCAGTTGTCCCAGATTCTACTTTGCAGTTGTTATTTTTCTTGAAGCTCTGTGAATTTTATTTCCGCTCTTTAGATTTTCTGTTCTTGACAGTCGAAATCTTTGTATTCTGCTCAACACATCTGCAAGTAGATTTATCATGCGACTCGACACTCTGCAAGCAAGCTTTCGCAAGTCAGGCTGGAACTGTGCGCCTCCGGTTGCAAGGTTTGCTAAGCATAATTTCTCTTACTCTTTCCCGTAATTCCACATATTAAATTCGCTTTCTTGCTTTGATTCTGAGTGCAAAGTGGATGATATTCTACCTGCAATTTACATATTATGGACTGTGTTTTTAAATGATAGCCGATGGAACATTGATGATTGTAATTCCATTCGAATTTGATAAAGTTGGTATGTCCTACAATTCTCGTTTCTTTTTAACAAATTTACAAAGTTCCTTTAATTACTTCTCAAGATTATATCATACAGAGAAAACATAGAAAACATAATTTTGCTAGGTCTCTAGAATGAGAATACCATTTGTATCAGCCTCGGAGGATTCAAAGTCATTTCCCTTGGAACGACTTTGTTTACTAAAGCCTCCGCTCATTAAAAAATGTAGATTATTATCATCATCATTTTCTGAATCAAATTCCACTTCATTTGTAGCTTCAGTGTTAGCAGATCAAAAACTATGTTCTTGTTTGACTTAAAAAGTTTTTGCCATAATTTTAATTTTCAAAAAGATAAAATACTTTTCGTAATTTTTTTTAATTATTATTTAATTAAAAATTACTTCGTTGTAATTTTAATTTTTTCTAAAACCTTCAAGATTATGTCGTAATTTTACTTTTCAACAAAAATTACATCACACAGACTGTATGTTTTGAAGTTTATTTCCATTTTCAACAAAAATTATATCGTAATTTTACTTTTCAACAAAAAAATATATCTCAAAGAGTGTATGTTTTGAAGTTTGTTTCCATCGCATTATTTTATTATTTGATTGAAAATTAAAATATATATATATATATATATATATATATATATATATATATATATATATATATATATATATATATGTATATATATATATATATATATATATAATTTGATAAAGAATAAATTTTGTCATCCTATAAATCCTTGCCTGACTGGATTCTATACCATTTATCTGGCTGTCAAAATGCATTGGCTCTGCATTATTTGGTTTTTTTTCTTTTCTTTTCTTTTTTTTTGCAATTTTAACTAACCTGGACAGTACAGTACTGCTAGGAAGGCGAGTTTGAGTGACATTTTTTGACAAAATAATCTTTTGTTCTCTTAAGCTTTTGATTTTGTCAGAAAATTTTTGATTGAGGTTCTCCAAATTCGATGTATGATCATGCTCTTGAAGTAATTCCCAAGTGATCGCTACAGTCTCGTTCTCTTGAGCTTTCGATTTTGTCAGAAAATTTTTGATTGAGGTTCTCCAAATTCGACGTATGATCATGCTCTTGAAGTAATTCCCGAGTGATCGCTACAGTCCCGTTTCTTTCATCTACAATCTGTGATAAGGTTCATAGTTTTCCAGTTCCCAATCTTTAGGTGTTTAGTATGATTCTTGAAATATCGTCTGAATTTCGTGTTGAACTTCCTGTAATTGATTCTGAGCATTTGAGATAGAAACTTCATGTTCCGTCTCTTTCTTTGCAAGTTCTTGAAATATCGCCTGAATTTTGTGTGGAACTTCCTGTAATTGATTCTGAGCATTTGAGATACAAACTTCATGTTCCGTCTCTTTCTTTGCAAGTTCTTAAAATATCGCCTGAATTTTGTGTTGAACTTCCTGTAATTGATTCTGAGCATTTGAGATAGAAACTTCATGTTCTGTCTCTTCTTTTGCAAGTTCTTGAAATATCGCCTGAATTTTTTGTTGAACTTCCTGTAATTGATTCTGAGCATTTGAGATAGAAACTTCATGTTCCGTCTCTTTCTTTGCAAGTTCTTTTCTCAATTCTTTCTCAACTTGCTCCAATGCATCTTTGATTTTGCTTTCAGCTTCAAATTGTGAACTCATTTGAATGTGATTTTCCGAAAAAAATAGTCTTTCCATCTTTTTAAGCTTTTGATTTCATGAAAAAGGATTTGATTTGAGATTATGCAACTTCGACATATTATCATCTTCGATCTTGGGGGAGTTCCCCTCCTTCGAGGAAGCTTATCCGTTTGCAATATTAATGACTTTGTTTACTAAAGCCTCTGTTCATTAAAAAATGTAGATTATTATCATCATCATTTTCTGAATCAAATTTCACTTCATTTGTAGCTTCGGTGTTAGCATATCAAAAACTATGTTCTTGTTCATAGAACAACATATTAGCACGATTATTGTCATTTCTATCTAAAAGCACTTCGACCTTGACTTTATGATGCAAAATTCGAAGGTCTCTATTGCATCGTTTGTTGGTTTTTGCATTCGATGGCCAATGATGGAGTTACTAGACGTTAAATAACATCCAAAGGCATGCAAAGTCGAAACAAATATTAAATGTGATGAAAACAGGAGAGAGAAAAATACTTTTGGTGAAAATGTGGTTTGGGTTACACTTTTTGCCTTTTTTTGAGAAAAAATTTTCATTTTTTTCGGTTCTTCAACTTTCTGCAAACTATAACAATTTTTCTGTGTAGAATTTCATTTTTCGATAAAAATAAAAGTTGTGAGAAATTTTGTTAGCTTTCTATTACTTATTTTTTGAAATTTTTTTATGTAGATTTGATATGTCAACTTAGCGTTTCTTTGAGTTTGTGTTTCTTAACAATCAAAGGATTCATAAGAAGTCATGTTATGACGCAATGTTGTATTCATTGAAAATTTTTGTTTTTGAAAAAACAAAATGTGTTACAACAATCTAGACAGAGTCTACTTTGTTTTCGTCATATTTACAAAGCCAATGGATGCATATCATAATTACTAGAATTTTTTGAACTGGTCCAATACGAAAAACTGCGTATTTTGGATATGTTTTGCGTCGCAAGAAATTTCTTAACATATAAGTTATAAACTAAAAATCTAAAAGCTACCCATTAGAGACGATGGACCAATGTAATGCCCCATAATTTTTCAATTTTTTTTACAATGTATTTTGGGAGATACAAAATTTTGATTTCACTGAATCACAATGACCCTCAGAAATTGTTTGCACCCATTTTATTAGAAAAATAATTAAAATTAATAAACGTTTATGAAATTCCATAAAAGTTATATTTCCTGAAAGTAGATTCAATTCTGAAAATGCTTGTCTTGGTTCCGACAATTAATTAACAACTTTTCATGGAGTTTAATCAGTCCAAAGTTGCAGAACCGTTTTCAGAGCCTGCTTTTGCGTAATTGGTGACGCGTTAGTTCGGCCGAACTATGTTTTCTGTTTATGAGTCGCTAAATCTAACGTCTTAATAGTTCGGCCGAACTTCTTCTGAACAGTTCGGCCGAACTATTGTGTAACTCTCCGTCGGCTGGAAATTTTTATGGAGCCCCCTACAAAAAACACATTTCACGTCAATATAAATTTCCGCGAAATGATTCACAAATTTCGCACATTTCGCACTTCATCTCATTTTACAAAGACTTGGTTTGGGTTCAAAAAATTTTCTTCAAAGTTTGGGTTTAAAGAACTTTTTTGGAAGACATTTTTTGGAGGCGGCGTGATTTTTCTTGGAGGTATGTACGTGTTTTGTGTTGAACTAAATCTTTTGAGCTTCTTTGTTCAAAAACTTTTCTTCAAAGTTTGGGTTTAAAGAATTGGGTTTAAGAGCATTTCTTGGAAGCAAATTGATTTTACAATTTTAGATTTAAAGAATTTTTTTGGAAGACATTTCTTGGAGGTGGCGTGATTTTTCTTGGAGGTATGTACGTGTTTAGTGTTTTTTAAAGTGTGTGTTTTGGATTGGATTACGTATTTTTTACAAAAAATTTACACTGAATTTTTTTTTTTTAATTTTTAAATTAAATCTTTTGTGATATTTTTTGTAATTGAGTTATTGTCTAATTTTTTGAAGGAAATTTTTTGAACTTCATACCCTATTATCATGGGAAATCGAAGAACTTGTGCGAGAAAATATGATCGAAAAAGAGACCCTGAGGCACGTAGAGAAGAGACGAGACAATATTGCAAAAGAAAGTTAGAAGCCCTCTCAAATATTGAAGAGGAAAATCAACCTCAAGCAGAAATTGAAGCAGGTATGTAAATGTAAATATTACATGATCTATTGATATATATATTTAAAATTTTCCTAATGTAAAATGTGAAGCTTAATTTTTATTTGATGAACTAGTTTGAAAAATATTTTGTTTGATGTAAACAGACAGAGATATTCCTCAAAATATTGAAGAAGAAAATCAACCTCAAACAGAAATTGAAGCAGGTATGTAAATGTAAATATTATGATCTATTAATATATTTTTAAAGTTTTCCCAATGTAAAATGTGAAGCTTAATTTTTATTTGATGAACTAGTTTGAAAATATTTTGTTTAATGTAAACAGACAGAGATACTCCTCAAAATATTGAAGAAGAAAATCAACCTCAAGCAGAAATTGAATTAGGTATGTAAATGTAAATATTATGATCTATTGATATATTTAAAATTTTCCTAATATTTATTGACATATTTATTAATTTAGTTATTTATTGAATATGTACTATTTTTTTCGAATATGTACAGATGAAATCACTATCGATAATGAGATGTTAGAAAATGTCGACACTCACACATATGGAGATAAAAAACCTGACTATGTTATACGATATCGTGTCGATAGAATTTTTGAAAAGTATTTCAAAAATGAGCAAGTGACAGTTCAAGCTCAAATGTTGAAAGGTCTCCTATCATCAAGGAAATTAAAAGAAGCGATGACACTATTGGGTATTCGAAAATCAACCAAAGATAAAAAAAATGAAGGAAGAGGTGATAAAAAATATGAGTAGTGCTATAAATTCAATTAAGAGATCTAGAGATAAAGATGTTTCAAAAGTACGTAGAGGAATACAGATGGCAATGGTTTCACCAAGTACTCAAGAGAATCGTTTGATAACATCTATGGCACGAGCACTGGGAACCTCGCGAAAAACTCTGCACAAACATCGAAAATTTTGACTGCAAATAGATGTAAATGATGAACTCGCTTGTTGGAGAGCTATTTGTAGGCAACCATACAAAGATAGACTTGGAGAAAATGTTAAAAAAATAATATATGAATATTGGAAGAACAATTCGCGTGTTTCGCCAATTGCAAGGCATGTGATGCGAAGAAGAATAACACGAAATCAGTACGAAGAACATGAAAAATATTTCTTGGAAACCACTCAGATAGAGTTATTCAACAAGTTCAAAGAAGAGAATCGTCAAATTCATGTTTCAATCAGTGCTTTTGTTCAACAAAAACCATGGTATGTAAAACCTATCACCGTACGCGACACTTGTTGTTGTAGTTATCATGTGGAATTTGAGTTATATTATGACACATTCCTTGATTTTGGTAGAACATTATGGAAGGATTCACCTCCTCCTTCCACTATCCGTGATTTCATATCTCAAATTCTATGTGAAAGAGAAGGCGATGAACTATTTTACAAAAAGAAATGTGTTGGTGGTAAAAAATGCGATGATTGTGGAAATTTGACTAAATTTCAAAACAAATATCGTATTGATATAAATGATCAATCATTGTCCAACATGAAAGTGAAATGGAAGATATACGAATATACCAGTACATCGATTCAAAGTGCAGATAGTGTTAAAAGAATCGAATTACGAGAAGACGAAATTTTTCTAATAGACTTTTTGAGAAAGTTTGAAGCAGAAATTTACAAATACACCATGCATTCCCATAGAGCTCGATGGCAAGACTTGCAATTCAAAAATCTCGTGAAGTTTTTCCACCAGGAACCATTTTGTCAGTGATTGATTTTGCAGAAAACTACACATTTGCTCCACAAAAAGAAATTCAGAGTGAATACTATCACTCTGACCAAGTCTCCATGCTCGTCCATATTCTATATAGACATGTTGAACAAAATGTCGATCATATAGAAAGCACGAGTGAAAATCGACATATCATTAAAAAATATCACTTTTATATCAGTGACGATCGTACACATGATACATGTTTTGTACAACATTGTTTTGGAAAAATTTATGATTCATTGAAAAATCGTGGAATAACATTCAATGAACATTGGATATGGTCAGACGGATGCGCAGGTCAATTCAAATATGCACGATCATTTTTTTGGTTGTGTCGTCTTCATAAGAAAACCTCCATTAAACATTGTTGGAATTTCTTTGAGACTGGCCATGGAAAAGGAGAACATGACGGTGCAGGAGCATGCATAAAATGAGTACTTTGAAGATATCAAATGAACCACTTTGCACGCCGACTTGTGAACGCTGAAGAAGTTGTTCAATGATGCATCACTGCTCTAAGCCATGAAATTAACCCATCAAGAGAAGTGCGAAGGTACATTCAATTTAATTTATATTGGAAATCTAATTTTAAACATTGTACATTTATCATGCAATGATTATTTTTAATTGTATTTTGATATCATATTTACAAATTCTTTTTCTAATTTCCATATAAAGGTTTTTCTGGCATATTGGAATCGAAGACGCAGATAGATCAATTGGAAATGACGTTGAAACAATAAAAGGGACTCGAAAATTGCATTCAATTCAAACAAAGTTGTCCAGAAATGTGTTTGCATTGGATAAAAGAAAATATTCTTGTTTTTGTGATGTTTTCATAGACAACACAAAATCCAATGACGTTTGTGAAAACAAAATTTATGTGAACGATTGGAAACATACAGAGCTAAATACAAAGGGAAAAATGTCTGTTGCAATGTTTGAAGAAATGCAATCAGAGGAAACTACAATATCATCCGATGGTGATCGAGTTTCTGATCTTGTTAGAGAAGGTAACATTTGAATTACTTTGTAATGATTTAAAGATCTAGAAATAAATTTAAATATGCATAATTAAATGTTAAATTTATTTTATTGTGCAGGAGATGTTTTTGTTGTAATTGCACCTATTGACAACGATGAAAATGTGAATTATTATTTGATGCGTTGCACTGAACGAAAAATGAAATTATTACAAGACTATAATGATCACGGATTTCAGTATGACAGAGGGTCTATTATACTGAAAGGTTATTTTTTCAAACAAACTCATCAAAGTGGAGACTTTGTTTACTTTGAAGACTATGAACTTGATTCCATAAGTTGTCAATATAGTCACTTGGTGTGTGCAACATGCATAAAGTTGATAGAAGTTCAATCAAAGAAAAAATCGAAAATTAAGAAATGGAAAATGTCAAAATCCGATCATGAATGGATTATTGAGGATGGAATTCCATTAGAATTTTTTTGAGTGAAGTGTCCAACAATTTATTATCTTTGGATTAAATATGTTTTAGAACTTCCAGTACTCAACTAAAAATTGAGTTGCTTATGTTATTTGTGGTTTTCACATGTTACAAATTGTTTGGGTACAAGCACGTGCTCTAGTATCAACTGAAAGTAGTTTTTCTATACATGTGCATTGATGAAAAATGTTATATGTATTGGATATATATATATATATATTCTAGAATGAAATTAATTGTTCTTGTATATGTTTTCCGACTGTATGGTACAATTATTTCACTTTATTTTGTAAGGTCAGATTCGGTCCCCATATGGCCTAGCCTCCAAGGGACGAGATAACAAGTGGTTGTCCCCACTTGCCCGAATCTCAACTTTTAAGTACAATTTTACTGTTTATGGCAAGCATCTTACATGATGTCCTAGCCAAGGATAGATTCTCTTTGTTTCAAGTTTTCGGTAAAAGTTGTCACCGAATGACCTGCTAGGATATTATAAATACTAGCTTTGGTTGTCCCCACTTGCCTGAATCTCAACTTTTAAGTACAATTTTACTGTTTATGGCGGGCATCTTACATGATGTCCTAGCCAAGGATAGATTCTCTTTGTTTCAATTTTCTGGTAAAAGTTGTCACCGAATGACCTACTAGGATATTATAAATACTAGCTTTGTAAGATCATTTGGCATTCGGAAAAATTCTAAAGTCTTAGACTGTCAATCAATTTAAAGTATCATTCACCCTAGGGAGTGTAAAATATTCAATGTAGGTTGGTGACGATGCTCACTCCTAGCTTGAAGCAGCTCCAATGATCAATTCTTTAATGAATTCCAATGCACTAGACCAAAGTTGGTGACCTACTTGGTTTTTCACCCAAGAAATTCCAAGGTACTCTTCTTACCTTTGGCCCCCAAAGCTACAATGGAGTTATAGGAAGGTGAAGAAATTTTTTTTCACTGATAGGAATTTGGTCACATCCCTAATCTCCCCTTATCAAAAAGTTCCTATCTACTACATTATCCAGTGTGTACTCAAGATCACTATTTCGTAATTAGAATATCACAATATCATAAGTTCTCACAAAAATACATGGAATGCCATTACGACACTCATCTAACAATGGGGAGCTCAAAACCTAGAAAGCTCCTCGTCCCCTTAATAATAATGTGTTTAATTTAGTCTTTTAGGTGAGGATTAGGCGTGAATCTTGTTTTCACATACAAAAATAATTAATTGTTTAATTCCATAAATTTGATTATTCACCAAAATACATGTCATATCCACTATTTGTCTCTCCTACAAATTCCCATTATTTTATTAAAATATGATTTTATCTCACCCAACTATCACATGTTCCTAAATTTACTCCTAATTGTTCCCTATGCTGCTTTTCCCTTACTTATTTTTAGAAATTTATTTTCCTAGATCCATCATAACTATGGATCTATCAAGCGCTGAGAGGGATCAAATATCTAGAGGTGCAAACCTCTTTTTTGAGTGCAAAACTTGAGGAAAGGTTTGCACCTCGAGAGATTTGATCCCTCTCGGCGCTTGATAGATCCATAGTTAAGATGGATCTAGGTTGGTTTCAGTCGTGTGCAACCAAGGAAAAACTATCGATAAACCATTTTAAATATGCTAAATATGTTTGAGATTTATCAAGTCATTTTAATTTTAAATTTTCTTAGTTACCTCAATTTTTTGAGATGATAAATATTGTAGAATAACTTTAATAATGGAAAATGATCAAATAAAATTTTTGAATGCGAAGTGACAATGTAATAATATTGAATGATAGAATGTGAATAATTAGAATGTAATCACTTACAAATAGCATTTATTGTGATCAATCTTAAACTATTTTCTTCTTCTATTCTTATTGTCACCCTTATTAGTTTTGTCATCTTTTCGTATCGATTATATTAAAAAGAAAGTAAAAATCATAAATCATAAACCATTTAAATATTTGGCTCGAACTCTTGTAGTAAACACCATACCTTATCTCTCTTGCTCTCCAATATTATTAGGTTTAATTATTATAACACAAAAATCGTTCTACATTGTCAATAATTTTTTGCGCTTACACTGAAATCAATGAACACTATTAATCCAATGAATTTACAAGTAATGTACCATCATACATGCAATTATATCAAATCATAAATCAACATATACAATGAAATCAATGGGGATTGTCTTGTTACAAGTAACATTTCAATTTACCACATGTGCAAATGTAGGTTGAAACCATCCAAAACTTTAAGTTGTAGATTGAAACCATCCAAAACTTTATGTTTTAAAACCCTTTTGATTATATATTGTGCAACATTAAAACATTAAACATTTAAAGTTCATTAAATATCACATGCAAAATGTAGATTGAAACCATCCAAAACTTGAGTTTTAAAAACTTCACATGCCATGCCAATTATAATTGAACTATCCAACAAAAACATTTAACATTAAATATCACATGCCAAATGTAGTTCAGATGAGAACATTAATTTATAGATGACAACATTACTTCACATTCACATGCCAAAAGTACTAAAACCATCCAAAAATTAAATAAAACAAATTATATAATAACAATGTAATAAAATATGTCCAAAAATTGTAAATCTCACTTGAGTATCAAATTGTATCAAGTTTAACAAATTTTAAAACCATCTAAATTTTGAAATCAAATCTACTGTAAATCATGTCCATCAAATGGAGGATCTAGCATCTTCCCTACTAGGGTCTCAGTCCGCGCCCTATCCTGTGAATAGGAAACCTACATACACAATGCACATGTACTTGAACATTAAAATTTGAAGTTTTAAAAATGAATGAGAATATATATATATATCTAGAACTTCATGTAAAAAACAAAATATAACAAAAAAATCATGCAATACCTCGTAAGGTTCCCTCTCCATTTGATGAATAGATTCTCCCATAGGAACAACTGCAGTGGTAAACTGTACAATATACATGTACAGTTAAATATATATATATATATTAAAAACTTTCAAATGAAAATGCACGTGTACATATATAAACTTATTTTCAATAATATTAAAAAAAGGAACTAAAGACAACTTGTTCAAATGCTGTGGATGTTCCTATCTCCGTCGCTAGAGTCCTCGGATTAAAGAAATCTTCTATAGGAACCTAAATTCAAAATTTTTTAAATAACTCAAAATATAGATCTCTCTCTCTCTCTCTCTCTCTCTCTCTATATATATATATATATATATATATATCTCAATTTTTAATGGAACTTTTTGAGGTAGAATATATATATATATATAAATTTTAAACATAAATTTTAAACTTGTGAAAAAATTTCCATACTCGTGGCTCATCTCCCAATGAAGTAGAAGGTACATCTCCTAAGGAAGAAGGTACCGCCATCCCAAAAACATCAGACGGAATCGGTACCTGTTAAAACATTTTATCAAATTATATATATACATACATGTACATGTGTGGCAACAATTATTTATTTTAGAGTCACTTAAAAAACACTAACATACATGTGCCAACATATCATGATGGTTAGACCCATCTGCATCGTTTGAGCCAGAGGTCCCGAACGTAATATTAACATTTTCATCACGCATCATGCCTGAGAACTGCAAATGGTGTTTTAACATATAATCATACATTTTGTTAGATTAATGTACACATACAAATAAATGTATACATGTACATACACATGTATTTATTACAAATTGTACACATGTATATGTAAAAATAATTTCAAACCCTAAGGTCACTAACACATACCGTTCCGGTGCCCTCTTCCTCATGAAAAATTAGGTCTTACAGACCATTGCGACAATTTATTGCATATGTTCGGAGATCTTCAACATTCATGTTGTAAATCTCCTCATCTGTACGATAAACAAAATTGGCACGTGCATTTTCATGTGCTCTTTGTCGATTTAAACAAAGATCGACTCCACTCAATCCGCTATGAACATTGTCGATCATAACATCTCTTGCTTCTCGACTTATTTGAGAAGTCGCATCCAACTCTGATCGCAGAGTTTCGACTCGAAACGGTCGACTCACCAATGGCGGCTCAGGGCGAGGCAACTCCACATCTCGCTTAGCGCCCTTACATTGATATAATCGACCTCTCCCTGGGCCAAAAAATTCTGAAGGAAGGTCATTATAGTCGGGTTTCATACCCAAAAAAAATTCTGCATAAAACATTTGTGCAAAATAAACAGGAACCTCATCGTTCCATGGAAGCCTTCCAAAGGCCACAAGATGTCGATCATACAAATAACTAGCTTTGTCTGGGTGCTTGAAATACTGCACCTTCAACATTTTTCTTTTTGGCCCTTCCTTATAATTAAACATTGACTTGGCCTTTGCTCTTGTAACTTTTTGTTTTATGTCCTGCCATTTATCGGGACCTATCACTGTTTCTTTTCTCTTTCTCATCAGTTCTACAAAAGAATCAGTCGTTGGCCCCAAATTTCTGTACACATTTACCATTTCACCCAATGAATGTGTAACTATTTCGAGGCTTTGTCTACTCTCAGCAGGTAGAGACAAAGCCATGAGATCTCTTTGCAATTTTGCATGAAGGCTTTCACACCTTTGTAAGGTGCATTCTGCCATGTTGGTTTCCCATGGTATATCAGTAATCTCAGCTGGATAAGTTGTGCTGGGTTGACAGCCTTCTTCTTGAATGTAGCGAGCTGCCCTGCGTCTATTTTGACCACTAGCTCGAACATTTTCAGCCTCTGCATCAATATATATATAATTTCGTATATTAGAAAAAACACGTGTAAAAAAATTTGTACAAATTTAATGAAAAAATATTGAAATTGATGGCAACCTTGATGTTGTTGGTTAACATCATCTCCAACATGACCCTGCTGAGAACCAACCCCAGAATGATGCTGCTGAGAACCAGACCCACAATGACCCTGTTGAGAACCAGCAGTGGTTGGTTGGCCTTCGGGGGAATAAATATCACCCCCTTCCCGCAACCTGCTACCACGCATACCTTGACCGGTTGAACCTTGGCCACACTCCATGGATGGAGTTGAAACCCTTCTCCTCTTACCTCCTAAAAATTAAAATATGAAACTTATTAACAACTAAATTAACTCAAAGTTAATAAAAAAATCAATTCCATATGTACACATGTATGGAGATTTAAGATTATATTTAAATACCGTGAACATTCCCCAATCCCTGAACCTCCATATGGGATTCGACTGATCTTCGTTGTTCATCCTCCATGATATATATCTATTGGTCGACATTTACACAAAATATATTTCAAAAAATCAATTTGTAATTTAGTGTACACAAATTATGTAGAACACAACTTTCAAAGCAATAATTGATCATGTGTTCAAAACTAAATTTAATCGAAAAAGATATTATAAAAATGATAAGTACACCAAATTGCGCTTTACATGGTGGGAACACACTTGGTATAAAATTTACTACTTATACACTTTAGTTTGTGGGAGAAATGACACATGTACATAGTTTACCTTAAAGTTGTTGTGTTTTACGGATATTAAAATGAAGAACTTCTATTTAGATCCATTCCAGAGATTGACTGTAGGGGCATTACTAGATATGTCACCTTTCATAAAAGATGAGATCCAGAGGCTACCTGGCCCTTTACAAACTCTACCTATAGAACTTGTAGAAGTAAACACTAGAGGCATTAACAATATCAAAGAACGTTTTCATGCTCAGACATGGGAATGTGTCTCTTTCCCTACGCAAAAAAATAGTTCAAGGTAGTTAATCTTCATAGACATGTCATAAAGCAAGTCAATGTGATCATCCCCAACTTACTTTTTATGAAATTAGGCTTGGAATCTCATTTTAGAGCTAAAATTTTTAGGAAGGATTTAAGTATCCACCTTTCAAGAATCACTAGAAGAGGTTGATAAAGAATATAGGAAGACAAAACTAACCAATGGTGTACTAAATGGATTTCTTGGGAGGTAGATTGGCATATGGAATTTTGGTAGCTAGAAATTTTCCAAATAAGTGAATGTATTTGAAAACCAAACCTCTAGTTTATTTTGGTTTATACAAGGTCTAGAATTTGAAAAGTGAATTCCCTCTTTCTTCCTCTTACATGTCCAATGATCGGAATCTGGATTGAGGGAAAAAAATTTCCTAAATAAAAATTTTGCATTTTATTTGTACACGAGTTTTTAAAAGCTAATTAACTCGTAAATTTCTCACAAAATACACTTAAATCTTGACACAAACCCCTTCCCACTAGAGGAATAAGGTCCAAATTTTTTATGAAAATGTGCTATGAAAGTAAAGGGTTAAAGGCAACCATGTACAAGGCATAGTTGAGCCAAATGTTGTTGAGGAAGGGCCTAATTATTTGGGTCTTGGTTATGGAAAACATGGAGAATGCTCCAAAGCCAAGGAGGCACATGAAGTTGTTCCAAGAAGGAATTTTATTTTGTGTTCATTACCTCAAGCTTGTGAAGTTTGTGTTCATGATGAATGGAAAATTTTGACACCCACTTTGCAAGAAGATGTTAATAAACATGCAGCTAATGAGAATGTAAAAGAAGAGGATGTTGAAAGCTCTATCTAGTCATTGAATTCATTGCTAGTATTCAAAGGAGAGCCACTACCTCATCAAATTCACCTCCTCAAGAAGGAGACAATGGTGAATGTTCAAGGTATAAATTTTCCTTTAATCAAATTGCTTTTGATTATGATAAACATGGTAAATATTCACATAATATATATAAAAGAACTTGCACATGTTCCTTTTGTGGTTTGAATAATCATAATGTTTATAGATGTTGGAAGAAGATATCCATACACATTGAAACTTTCTAAATAAATGAGGCAAAAAGTCAAAGGCCCATTGGACAAGGAAAATGATGTTGAAAATAACATGCAATTGTTTATTACTCATTGCCATAAGAAAGGTCACCTTGTGGACAAGTGTTGGACTTTGTATCCAACAAGTCATCCACAAAATTTGAAGAAGGTGGAAAGAGATAATGACAAGAATGGAAAAGAGGATTCCATAATCGATGAGGGTCAAGATGATTCACATGATGAAGTGCAGCTAAAAGATGCGCCATTGAAATGGTTTGCTAACAGATGGTTAGATTTCTTATCTAATTAAGGCCTTGCATTTATTTTGATGTTTCATGAATTTATTTGCAAATTCAAAGTATGGTGCATGTTGCATGAAGCAAGATGTTGAAAGTAGAGTTACATTGACACACTTAAATGCAACAAATATGGAAATTTGTACATGAGCTCTATTATTTGACTTGAGAGTCAGTTGTTTGAAGAGGCATGTTTTGTCGACTTGTGTTTGGTTGATGGTTTTGTACACCAATACGTAAGAGTACATGGAGATATTCACATGATGTGAATTTTTTTTTCTTTGAAGGAGAAAAATGATATGTCAGCGAGCTATGTTTCTTGCATGATGTGTTTTCAGTTTGATGGTTTTGTTTGTGACAAGACATCACAAGATTTTGGGAAGGCCCACTCTTGAGTGAGAGCCTCATGATTACAACCTAATCATGAGAATAAAATGGGAGTGCATCCTTATTTTGAAAACAAATAGGATTCTGAGCTACCTAGGACTCAAACCATTATTTTTAAATTTGAAATATCATGGTGTGTTGTTTCAATCCCTGAATCCACAATCCTAACATAAATTGTTTTATTGTTTTTTTTGCGGGATTTAGTTGGTTATATTTAAAGTCAGTTGAATTTAAAATTCTTGGCTTAGTGGCATGAACCAAACATATTGTACATATTAAATTCAAGGAATTTCGCTCTCCCAATCATTTCTAAATCACCCATATCACCAAGAAAACATGTTTTAAAAGAACATACTTTGGTATGGGAAAGACCTTTGATTTCAAATATTATAAGAAGGTTTTTGATATGTTTGAGAGAATGTGGAAAATAGAATCCATAAACAAATTATTTTTCAAAAAGTATTACTTTCAAAGTATCAACAAGGAACATGTACAAGGGTGTTCAATGAATTAATGCTATTTATTTAAATTCCATGATGTATATCTTACTCATAATTTTAACAAATTATTAAATAATGATCTAGATTGGATAATTATATTATTTTTCATATATTTTGATGCTTATAGAGTGAAAAAACTTAAAGAATCAACTTGTAGGGTAATTTTAATGGTGGGTGGAGAATTGGGGTCTAAAACCTTTTGGAGTCATTTTGAGGCATTAAATGACATTTCTGGGGGTCAAACGATTATCCCTTGTGCCAAAATCTTGACCATTATTCTACACTTAAAGACATATCCAATGGTGCAAGAAAAACATCAAACAAATTTCATTCAAAATTTATTCCTTTAGTAAGTTGACCTATCATGTTGACCACCATGGTACGAGAGAATGACATCTTAGCCCCATTACTCATGCATGGAAAGCTAGCTACATGTGGAATTTTAACAAGACTCTAAAAGGTCTAAAATCACAAACCTCATTAATGGTTGACAGAGTCAAATCTTACACCTAGTTGGCTATCACACTAGGTTAAATACTTGGCCACTAGGAGGAATAAGAGTTCCATTTTGTGTTATTGTATTTTGTTCCATAGTTGAAAATACAACTAGGAGTGTGAAGTTAAAGAGAAAAATGTATGAAGTTAAGTTTTTATAGCAACCTTACATGCTAAAAGTCTTAGCTAACTCTAGAGAGATTACCTCTTTCTTTGTACTCACATATTTTCCATACCAGAAAAGAGAGAGTAGAGCATGTTTACATTTTAGTGTTGTTTTTCTCTCATAAGGATTTCCTAGGGAAAAAGGAGTCTAGAGCATCATTACTTTTTAGGGTTGCTTGTCTCCCATATAAGGATTTCCTAGGAAAATAATTGTGTTGATTGTCTAGAGATATTTATGTGTGTTTCATTATGTTCTCTATTTCTTATGTTGTGTTTCATTATGTTTTATATTTCTTACATTTCTTACATTTCACATAAGATATATAAAAGAACTTGCACATGTTCCTTTTGTGGTTTGAATAATCATAATGTTTATAAATGTTGGAAGAAGATATCCATGCACATTGAAACTTTCTAAATAAATGAGGCAAAAATTCAAAGGCCCATTGGACAAGGAAAATGATGTTGAAAATAACATGCAATTATTTATTACTCATTGCCATAAGAAAGGTCACCTTGTGGAAAAGTGTTGGACTTTGTATCCAACAAGTCATCCACAACATTTGAAGAAGGTGGAAAGAGATAACGACAAGAATGGAAAAGAGGATTCCATAATCGATGAGGGTCAGGATGATTCACATGATGATGAAGTGCAGCTAAAAGAAGCGCCATTGAAATGGTTTGCTAACAGATGGTTAGATTTCTTATCCAATTAAGTCCTTGCATGTATTTTGATGTTTCATGAATTTATTTTCAAAGTGCATGTTGCATGAAGCAAGATGTTGAAAGTAGAGTTATGTTGACACACTTAAATGCAACAAATATGGAAATTTGTACATGAGCTATTATTTGACTTGAGAGTCAGTTGTTTGAAGAGGCATGTTTTGTCGACTTGTGTTTGGTTGATGGTTTTGTACACCAATATGTAAGAGTACATGGAGATATTCACATGATGTGAATTTTTTTTCTTTGAAGGAGAAAAATGATATGTCAGTGAGCTATGTTTCTTGCATGATGTGTTTTCAGTTTGATGGTTTTGTTTGTGACAAGACATCACAAGATTTTGGGAAGGTCCACTCTTGAGCGAGAGCCTCATGATTACAACCTAATCATGAGAATCAAATGGGAGTGCATCCTTATTTTGAAAACAAATAGGATTCTGAGCTACCTAGGACTCGAACCATTATTTTTAAATTTGAAATATCATGGTGTGTTGTTTCAATCCCTAAATCCACAATCCTAACATAAATTGTTTTATTCCTTTTTTGCAAGATTTAGTTGGTTATATTAAAAGTTAATTGAATTTAAAATTCTTGGCTTAGTGGCAAGAAATCTTGACCATTATTCTGCACTTAAAGACATATCCAATGGTGCAAGAAAAACATCAAACGAAGTTCATTCAAAATTTATGCCTTTAGTAAGTTGACCTATCATGTTGACCACCATGGTACGAGATAATGACATTTTAGCCCCATTACTTATGCATGGCAAGCTAGCTACATGTGGAATTTTAACAATACTCTAAAATGTCTAAAATCACAAACGTCGTTAATGGTTGACATAGTCAAATCTTACACCTAGTTGGCTATCACGCTAGGTTAAATACTTGACCACTAGGAGGAATAAGATTTCCATTTTGTGTTATTGTATTTTGTTCCATAGTTGAAAATACAACTAGGAGTGTGAATTTAAAGAGAAAAATGTATGAAGTTAAGTTTTTATACCAACCTTACACGCTAAAAGTCTTAGCTAACTCTAGAGAGATTACCTCTTTCTTTGTACTCACATATTTTCCATACCAGAAAAGAGAGAGTAGAGCATGTTTACATTTTAGTGTTGTTTTCTCCCATAAGGATTTCCTAGGGAAAAAGGAGTCTAGAGCATCATTACTTTTTAGGGTTGCTTGTCTCCCATATAAGGATTTCCTAGGAAAATAATTGTGTTGATTGTCTAGAGATATGTATGTGTGTATTTCATTATGTTCTCTATTTCTTACGTTGTGTTTCATTATGTTTTATATTTCTTACATTTCTGTCCGAGCCTATTTTTCTTTCCAATCAAGGCTTATAAAATAACATGAGAAGCAACATGAGACTTGGAACAATCATTTTCATTATCTATATGGAAGGCAAGAAGGATTATATCCCCTTAAGCTTAAGCTTATGTAGTTTGTCAATTTTTATCATATATTTTTTAGTAAGGGTAAATGTTTTTTTATCTATAGTACAAGTCATGAGTTCCCCAATTTTACCTCATGTAAAGCATGATTCTAGGATTACTACAATTTGTACTTGGTTTTTTATTGTGATGATGCCCTGTCTCAATCACTTGGTTCAAGAGAAAGATTATATGGATACTCATGTCAAAATCAGCATTCCTAGTTATTGGACCCAGGGTTGATTAGATCATGAAAACGAATAAATATACTACTATTCAACCATGACAGGGACTTGCTGCTCTGAAGATCGTCTTGTTAAATTATATCTCTTTAACCAAATTTTGTTGTCTTCCATATTAATTCATATTAAAGCAAATAAACTTTAGGCCCAAATTTCATGTTAATGTTAAAAAGTGTCACACAACCAGTATTGCATGTTTGCCATCTGTCGTGGTACATTTTTTCCATGTTCCATTGTTCACCATGGTCTTATGTTTTCCCCCCCTCCCTGGTTCAGAAGGGCTGGGAGCACCATTAAATGAAAAGAAATGCAGTCGGTGTCATGGAAGCCTAATCTATAACAACAAACAGATTAAATGCACACAGATACGAAAGTGAGGGGTAATTGATGTTAGTGCTCCCGGAAATGGGGCTACTTGTACCTTCTACTACAGCTTCTAAATCACCCTTGGTATGGGGACATCAATCCTTATGGTACCCCTCACATCACTCATTGGTAGCAGTCGGAATTTTGAAGGGAGACATTCACAGGTCAGAAACACCTCACTCAACGAGCGGCAGAATCAGTTAAAAAAAGTACTTTCTGTTGGGAAATGCCAAAGCTAGGTAGTATGAATATGAATAGAAAATACTTGATATATTTCCATGGCAATGAATTTCTTTATTCTCACTAGTTTTCTGTATGAAAAAAAATACCATCCCATAACAATACCCAGAAACTTGCGAGGAGAAAGAAACTTATTGGTTAATAATGTGTGTATGCCTCCACAAGAAGGCGGAGCAAACACAGTATGTGCAGTGGATGATCCAATGCATAATATTGTAGATGTTACTGCATGAGGTAAGGCAACATGCTCCTGTCATGGCTACTATGTTTGTAACAATGTTCCTCTTTTTCAACCAACTTTAAGGGATGGCTTCTGTAAATTCCATGCCCACTTCACAGGCTTCAAAGGAGGGGCTTACAGGTACAAGTGTTAGTATTTCCAGCGGTGTATGGGAGTTCGATATGGGTGAATTTTATTAGGGCAATGTGCTGGCCATAGCCATTCTGAAATGGAAATTTGGATTTCACTCTAGGACCCCATGAAAAATTGCAAAAATAACTTTGACATCTGATACATCTTTTATCCTTCTAAATATGTTTCAACCTTGAATATGAATATACATATTTTTTTTATACTATGATACTTCGTTTATACTCCGTTGTCTAAATTGTATTATTGGTGTAATATAATCATCACCATCCCAGTGGGACATTCAACAAGCACTTATTATTTGTTTTATTTTATTTGCCTTGGGAGTTTCAACAAGCCCCTATTATTTTCTTTTTATTTGTTTTATTTTAATTGACTTGGGAGTTTCAACAAGTGCCTATTATTTGTTTTGTTTTGTTGGGAGATTTCACGGGATATGTAACTTAAGTCTTACTCAAATCTTGAACGTGTCATTCGTATTCACCACTTGTATTCAACAAGTTATGTGAGCTACTTAAATTTTCAATGTATCATAATTTTTCTTCTTTATATATTAGCATTAGATCATAATTTTTCTCATTTATATATCAGCTACTTAAATTTTCAATGTATCATAATTTTTCTTATTTATATATTAGCATTAGATCATAATTTTTCTCATTTATATATCAGCATTAGATCATAATTTTTCTCATTTATATATCAACATTAGATCAGATCAGGTTGTAGCACTCAAATCGATGTGTTTTATTTATATATTTTCTGTAAGGTAATCTAGATCAATCACAATCATTGTATCCTTAATCTTTTCTTCTATGTCTAGCTAAACTAACATGTTCTTCTAGTTTCTAGATTATTAGTTTGTAGATTATGAGACCTTTGTAGTGGAAAACTATATATATATTCATATTTTTCAGATGCATATCTATTTTCTTCTACTTACCATTTTAAAGTTTTCTAGTTACTATTTTTAAGTATAACTACTTTTTTTGGTAAAGAATGTAAGATTTCTTTTCTGCTTTTTTTGGTAAAGAATGTAAGATTTCTTTTCTGCTTTTTTTGGTAAAGAATGAAAGATTTCTTTTTCTGCTTTTACTGTTGGAAGTACAAAACATGGAAAGTTTTTTTCTTTTTTTTTAAAGAATAGTAAGATTTCAATGTTCTAGACCAATATGTCACTGCATTGATTTAATTGAAATAGCAGTAGCTATGTGAGATTATAGCCCATACATGCCATTGAAATGGCATGCATTCAATTGAAATGGTAGTAGCTATGTGGGATTATAGCCAATACATGCATCCAAACATCATGTACCCATAAACCTAAGTAGGATTATAGCCCATACATGCATCCAAATATCATGTACCCATAAAACTATAAAATTATGTAATTGTTGAAACTTCTATTGCATTTCCCATTTGTGTTTATTTAGTGTAATTCATTTAAAGTCTTCTTCCAGTAAGATTGGAAAACCTTAAACAATGTGCTAATTATTCCTATTGTCCAATTGGAAAACCGTAAACAATGTGCTAATTATTCCTATTGTCCAAAGCAATCTGCCAGTCTTGTAAAATTATACACTGTAACCTTAAACAATGTGCTAATTAGTCCTATTGTCCAAAGCAATCTATCAGTCTTTTAAAATTCTACACTGTAATATTGGACCATTTACGGATGCCTATTGCCCAAAGCAATCTGCCAATATTGTAAAATTGTTGTACACTCTAATGTTGAACCATTTCCGGATTGTGGATAACCCTTTCTAGATTATGAATAACCTGGGAATGAGGTTCTTAACATTCAGCATTTTCAAGAAAACACGAGGTTCTTAACATTCAACATTTCCAAGAAAAAACAAAATAATTATTGAATGGTTGGTATTGCAGTAGCAGGGTTGTTAACTGTTACAATATGAGGGTTGTTAATTTCTACGGGTTTTTATTTTGGATAATCTCGTATGCAGAGATAAACATCATAATTTTAACAAATATTTAGAAACCAAAAAACGTTGTTCACTAATGTACATAGTCTATACAGAAATTGAATCGCATCATTAGGTAGCCCCATATATATATATATATATATATATATTGCGCTTCATTCATTCATCTTCAGCAACTAAAGTATTATTTAATCTATTTAGAATAAATTAATATGGGAGAATTGTAAGATAGTACGTAAATTCAATATTGTTTAATCTATTTAGAATAAATTAATATGGAAGAATTGTAAGATGATATGTAAATTCACGAGTGTAATTTTGGTTAAACGAGTCCATCAGTTTCTCCTTCACCATAAGGTAAATAAAAAAATCATTTTAATATATGGTAAATAAAAAATATTTGAATATAAGAGTTTTGAATTGATTTAAACTTCACATAAAACAAAAGGTAGATGAAAAGTAGAATAAATCAAATTATTTAAAACAGATTTAAACAATATGAATGTCATCACTGCATATTACTGCAAAAGGTACGACAATTTACACGAATGGGATTCATACAATAAGTCACATATACAAAAAATTAAATGGGAGAGCTGATGGACTTTCTAAGAAGGGGCTGGATCACTCTTTTGGTTTCATAACTGTCAGATTCTACAGGAACAATCAGGAGCTGGATTCTTTCAGACACAATTTATAGGCTCCTCAGCAATAGTATCCTGTTTATGTGACATATCGCACTTACCTCTTTCTCCTCTCCAGGTACTATGGTTCTATACTGATCGGGTGCTGTTTGTATTTTATTTTTGTTTTCATGTGATCTGCTTCTGTCTGCAAGTGAGCCTGCTGCACTTTAAATATCCTCTTGGATGGATAAATTTCGCTGCAATCTCACACTATGGACTTGACGGGTCTCACATTGGATGGCATCCACGATGCTCTGTATTGGCTGTGGTAGATGGATATTGGTATCAAGCGAGCCTGATATGATTTCTTACGAGCCTGTGAATCTATTTCACTCCTCGTAAAAACGTTGTTATTATTTCGGGGCTTGCTACTGTACTATGCTGGTATTTTGGCTCAACTAACCTGCCTAAGCTCCTACAGGATCCTTTTTCTTTTCCCGACATGACCAGTGGGCTTCTACACATCGGTGGTTGGTCATTGGACTTTATTAGTTTTTTTTGGAAGGAATGGATCATATGGGCGCCTAATGTCTATTTCTATTACCTCCCTTCACACGATTTATATGCATTGTGTATCCATTTTCTGCTTTTGACATATTTGGATCCCTCATATGCTAATACATGAGGTCCATATTGTAACTAATGCAGTATACGCACCCTTAGATATGGGGAATTTTATCATTAGGTCTGGGTTGAGGCATCTATTTATTCTGGATGGATAAACTAGGTGTTTCTCTCCATTGACGAGTATATGTAATTGTTTCATAGGCTGTATTTCCCTTTTAATATACCGGAAACAATGTTTTTTCTCTTGTGAAAAAAAAAGGAAACCTCATAAATGAGATTCAGATTGAGATTAAGTAGGAAACCTCATATATCCCATATCTTAAGATCTTAATGACAATAAAGATAAATATAGTACCTTAGCATTCTCAAGTTAGAAAATCTCATATCCTATATATTTCTCACAATAAAGATGGAACCTTATGATATTTAAATATATACAATTTCCAATTACTAAAATTTCTTCATTTATAAATGTAATTCGGCATTCGGCATTCTAAATTCGGCATTCGGAATTTTTCGAAAGAGGCGAGAATTTTGGTGACATACCCGAGAAGTTCTACTGGATGCAGAGTAACTCGACGAGCGGGGACGGCAGGAGCGCCACGGCGACCGGGAGCATCAACAATGCAGCCAGAGCAAAAAAAAACGCGCGTACAATGAAAACTGTAAACCATCAACTTTCGCGGGTGACTTATTTATAAAAAATAGTTCGGCCGAACTTTTAATGCCGGTTTTCCAATTCCCAGCAAAAATTATGTTTGCCCGCGCCGTCAGTGTGCCATCAATCTAAACGGATTCATGAGTTTGGCCGAACTTTATAAAAAATTTCGGCCGAACTATTACAAAGTTCGGCCGAACTTTGTAAAATGTTCGGCCAAACTATTGTTGAAAAAAAATTTCGGCCCCCAATTCTCACAAAATTGTAACCCAACTTCACGTTTCCGCCCTAATGCTATTTGTTCAAGTCCATCAGAAATGGAAACCATTTGTTCTTAGTGAAATTAAGGCATAAACATTATGGTACTCTTCATATACCACCCAACAATATCATTTTTCAACCATGTACATAGGAAACACAATCAAAATCAGAACAAATAAAAAAGGGGGGAACTATTCACATAGAAATCCCAACAACACAATATCGTTCAAGTGGAAATCCTCACCTATCAAAATTTGAATCTTCTATGAGCACATTTTATGGTATGTTGTGGAACTATCTCGGTTTATCCTTCATAAACAACCAAAACAAAAAGCATAACAATGTAGGGTTATTGCTTGTGAAACCCAACGAATATGAGCTAACTGAGCTATGTATAAGAAATTAAAATTTATGGTAAATTGTTCTCATCAACCTTCTAAATATTTATTTCTTTTTCAAATCAGAGCAATTGTGTCTTAAAGAAGAAAACCAAGAATTTAAATTGCAAGAAATTTCTTCATTTCTTGACTAAGACTAAGAAAATTTGACCAATCTCTAACTATACATGAACCTTCACATTCTAGGCCTTGCCTAAGCAATTCACAGTGTTGTCAAGGCTCTTTCTCTTCTTTCTACATTCTTTTTTGTTTGTGACTACCTTAGTTTTTCTAGAAAATTAATTTTTGCGAGCTCCTCCATGGATACGGAAATCTATATTGTAACTGAAGCATACAAAGAAAATATGCAATAAGTAAAATTTACTTACAAGAGTGGAGTTGTAAGATGGAGTTGATTGTTCGAGAGGGTTGGCTATTTTAAACCAAATATATAATAAAAAAAACTTAACCAACAATGGTGAAGTTGATCTAGGGAATGAAGATGTTGTAAAATAATAAATATGGAAATGGTAGAGGGAATACATCGAGGCAATGAGATCTAATTGTAGGGTTCCATAACACTTAAAGTTGAGGTGTAAATACTCCACCTCTTTCTCTCGCTCTTTAAATTTGATCTTGTAACCTTTTTAACCATTAAACTTATTTGGATTATACTTAATATCTTAATTAATTAATTTATTGAACAAATAACATTAAAAAAAATTCCCCATAAATTCTACAAAATATTTTATTATTAAACCATTTTTAAAAATTTTCATGAGATTACAAAATTTAATAAATGAACATTAAATAATGGAAATAAAATTATTTATAAGAACTAAAATTTCAGTATGTATACAATATTAAAAGATCAGCGATGTGGATAAAATATGAATATAAATACAAGACAACCTTCCGAACTCTATATAGGCACTATGAGTTTGTGGTCTTACCATTTGGATTGACTAATGCACTAGAAACTTTCATGAGTTTGATGCATGGCATTTTTCATCCATTTTTGGACAAGTTTTTTAATTTTGTTTTTATCGATGATATATTAATTTGTTCCAAAACCGTGGAGGAGCATAAAGAACATTGATGTACGGTGTTAAAAATGTTGTGGGACCATTATCTTTATGCCAAATTCACTAAATGCAAATTCTATAAAGAACATATCCAATAACTAGGCCATGTAATTTCTGGTGAAGGAATATCGGTAGGCCTAGAGAAGATAAGGACTATTATGGAATCGCAGGTACCCAAAAATGTAGCATACATACGTTCCTTCATGGTTTTGGCCGGATACTCTCGATGTTTCATAGAAGGTTTCACCTGAGTTGCACTCCCTATCACTTCATTACGACGGAAAGGACAAACCTTTAAGTGGACAAATGAGTCCCAAACTAGCTTTGAATAGTTAAAATGATTATTAACTATTTCTCCTATGTTAAATATAGTTGATTCAAAAAAGGAATTTGAGGTCTGCATTAAAACATGTAAAGAGGGAGTAGGTGTTGTGTTGTCTCGGGATGGACAAGTAATTTTGTATGGATCCCAAAAGCTAAAGGAACACAAACAGTGGTACTCCCCTTATGATCTACAGTGAACTGTTGTGGTTCATGCACTTAAAGCATGGAGACACTACCTAATAGGAAAAATATTTCTATTGAAAATCAACCACATCAACTTGACTAGCTACTTCAAACAGACTAATCAGAATGCCCATCAGGCAAGGTGGAACATCTTCCTGAGTGAATTCGAATTCGAAATTAAACATGTAAAGGGTAAGGAAATCCAGTAGCAGATGCCTTAAGTAGACGAATACATTGTATTTATGAGCTCTATTTTAACTGGGTGGAATTCAAATTTCAGGAGAAAATTAAAGAAGCAGCACAAAGGGATCCTCAATATCAGTGTCTATGGTAGCAAGTACAAAAAGTAGACAACCAAGAGACAAATTCATATTATATGATGAATGATGAACATCCATTAAATTTTAGAGGGAAGATATATATTCCGAACCAAGTGGCATTGCGAGAGCTCATTTTAGATGAATATCATGGAAGTCCGTATGTTTCCCATCCCGACTACTAGAAGATGCTGACAGCAATAAGGAAAGATTATTTCTAGCCTGAGATGCACAAGGACATTGTTGAATACCTCACTAGGTGTTTGGAATGTCAACAAGTAAAGGTGGAGCATCGACACCCAGTTGGTCTATTACAGCCTATACCTGTACTAGAGTTGAAATTGGAATTCATTTCATGACAACTATGAGTTTACCTAGAACTAAGAGACATAATGGCTCGATAATGGTGGTGGTGGATAGGCTAAGTAAGGAAACTCATTTATACCAGTTCAGTCCAATTAAAAAACAATGCAAATTGTTGACATTTTCATGACGGAGGTGTTCATGTTACATGGGGTGCCAAAGATAGTTATTTCTAATCAATATGTGAAGTTTACTTCAGCCTTCTGGAAGGTGCTCTTCTCCGATCTGAGCAAACAAATTCAATTCAGCACCGCCTATCATCCACAACGAATGGGAAGACTGAACTAGTGAATGAGGTACTGGAAGACATGTTAAGAATGTACATGATGCAATAACCCCCAAAGTGGGAAGATATATTCATTTGGTGGAATTTGCGTACAATAAAGGGTACGAGGAGTCCCTAAAAATGAGCCCTTTTGAGGCATTTAAAGGAAGGAGGTGCAGGGCTCCCATCAAATGGAGTAGCCCTGAAACTAAGTTAATGCCCGGACCTGAAATGTTGGAGGAAATGGAACGTGAAATAAAAAGAATTCGACATAATTTAAAAGCTGCCCAAGATAGGAAAAAGGTTTATGTTGACCGGAAGAGATCCTATCGGGAATTCTAAGTGGGAGATCATGTTTACGTCAGAATTAAAGCAAGGAAAGGGACCTTACGGTGGACTAGCGCTAAGTTAGCTCCACAATTTTGTGGGACTTTCCAAGTTTTGGAAAGAATAACACCAATGGCTTGTTAACTTTACCCAGTCATATCAAGGTTCACAACATATTTAATGTATCCTTACTGAAATGATATGTGCATGATCCCAGGCATATAATTCATTGAAAGAATGTTTAGGTAAATTATAATTGTTAATATGACTTAGAAAATGAGATGTATATGTGAATAATGCATTGAATATGGTTGTCAGAGGTCAAACCGGATGAAAAATTCTTCGTAGAATCCCTGCATATTCTCGAGTGAAGATAAGTAACGCTGCAGAAGCGAACCATATTCCAAGTTAAAGGGAAATGGAATGACTTCACCTGAGAGGAGGCTATTTGGGAAGATGAGGAGTTTATACGGGAAGAATATCTGGAATTGTTTACAAAATAGACTAAAACATATAAGAGGACAATGTTTTCCCTCAGTGGTGGAAGATGTAACATCCCCAGATTTCAATAATTTTACCTTACTTTCGTACATTTCATTTGGTCATTCTGTAAGAGAATAGTAATGTGTTAAGGCTAATTAATGAATTATTTTTATGATTCATGAATAAAATTACATGCTCATAATTACTATATTTGTTTAGTAAATAATTCCAAGAAAATCCAGAACAATTAGAAGGAGCAGTTGAACTGTAACAATTATCTTCCCTCTCGGGAAATGTATAGGATCTCGGTGAGGGAAAGGGGTTCTGAAAATAGAGAAATAAAAGGGGTCACAGTTAAAATGCCAGAAAACGGGAATCTCCAGAGCTGGTTTCAAAGTAGTGGAACTCTGCAACCCATTTGCAGTCGGAGATGGACTGGAATTTCGAAGCCAACTTCTACAGATTTGGAAAGTACTGCCTGTGGATATGGATTTTAGCAAGAGGGGAGTTGAGGCCGTTATTTCCTCAATCATAGTCGGGCAGCATAAACAGCTATTTTAAATTCTCCAAGATAAGTACTCTTATGTTTTTACCGATTTTATGATTTAAAAACCTAAGTGTCTGGTACCTGAATCCAGTGATTGAATACAAAAATCTTAAAACGTTCTAGTGTGTGGATTTTCTCCTACTCAATAATAAATACAAGTATATCTTTTGAAAAATATAATTGAATAGGTATCTACTGAATAAATGAATAAAGGCATTTCATTGTGTAAATACAAATCTCTGTTTAATAGAATAAACAAAATAGAGAAACAGTATGAGGACGCCATCCCAAGAAAAAAATCTCTTAATTTACCCGGATTCATGTCTTGATTGGTCTGCACATAATAATAGCATAACGAGGGTAAAATCCAAGAATATGGAAAATGATAGTAAATCAAATATTTTATCATTTTATTTCCATAACAGTAAACCTATAAAAAATTATAGAATAGGAACAAGCAGATAAATGTAAAGTAGGAATCTTAAGACCAAGATACCTAGCATAATGGGAGGGTCGTGAAAATTTGGCACCAGACCCAATGAAAGGTCAAGACCAGCGCCTCCTTCCTTCATGAAAATCTCTGCGATTGTCAAACTCAAGTACAAACATTGAAATAGAAATATAATATACACAGTAATATAGTGAATAGACAACGAAAGAGACAAACCACAAAAATACTAACATGGTAGGATTTTCTGTGCAGTGAGTGTATTAAATAATGGACATATAATTTAACTATTCTCGAAGATATATCTAAATACTGGACAACATGGAAGGAATAACATGCAATTACATGTATATTCTCCACATAGAAAAATAAGGAATAGTGCAAACCACATGAGAGTAGACACTCACAACCGGTGAACACAACAGATAATAAGGATGATTATATGTAGTGAGAATATTAGATACCCATATCCATTATCATAATAGTATCACATAAACCAAAATGGAATTTCCAGCCCTTTGGATAGTATAACTTTTACGATAATCCTCCAATTGACAGAATGTCTTATATTACAATTGTATTGCTATTAAACTACATTACACAGTGATAATACTAGTACTAACATCACAACTTAAAGTTCTAAGTAGCACGGTCTGGCAACTACCCCTTCGTGGCTAACGTAAACAGAAAACTATAATCGCCACGGGTTTAACTTTGAATTGGTCGAGACAGAAATTCGTTTCGGTGAAAGGGAAAACATACCTTACACCTGCGACAACCATAACATGGTTGACCTTCAGGCGCACGGAAAATACTAAATTTCGAGAAAGGAGAAACAAAAGTCGACATGATGACTTACCTGGTAATGCCAGATAGGCTGTCGAGAGCGAGAAGTTCTCCGGCTCGGATTTCACCACTGGGAGATTCCCTTGCAACCACAATACAACATAGGAGAAAATTAAAAAGATGAAGCAATCACAGAGTTATTCAATGTCAAAAGGAAGCCGAATAACATAAACAAATGACCTTGAAAACTATACCTGTGTTGGCTAGGAGAGAGGCCTTAATAGTTGGCAAAGTTTGAACGCTCATCTATCTCCAACAATCAACAAAGAATCACAAACCTGCAATGAAGAAAACAACCAGAAACCGTTAACTGAGTGTTGTCAGGGTTTTATAACGACAAATTTCTCCATGAAACTTTTACAGGAAAACGAATCTTACCGTTGGTGTTATTAATCTGTCCAGAACTAGAATCGTGATAACCACCGACATTTCCACAGTTCAAATTCCAGAGTTGTCTGGTTGGAGGTTGCCTCGCGAGGACATAATGACGAGCTGTGGGAGGCAGAGACGGTGTACCATTACCCTAACTCCCGCTCGAGAAATCGTGACCATCGAATAACTCCTGCGAGATCCAAGGGATGTCAGTGTGACATCTACATTCCGGAGGTAGTCGCAGATCCCAGTGGAGATTTGATGCGGAGCCATAAAGGACTTCCAGTACACTAGTGGCGAGGTCAAGGAGAGAGACAACTAGACTCTGTAGGTCCCAACTAGACTCTGTAGGCGGTGAACGGATTGGAAGGTTTAGTAAGTATTTAGTGAGCCATGAATTATATTTAACGCACCCATGTGACTATACAAGAAGAATAGTTATTGCGTAGTGCGATGGGCATGAGTAAGGTCACGGATGGCCTGATCCCGAGGCTAATTCATAATACCAGAACAAAAAACAAAATACAAATGTCATCAATCCTTGCAATTACATAAACATAGATTTATGTTTATAATTGGTAACATTTTATTGTGGTCATATCTAAGTCTAATGATATAAAGTATGAAACTCTATGTGTATTAGGAATCCATTCGATAAGGTAATAAAGTGTTATATGTATGATAATGTAGTTACAATAATTTTTTAATTATTTCAATGATTTATATGATAAGTATATTTAGTTTTTAGGTTACAATATATCATTAAACTTTTATTTAATATTAAATTACCATATTCCAAAATATAAAAAATAATAAACATAAACGAATATGAAAATGAAAATAAATATAATTTATAAACTTTTATGTGAAACTGTAAGTAAGAAAGGAACTATTTTGACACACAAGTATGAGAGCTATTAAAAATACATTCTAATATTTCCTTATTAGTCTTTGCTTGATTATATATTGCTTTATTTTTACCCTGAGTTATTTTGGGTGATTTTTTTAAGTTGTTATTTTATTTTATTTTTTAAAAATAACATATTTTTATTTTAAGAAATTGATTTGTATTTTTATAGATTTGATTATTTTTTGTAAATTTATGTGATATTATTTATACTCATATATTTTTATAAAATAAATGAATAATAAATACTAATAACATCAAAACATGTATATTAGTATACGTCTCACATTAACAAAGTTAAAAAGAAATCATTAAAATCAATTAAATTATAATTTTATTTTAAACTAGGATTATTATTATTGTTATTATTGTTAATTATAAAATAAATTAATTTATCTGGAATATATATATACTTTACAATGGATGATTTTAAACTTTTTTTCTTTTGCTTGGATTGAAAACGCAGAAACCTAAAAGTACTTCCCCATATTTTAACGTATGACTCAACCTACGTATTTACTCAACGGTAAATAAAACTTACGTTAATTTGGAAAATCAAGAATCGGTTAAAAATGAACGAATTCTTGAATTAGTTAATGTAAAACGAATTTCTGAATAGATATTATTTATCTACGGGAGTATTTCTCTCTCAACTCATTTGTGCAGCGTTGTTACTATGCATTCTACTGTGCTTTTACGATGTGTATGAAGCGCTTCTTGTTTTTCAGTTCTGCATTGAATGTCGTGTGTGTATATATGTTACAGGGTTCTAATTTTTTTTGGTGGTTCCATTTTGTATGGAGGGAATATCAACATTCCACAGTTGCTGGATGACATCAGATCTACGCATATCCAGTTTTGATAACTGACCGCGAGTTGTAGAAAAATAGTGCATGGTGTTTGCAGGAATTACAATTCTCAATGGCTGTTATACTTGCATTGTTGTGAGATGTAACACAGTTGAAAAATTGAAAGATTCCCATTTTCTTGGTTTGAGAAGGTTTGATGATGGGCGTGTTCATTAGTATGAATGAATGCTCTAGAACCAGAAGGCAGGTTACTGCAATTCATTGAATTTGTTCAACTTTAAACATTTCACCGATTATACTTTGAAAACGTGCTCACACTTTATATAGCAGGTTATGTAAATGGTTGTAAATTAGTAGTCGTGTGAGAAATGCACTCGAAACCCTTGAGACTCCGTCTTGGTGCCTGATATGTTTGCGCTGGATTTGTGTTTGATGCTTGGGCACTCCTTTCACACTCCTCCTTGTTCGTATGCCAACCTTTGGTTGTGTTGTGTATGCAAGTGCACACAATTTTATATATTTTTTTTATCTTTGTTTTTGGTAAATTCATGTATAAATCACGGCAACAGATCTGTGAGATCTGTGAAAGAATCTCGGGAATTTGGCTGGCTTTCTTTATGATATAGTCTTTCTCTTTGTGAGTTAAAAAAGGTATAAGAGAAGATTATATATATCATGATTGCCAAGATAAGTATTTTGGCTGATTTTCATTATATAATCTTTTGGTAGTGAGAAGAAAAGATATAAATAAAGAAGATTATATATTATATAGATTTGCAAAAAGATTATATATATATTTGCCAAGATATGTGATTTGGCTTGTTTTCTTTATTAGATAGTCTTATCTTTGTGAGTTAAAAGATAAAGAAAAGATTATATATATGTGACTGCTAAGATAATAATTTTTGGCTAAATTCATTTATCATGTAATCTCTTTCTTTGTGAATTAAAAAAAAATATATATATATATAGTTCACTTGTGAGTTGAAATATATAGTTCACTTAATTTACAATTTATTTTCATATCAAGATGAGAAAATAATTCAAGGGAAATAAGTTGAGATTTTCCTTCTTAAGGTGAAAATTTGTTTTGGTGGACATACTGAGATTAAGGCTTTGGTGGTAACCTTATATTGAGACGTTTGAAATGCATGCATATCTAAAATAGGCATGTGTCCATTATGTGAATTTATTTCATGCATGTTTGGATAAATATGCATGTTTTCATATTCTCTATACATTGTATTTAATGCATATAAATAGGAAAAACATATGCATATATTTAAAATATGTGAGATACAAACAAGATTTATCAACTAATGATATTACATTGGTAAATATTAGTTACTCAATAAATCCATGGATAGTTTCATAAAACCATGGGTAGTTTTTCCATGGTGTTGACAAAGATTAATTATTTCATAAAACCATGGCTATATTACCATGGTGTTTGCAAATATTAGTCAATTAATAAATCTATGGGTTGTTTACCATGGTGTTGGTAAAATTAAGTTATTTAATAAATTCATGGTTAAAGGAAATAATCAGTTTTATTCCTTAGATGAATAAACTAAGAGACTATTTTATATTAACATTATTATCATGTTTAATTCCTTTTTGGAGGAATATCTTGCATATACATGCAACATATGTATTAGCTTTTAATTGAACGATAATATATATTCTTGTATGAAGAAAGATAGCTTGTAGTATTAAAACTACATTGAATATGATTGTTAGTTTAATCTTGAAAATAAGACATGTATTTATATTCTTCATTACGCATTTTTACATATGTTTACATGCTCACTTGCGTTGAGAATTTCTTTGGAAAGACTCGTGAAGGAGGTTATGTGCTTCATTGTGTAAGCACTCCTTTAGGGAGAGTCTTTTGGGAATCGGTATGCATTCGCATGCATGGAGGAAACAATTGTTATGTTAGCTTGCATTCCATGCACTAAAAGTAATAGCTTAAGGGTTAGCTATTTTGATTAAACTTATGTAAATCACACGCATAAATATCTTAACCGATGTATCAGTTTATTTTAAAGAAAGCTTGGGAGATGTAGCCATTGTCTTGTAGGAATGTGCTTATGCGACGTAAGCATTAGTTATTGTGATGACTTATAACCAGCACATGAGGTATGTGTTATTAAAGAGAGAATGACAAGGTACTTCACTGGTTTGTCATGATTACCCATTGATTAATACTTTATGAATCTTGACATCATTTTATGTTGAACGCATCATAGCAGGGAATGATGGTGACATGTACGAAGGAATATTATGCTGGTCCTGGTGGTAGGTAAATGATTAATGTTCATGCAGATGAGTGCGAGTTGCAGAAAGGTCGAATGTACGATGGTCCATTGGAGGTACATCCAAGCCACCAAGATGTGAAGATATGAAGACCAGAGGGTAAATGGTATCATATTTATTGAATGGTTAAAAGCTAGATAATGTATATTTCATTGTAAGATTATATAAACGATGGTTAAGGGATGGTCTCCCTTATAAGCCATTGAGTGATGGGCTAAACACCCTCACGAGCGTTTAATAATAAAATTAAACGTTTTCTGGTTTTCACCCTACGGGGTTTCCAGGGTATATTGGTGTTCAATGGTGTGATTGATTATTGTGTCCAGATGATGAGGTTGATTCTTTTCTTGTTATGATGTTCATAATGGCAATTATGTGATGACTATATGAGTAATGAGATGTATGGATGGTTACATCATATAGTATTATGTTAATATACTGTAATGGAGGTTGTTAAGGGATTAAGGAGTTTACTATTCTTATTTATAAAATTACACTGTGAACTGTTAAACATTCTATGTAATGATGAGTAAATTGTATAAAAATTTTAACTCCTTACATTTCCCTGTGAAGTTAACGGTGTATGTTACATATTTTGTGAGTGATAAACTAGATAAATCATTTGTCCTGATGATTATGAGGTGTGCCCATAAGGGAATAAAACATAATTCAAAGTGTGCCCTGATTATGGGCCATATCCCCAAGAAAATCAAAGACAGTACAATGATCAACAACAACTAGCAACAACATCAAAGAATTTGACATCTAGCTCAAGACACCTTGAGCTTACCCTTTAGACTAGAAGACTCTTAGCTTGTAAATATACTTTGTCACAATTTCATCTGCCAATATCATGGCTTACTAATAGTGCATTACAAAAGGACCACAAGTCATGTTCACATGACACATCTTTATAGGACCCTTTTTTTAATTAACGAATTTGATAAAAAATATGGAAATGACATAAATATTTTTGAAATAAATCTCAATCTTTGATATCTGATTCCTACTTAAAATGTTCTAAAATATACCATGGAAGTTAAATATCTAGCATTCACCCAATAATTATTGATAATTAAATTAAAGTTATACAAGCCTTATTTTGGATATGCCTAAGTAGTGAGGGTTTTACCATAATTAAAATTAAAAGGAGTTCTATAATTTTAATTTAATTATAAATAATTAATAGCACTACATATAAATTAAATATCCTCAATCCATATTATACATCAAAACACTTATTATATGATACATGTCAAGTTATTAAAATCAAAACAAATCATAAAAGCTCATTGTATCACTACATTAATTTAAATTATTTGTATTATTAGTATAAAAAAAGAAATAATATATTAATTAAACATAAAAACATGCAACTTTAATTACCATGTTTTTAGCCTTACTTTACCATATGAATGCTTAATTGATTTAAGATTATAGATCCATCTTAGCCATTAATATAGGAGGAGTCAAGGGGATCAAATCTCTCTAGATGAAAACTTCTTTTAGAGTACAAAACTTCAATAGGTTTTATCCCTCTAGAAGCTTGATATATATATATATATACAAGTTGTGTAAATTTTCATTGTTTAAGTCACACTTTAGAATGCTTAAAATAGATTAAGTGTGTTCAATATTTACTTGGCGCTTGGATTGTGTACACTACATAAGCTAAACTTGTAATTACAACATATCTTTACTTGATTTGAAACAAAATTAATGCAAAAATTTTTTTTTTTTTAAATAAAATTGATCAAAAAAATATGCTTAAAAAAGATCCCAATGTAAAATAGTGAGACTATTAAAATGTTTTAACCAAGATATTTTTTACTTTTAGTTACTTTATTTCTCTATAAAGTTGATATTCGATTATGTTTTTTAATATATTTTATTTTTCATTTAAAGTTTGAGTAAAATAATTTTAACACTTTTTTTTTTATTTTTTTCTCTATAAAATTGATATAACATTATCTTATTTCATTTGAATACATATATATATATATATATATATTTGTTTTTAGTTATTTTATTTCTTTATAAAATTTTATAAAATTATTTTATTTCATATATTTTATTTTTGATTGAGAATAAAATAATTTTAGCACTATTTCTTTAATATAATCAATAAAAATACTTTTAATTAAAAAAAACAAATCTATAAATTCATTCATTTATTTTTATTATATACTACATTTTTATACTTAAAAAATATATTTAAGCTTATAGATGTCTCTTCTTGAAAATGGTCAAAGCGAACTTCCCTTTTTTTTCTTTTGAGCTGACATTTGTTTAGTTGGAAAGTTGTCATTCACTCATATCCCCATTAGCAAACAATTAATGTAAACAAAGGAACTCGTCGCATTTATTGCAAATTTGTCTGGTTACATTCCTTATGCGTCTTAATGAAAATGCGTGGAAGTTGAGTGGATATTTCTACGCTTATCACACTTTACCATTTGGCCTTCACAACTTTAAATGAGCAACTTTCAGTTTCAAGAGTCAGAATTTTTCTGTAGAATGAAGGATCATTGAATTTTGATTGTTTTCTGTTTTCGGTCTTCAAGTAAAGAATTACGTACACTTGTATATGCAAGTTGATGAAAGAGCAATATTAAAGAATTTTGACTGGCCAGAAAGAAAAGCAGACGATTTAAGAGAAGCTGCCTATGTATACTGTCATTTGAAGAAATTAGAGACTAAAGTTTTATTATATGAAGCTGATCCTAATCAAACATGTGATGTTTCTTTTAAAACGATGCTAGCTTTACTGGAGAAGTAAAAATGAAGAACATGTGATTTCATATTCCTTATTATGCTAGGGTAGAGTTGAAAATTTTACCTCCATATTTTACAACTTGGCCGCAAGCCGAATAACACACTATTTTTCCATTGTTTGGGGTATTTGTTTCCTTTCCTTTCTGCATATATAAAAAATTACCAACCTTACAATAATTTCTTAATTTCAGACTGACTAACAACACATACTGGCAGACATAATTACGCCTTGCTAAATTTGCACAATCCAAGTGCTTAGAGGTTTTTGAGGGTGTTGAATCCATATATAGAATCAAAAAACCAATTTGAATAACAAAAACAAAGATTTTACCTCAAAAATTTTCACCGGATTCCGGCACATGAAACTTCAAAAAGTCGCACTAAAGACAACTCCATTTAAAGGTGTTAGTATGTTCTTGTAGTGGCCATTGTATCAATGGATGGAATTTACCCCACTAACTTCCTTGCACATTTAAATCATATGATTAAACCATGTTTAAATTAATTTTTTACAAAGCCCGATTATAAATTTACCATGCAATTTGTAAATTGTCACCTATTAAGATTAAGATGAAGTGGGAGGATTACAAAAAAAAATTTAGACAGGTATCATGGTAGTGGAAACCTGTGATCTATTTATGGTTTTCAATTTCAAAATATTGATAACATGTGTCCAATTCCAAATAACAATTGTCGAATGCTTTCAATTTCAAAATCTTGATAAAATGTGTCTAATTGCAAATAACAAGTGTCCTTCACGAGCCTCTGTCCGTTTCATTAACTTGTCCATCCTTTTAACCATTTCATTATGTTCAAACTAATAGCCCTACTTCTATTCTCCGGTCTCAAGAGTAGTGGAAAACCCTTAGGAAAGATTGCTCATAACAATCTTGATGCATGCATAGATAAAAATCACACTGAATTGAAAAAGAATGAGTTGCAGCTCATAGGTGAGTACTGCACCTGGAGACTGCAGTCAAACAGAGAGATCACTCTACATTTATTAATCAGAAATATACATATTTAAGTATATAGAAAATAAGAAGGAGGTTGTAACCAGACTCTTATATTCTAGGAACTAATCCTAAACTAGGGAGGTACGTTACAACAATGTAACCATTTCTCCATTAATATACAAATAATATTAATTATTTCCAACTCTCCCCCTTAATGGAAAAAGGATTACCGTGAACTCCTAACATCCCTCTAAACAATTCAAAATTTATACGCACAAGAGGCTTCGTAAAAATGTCAGCCATATTGTCACAAGTTTTACAATATTCAACAAATATTTCCTTTGACTGAAGTTTCTCTTGAACAAAATGGAACTGAGTATCGATATGTTTGGTATTTTTATGAAATACTGGAATGTATTCTAGCTTGATGGTACTCTGGTTGTCACTTTTAATGGTAGTTGATTCTTTCTGTTCTTCTCCTACATCTTTGAGAAGTCTTCTCAACTAGATAGCTTCACATGTGGCTGCAAACAATGCTTGGTACTCAACTTCACATGAAGATAAAGCTACAGTACTTTTCTTTTTGCTGCTCCATGCTATAACCCTGAATCCAATGCTGAATGCGTAACTTGTGATAGACCTTCGACCATCCAAGTTACCTGCCCAATCTGAATCTGAAAATCCTGCTAGAGTAACATCAGATGTGTCAGTGTATAAAATACCATAATTACTAGTACCACTAAGATACCTCAACACACTTTTTGCTGTGACCCAGTGACTTTCGAGTGGTTTAGACATAAATTGGCTCAACATACTAATAGAGTATGCCAAGTCTGGTCTAACTGTAGTAAGATCTATCAGACTCCCAACTAGCTGTCTATACATAGTGGCATCCACCTCTTTAGTGCCATCGTCACTGTACAACTTTAGATTCTGCTAGAATGGTGTTGCTGCTGATCTACATTGCTCCATTCTGAATCTTTCTCGCAAAATTCTCGCATACTTCCCTTGAGTAAGAAAATTCTGTCCAGAATCTCTCCATACTTCCAATCCCAAACAATAATGGATATTTCCAAGATCTTTCATTTCAAACACTTCTGACATCTGCTGTTTGATTTCTTTGATCAGATTATTAACATTCCCTATTATAATCATATCATCCACATACAAAGAAATCGAAATAATTTTCCTTTGTTTATTATAATTGGTATACAGATTTGGATCATTCATGCTCCTATGAAAACCATGTTGTACAAAGAATGAATCGATCTTCTCATACCACGACCTGGGTGCTTGTTTTAAACCATATAGTGCCTTTCTCAATCTATAAACAAGATGTTCCTGCCCCTTTTTAACAAACCCTTCAAGCTGAACTAGATAAGTTTCTTCTTTCAACTCACCATTTAGAAATGCAGACTTAACATCTAGCTAGTGTAGCTCCCACTTATGTTTTGTTGCTAAAGAAATTAGCATTCTAATGGTGTTTAATTTTGCTACAGGAGCAAAGGTGTCATCGAAATCTATTCCCTCTTGCTGTGAGTAACCCTTTGCTACCAGTCTAGCTTTAATCTTTTCTATACTCCCATCTGCATTTATTTTGGGTTTATACAACCATTTACATCCTATGGGTTTTTTACCTTAGGCAGTTCAACTAAATCCCAAGTATGGTTTCTAATAATTGGTTAATTTTCCTCATGCATTGTAGCCCTCCATGCATCAGATTGAATTGCTTATTTATAATTTGTGGGTTCTACAATGTTAAAATATTTGTCATTAAAGCATAGTCTTTCAATCACGGATTAATTTTCGATTCTTCCTACACGATCTCTCCTTGGTAGGGAATTACACGAAATCTGTCTGCTTCAGACTTATATGGGCTCGCATCATTGACTACATCACTTATTTCTTCTTCTTTCTGCTCCTGCTTTTGATCATCCTCGCTATTTTCTTCCATTAATAATGGAATGTGCCAATCATTATTCTTATCATCCTTGTTAATAATTTACAGGAGAAATAATAAATTTACTGAGAGGAATAATAATCATGAAAAAGAACCAGCAACAAATCATAAACATTAACACAAATATTTTACCGGGAAAACCCCAAACTCCGGGGAAAAACCAAACCAATGAAATTTCGTTAAACATTGGCCAAAACTCTTGCCAATCCAGCCAAGTGAGCCTTCACCACTCACCTCCAGGCCTATCTTACAATGAAGTATTCCCAGCCTTTTATAGGCTCCATTACATGCAATACCATGGGCTGAAAACCATGGGTGCACAATACCATGTACCCCAAAACCACTACTATTTACCCTAGTCAACATTGACTTTATCCCGAGTCAAGTTTACCTAACAATTCCCCCCTTAAACTTGACTTGGGGATTATTGACTAAATCTAGCCAAACCTGCTAGATGAGACAACCCCAATCACTCTAGCTCTTCCCCCCTCAAATTTTTACCCAGGGTAATTGTTAACTTGACATCCCCCCTACCACCTAGGTCTAACCTAGACTTTACCAGTGATTACCTAGGGGTACGCATGCCATACCAGGTCTTACAGCAGTATGCCCATTTACATGTAAAATTAACTCCATTATAATATATATTTTTCGTAGCTGTCTTTGTATGACCACTCTTTGGACCTCAGAAAACATATGCCAATCCGATAGAACAGAGAAGTCACCACATTTTTAAAAGAAGCCACGAATTAGGGCATACCTAGCCGACTTCTGTTGCAAATCAACCAGTGAAAGAAACTTAAAACTCCTACCAGAACATCATCGTCATTGTCATTGACGATATGTCCAACCGTTTTCTAGCACAACACTCGGATCTCTTTGACTTGGGCCATAAAATCATCCCTATGAACTTGGCACCTATTTCGGTGGCAAGAAATGCATCATGGACAGTCGTAATCCCACACATCTTTACCAGAGGAACAGATTCATCCAAATCTATAGCTGAGTCTAGTGAAGAAAACATGCCTATTGAAAAATCTCTACCAGCATGTAAATGCATAATATTGTCTTATCATTGACACTGGAAATATTCTTTATCAATGGTAGATCCACACCAGATCTGCCTTCTTCACATGCAAATCTAGATCTTCAAACATCAGATCTAACATATCCAATCAAATCCACAATCCTGCAACCTGGCTCCGATACCAGTTGTTAAGAATTTACCGAGAAATAATAGATTTACTGAGAGGAATAATAATCATGAAAAATAACCAACAATAAAACATTAACATAAACACATTTTCTTATCTGGGAAAACCTCAAACTCCGGGGAAAAACCCAACCAATTAAATTTCATTAACCATTGGCCAAAACCCTGGCCAATGCAGCTAAGTGAGCCTTCACTGCTCACCTCCAGGCCCTACATTACAATGAAGTATTCCCAGACTTTTATAGGCTCCATTACATGCAATACCACGTGCTGAAAACCATGGTTGCACAATACCATGTGCCCCGAAACCACTACTATTTACCTTATTCAACATTGAATGTATCCCGAGTCATGTTTACCTAACAATCCTTTCCTTCCTCAACCTGTTCACGAAATACCACATCTCAGCTTGCAAATATCTTATGATTCATAGGATTAAATAACTTATATGCTTTAAACTTAGTGCTATATCCAACAAAGATACATTTCATGGCTTTAGGATCTAACTTCTTTCTATCCACCTTGGGTATATGGGCAAAAGCTTTGGACCCAAATAATCTTAAATGACTCACTAATGGTTTGAATCCAAATAATGCTTCAAAAGGGGTTTTGAAGCCAAGACATTTAGTAGGACTCCTATTCTTGAAATAGATAACAGCATTAATGGTTTCCGCCCAAAAACCATTTGATAGACCCTTACCTTAAAGCATGCTCCTTGCGCACTCCACAAGAGTTATGTTCTTACGTTCTGCCACTCCATTTTGCTGTGGTGTGTGAGGCACTGTAAACTGTTGAACAATCCCATGATGTCTGCAAAAATTCATGAACTCTCCCAACCTGTATTCTACCCCTTGATCTGAGAAGAGAATTTTTATGCATTTTCCTATCTATTTTTCTACCATAGATTTAAACTCTTGAAAATACTGAAAGGTCTGACTCTTTTTACTCAAAAAATATATCCAAGAGAATCTTGTGCAATCATCAATAAACAAAAGGAAATAATATGCACCACCTAATGACCTGGCCTGCATAGGTCCACATATGTTTGTATGCACCAGCTCTAGAATATCTCTTTCCTTTCTGTTAACATGCAAAGGAAATTCTTCTATATGCATTTTCTCTAATGCACATCCATCAAAATCCAACTGAACACTATGGAAAACAGTGAGTCCATCGACCATACCTTTTCTTTGAAGTAGAATGAGGTCTTGCAGATTAAGATGACCAAATCTCTGGTGCTAGAGGTTTTCGGTTGTCAATCTTGTTGCAACCATGGCTTGCTGTTGCATACTTTTCACATCTAGTCTGTACAGGCTCCCCACACGCACTCCTGTTGCAAAAGTTTCCATCTTGCTATCCTTTATGACACAAAAATTCTTCAACAATTGAACTTGCATGTCCTGATTAGTTATCATAGATACAAAGATCAAGTTTTTCTTAATTCCGGGCACATGCAATACATTCTTAAGATGCTAATGTCACCGCTAGGTAACTTTACCGGAATATCACCATACCCTTCGATCTCATATCCTAGATAAATTTTCGACGCAATTGAAGTTTCTTCAAGAAATTCAAACCATTCCTTCTTACCTGTCATATGTGAGGATGCACTAGATTCGACATACCATATGTCGTCCTCATCTCCCTTAGAAGCCGAAAGGGCACAATCGGCTATAAATAGTCGAAGTTCGTGGCTATGGTCTTCATCTTCCTCAACAAAGTACCCTTTGTGCTTTCTCTGTTTATTCCTCGCTTCATCTGCCTGCCTCTTATAACAATATTTAATCTGATGCCCATTTTTTCCATAGTAAAAACATCTCTTACTGGGAAAATTGTTCACAGACATACCTTTAAACAGTCTCTTTTGAAACGTGTTGGCTCTTCTCTACTGCTGTTGTGGCTACTTCCCTCTATACTGTCGCCTTTTCGCCATCAGAGCAAGATCATTACTCTGTGGTTTCAAATTCTTTTGTCACTCTTCTTCTTGTAGCAAAATCCTTATCAGCTCTTCAAATGCAGGGGCTTTCTCCCTTGCTGCGAATCCTGTGATGAACATCTGATATTCATCTTTCATTCCATTCAATGTGATCATGACCAGATCGGAATCGGACACTTTTTCTCCAATATCTCCCAATCTGTCCTTCAGGTCTTTAACTCTAGCAATCAAATCCAGCAACAAACTCATTTTCCTCCATCTTCATTCCAAATAGCTTGTCTTTGAGTGACAAGACACAGTTTGTATTCTTTGTTTGGTATAGATTCTTGATCGTCGTCCAAATATCAGTGGACGATTTGCCATCTCTAATATGTGGGATAATATTTTCCTTGACGGACATCTTCAGTATGACTTTTGCTTTGTTCTCCCTTTTATCCAAGTCCTGTTCTTATGCGGATGTTCCTGTTACCAAATTTGGTCTCTGCTCATTTCCTATGACAATCGACCACGCATTTGCGCTATCAAGTAATGTCTGTATCTTGAATTTCCAATTGGTGAAATTAGATCCATCGAGTTATCCAGACTCGTGGAGATACGATTATATACTGTTATTCATATTGGACTGATAAACTTTCAGATCTTCCAATGAATAATTCTACCCAACTCAATAATTCCGGGATAAAAAAAAAAAAAAAAACAATACATACCAAATCTTGACCATTGATCTTCCACCAATCCTGTAAAATCCGTAACTTCAATGTGCCACCACCGGGCAAGTCCGATCTACCACCACCGAGACAATCTGGAACTTCAATGCGCCACCAATGGGAAAGTCTGATCTACCACCATCGGGCAAATCCTAAACTTGAATGTGCCACCACGGGGCAAGTCTGATCTATGACCACCGGGCAAATCTGAAACTTAAATGTGCCACCACCGGGCAAGTCTGATCTACCACCACCGGGAAAATCCAGAACTTCAATATGCCACCACTGGGTAAGTTTGATCTGCAAAAGTTGCAGATCTTTCCAAAGAGAAAGAGGTTGGCGCTTTTCCGAGGCTAAAAATCCACGCCCAAATAAAAATTGATGTAAGTCTCGAAGCTGCCGTGGGTATGGCCTACACATATGCACCAATGGCGTATTTCAGCACGTTGGCACGAGTATGGACCTCACAATAGTGCCAATTGTGCTTCTTGGTGCGACTGAGAGCGACAAAAACGCGCCAACCCTCTCTTCTGCTCAGAGATGATCAGTCATCTGAGACCTATGATTCAGGCATTGTTGCAATCCACCTGCTCCTACAAACAAGAAGCTCCTATATACACCTTAGCCACTAAGGCTTTATAGTCAATAAAGCTATAAAAAAAAATTCAGGCTCCCCCTACTCTATGCTCTGATACCAAGATAAAAATCACACTGAATTGAAAAAGAAGGAGTTGCAGCTCACAGGTGAGTACTGCACCTGCAGACTGTAGTCAAATGGAGAGATCACTTTACATTCATTAATTAGAAAGATACATATTTAACTACATAGCAAATAAGTAGGAGGTTGTAACTAGAATCCTATATTCTAGGAACTAATCCTAAACTAAGGAGGTGTTGGGAATCACAATTGCCGTTAGACCGAAACCCGTAGGTGTTAGTCAAGGATGGCATCACCAAAGATAAGGATCCATGAAATGTTGTTAGTCCATATCGCGAAACACACGGGGAGTGTTGGTTTATCCAATGTCCAAAAATCTCCTCCCCAACGTGAGTTGGGTGTGTATCGAACTCGTGACCTACGCTCTACGCTCTACGCTCTGATACCACTTGTTGGGAATCACGATTTTCATTAGACCAAAACCCACAGGTGTTATTCAATGATCGCATCGCCAGAGATAAGGATCCACGAAAGGCGGTTAATCCATGTCGCGAAACACACGGGGAGCGTTGGTTTATCCAATGTTCAACAGGAGGTACGTTACGAAAATGTAATCATTTCTCCATTAATATAAAAATAATATTAATTATTTCCAACTTGCATAGAACTCACTATGAAATTTTTACAGAAAGATATGGCTGGGTCTATGGAAATTTCAAGCCTGGATGTTGAAAAAAGATTCTTGAGCTTCACACATGCATCAACAAATTGGTAAGAAAATGTTTCTAATTGTTTAAATTACAGTGATATCTTCAATAAATCATTAAATCGGTGTTATTATTGCTTTAAATTGTAAAGATCGGATTTGATTTCTCTCTTTGATAATGGAGATATGTGTTTAATAAAAATTTGTAGAGAAGTAACAAAAATAAGGCCTTTTTTTATTCAAATTTATTCATCATTTCAAATAATCGATTTATTTTTATTTTTATATAATTTCACCTTCTCAAAATATTTTTCTAATATAATATGGGATATCAAAATTACAGACATTAAATTTCATTTTTTTGAAAAAAGGTTTGTCACTTACTATTAATAAAATATCATAATTACAAATATTAACTTTTCATTTTTCTGAGGTTTTTCGCTCACTATTAATAATCATCTATTTATGCTGATTTTGGTTTAAATATAATGGATTTTTTTTTTTAAATGAGAATGAATTACATATAATCATGGCATATTTGTAACATGTAATTACATTTTCGAGAGATCTGTTTTGCAAAATTTATTTTCATTTTCTAGCAAGCATAGAGATTTCTACATTATTGGGAGATGAGACATGTACATTCAGAAGGGAAAATTGCTACAACAAAGCTGCAAAAACATTTCTAGTATGCCCATAAAGTGCCAACAACGTTACTAAGGGCACCATTGATTATATGATACATATGGCAGGTCATAACATGCAGAAAGCAAGCAATTGAAAAGTGTAGAAACATATTTATGAACAACATACTCAACCGCTATTTCAGGTCCCAATTATAGAAGAGGAAAACAATCAGATATGATGGCTAATGAAAACATTATTATATGACACATATTGTAGGCCATAACATGCATAAATCAAGCAACTGAAAAGTGTGGAAATATATGGAAATATAGAGAAGTGTTTCTGCTTGTTTTTAATAATCATCCCAAAAGTAATTCTGTAGAAATTTGGTATTAATTTATGATTTTTTATTAATTACTATTTGTCTTAATTTATGCTTTTGTATTAATTTATATTTGTGCTTCTTGTTGTACTGTTATTAAAAATGTTTTTTCTAGAAATGTTAGTGATATATTCAACAAATAGGACCAAATAGCACCAGAATATAATTAATTTCTAAGAAATAGAATAAATTAGATTTTAAATGTTGATTTAATTCAAAATGATCTTTTTTTAATAATATAATATTTCAAATATTTTCACATTCTCATCATATTTACACTAAATATATCTGAATATTATTTTTGGGTTTTATTGAAATATAAATACATTGAGATATATATTAAAAAACAAGTTCATTTCATCTTCCTTGAATGTAAATACTTTAGAAAAATAATAATCTTGACATCTTCATTAATTTTAAAATGCAATTATGTTAATAATATTTCTTCCAAGAAGAGATAAAAAAATATTTCCTATGTCAGAAGACGGAGATGGATTTATGTTAGTTATTTATATTTGTCTTTGGAATGATGAATTGAGAAATTGATAATATACATAGCTAGGTTTAGGTTGTTTTAAAAAAATTAATTCTAGATTTAAATACAGTGAATAGTTGAACAATATACTACATAAATATTTTTATCTATTATAGGAACCCACAATGATAACTGTAAAATCAAAATGGATACAAAATATATTTTTGCCAATTATCCTTCTCAAATTCAATGAGTTACAACATTTTAGTTTGTTTGGTAGTTGTTTATACCAACAAATATTGAAAGAGAATTTTAAAAGTGGCTCATAATAATTCTTATATACGTATTTAGTTAATTGTATACTAGTGAAGCTATATTGACCCTCTCTTGAATTCAACATTGGTACTTTGCACAATGTTGTAATTAATGTATTCGTGTACTCCTAATTAAATAATAAAAAATTCTTATATATGTTTTAAATTATTGAATTTAGATATGTTTTAAATAATTGCTTTTATAATTTTATATAATTTTTATAAATAATGTTGTATAAGGAAGATATCTTCAAAGTATTGAAGAAACAAAATTTTATTTAAATTTATTCTTGAGTAATTTTGTCTATGATAAGTTGGTGTTTTATATATAAAATTATCATATCAAAATATTCAACTTTCCAATAATTTGTATTATTCAACTAACTACAATTTACCATAATACTGTGTTGTGTTTGAAAAATGTAAAGATGACTAGCACTTAAATGTTTCATCACATTCATTAATGACAATTCTAGTGGTTGTAAATCCACTACTATGACAACTCTAAGTGATCAATGATGAAAAATTATGGTGATATTTGAGTTAGTAAGAAATGTTATATAACTAACTATACTTATATTTAGATTTAAGTTTTTAAATATTCAAGTTACATTTAAAAGTATTATTTAATATTTAGATTTAACATTATTTAGATTTAATATTAACTTTATAATATTAGGTTTAATAATAATAATATTTGGTTTAGTTTTAATAATATTATTATTTGTATTTATAATAATATTATGTCTATATAATAATGGTTAATAACATTATTAACAACAATTATAGAATATTAATATTAATGGTCACTAATTTTTCCCTTAAAATAATCATAATAAGAATAAGGATATCATTATTACCAATTATAATTAATTAGTATTACATTACATTAATATTATCAATTAATAATAATATTAATTAATGGTAGTAGTTTTATATTTAATATTATTAATATTAAAGGTGAATTTACTAATGGTTGAATACTTTACTTATCTTTACTTATATTATGTAGGACAACTTTGTCTATGTGATAACTTTGAATTTTAGGTTTACTATGGTATATAATATATTTAATACTATTTTAGGTTTATAACTTGCTTATATATTTTAATCAATGAAAATATACACTAATGTGCCCCATACTATAATTGATTAACATATTCAAGTTATATTAAATATCAACTATTATTTTTTAATTTCTGTGTCTAGGTGATCAATGTTGATGCAAAATTATGGTGATATTTGAGTTAGTAATTATTATTGTATAATTAAATCTAATTATATTTAATATTTATGAGATATGTGATAATAATTTATAATCATGTTTGATATTAAATTTACTTATATTAAATTTAGGTTTATATTTTTAAATATTAAATTTAATATTAGGTTTAGGTTTTATAATATTTGGCCTTTAGAGTTTGTGATGAACACCACCTTGAAGGAGAAAAATATGATCTGCTAAAAGTTTTTTTGTAGGAATGGTTATAGAAAAGTTCAATGTCTTAGAGCTTTTCAAAAAGAAAAAAAATGTCCCTTGAATAAGAAAGATCCTTATGATAGGATATCTAGAGTTCACCTTCCCTTTATTCAAGGTACCACTAATAAAATCGCTAGGATCCTTAGGAGACATAAAATTTCCCCAACCTTTAAGCTCCTCCGCACCATTCGGAGTTCACTTAGATCGGTTAAGGACACGGTTTGCCCGAAGGATGGTGAGGGTGTTTACTTAATTCCCTACTCCTGTGGAGTGCCTTACATCAGTGAAAGTGGTCCTTACATTAATAAAATAATTCTTGAACATGTTGTTGACCTTAAGCATTGTAGATCATGCTCCTCTGCCTTAGCAGAGCATGATGAAAATAAAAATCACCACATTTGCATTGAAGATGCTAAGGTGATCGCGAGGATTTACCATTTCCACCACTGTCAGTTGAGGGAAGCCTTAGAAATTGAAAAGAGACCGGTTAACCTTAACAGGATTGATGGGTGGAGTGTTAGTAGGAGTTATATTCCTGCCCTTCACTCTTACATTTTTGTTTCTTCTTCCTTCTTTGTTTCTCCCTCTTGTCCGTGCTCCTCCTCCTATCCCCTTTTTTTTCTACATCTTCTTGCTGACACTTTCTTTCTCCCTTGACGTTATTATTTAGATTAAAATTAATTATGTCATTTTTATTGTATTATTTTATCTTTAATTTTATTTTATATTTTTATATATTAAATTTTATTTTTAGTTACTTTTTCTATTTATTATTATTATTTTTAAATATAAATATATTAGTTAATTAATTTCCCAGATGTGGGTGATCAATTGGAATAAATCTGTAGCTCCACCGCGTGGTAGCCAGCAGGGACACATGGCCTCGCATGGCTCATGTGGTTGGGTTATTAATATCCACAGGCAGAGGTTAGGCGCCATCACTCTATCCTTGCAGAGCTTTAATGTTGGCCTCCTTAACTATCCTCATTTCTCTCATTAGTCATTCTTCATGGACTTAGACGATTTCTCCATCACCACCGCTCCCTATCGATTTTATTTCCATTTGAATTTGTTGCAGCAGCCCTCCATCTGCCATTGCATTGAGACCTCTGGCCTTCATCCTTCCCTCCGCCATCACTTTGAGCTTTCGGTCCCTTAGTCTACCACTCGCCCCGCTCTTCAGTTGGATGCCTCCTACCTCCTCTCGCTCCGCAAGCCTGTCCCTTCCATGCTAGTGCCTTCAGAGGCTTCCATTCTGTGTAGACAAAGGATGAGACGCTGTAGGGGTCAAGGATGTGGTCAGCCCTCTCGCCCGCCTCATCCTCTCTGCGACGATGACTCCACCTCCCCAGTTGATAACAACTTGGTATCCTTGTGCAATTATGGCTCTATACCACTAGAATTCACTGTCAATATGAATTCTATGGAGGCCCCAGAGTTGCTCCAGGTCTCGACCCTCTTCTCACTGCGACTCCCTGACATGCATTCCACCTCAGGCTCTCAGAAGCATCTACATAAGTCCACTTTGACGCCAACCCACTCTCAGCTCTATAGAAAGACGGAGGCTCTCCCTACCAAAACTATTGAGCACTCCTCGGACAACAAATGTGGTGACAGCTCCACTAAAGATGACAGTGTCGTAGCCCAGGGAACACGTTATGCCACCACATCTAAACCAACTGCCCAAATGTCAAAGCAAGATGGTGATTCCTAAGATGGCTACGACTACTTCATTGTGGAAGAGCAACCTCCAAAAGATCTAAAAAATGACAAGCATGGACAGGACTAACGTTAGGATACATCCCTTCTTAGCTAGTAACACTTTGAATACTACTTTTTTGCTTTACATTTGTATGCACAGTATGCTTAAATTTTGGTTAACTAAGTTACATGTTGGTTTCCCCACTTGGAGCAGCATTGCTACTCAAAAATGGCTTAACCTCGGGAGTAGTTTCCCCAGCAGGGCCAGTCCCAATTTTGCTTATTTGAACACTCTTTGCACCAGAATTTGTTATTTTTGTAGCTTCGACAGGAAAAGCCTGACATGTGATATTTTTTGTACCATATAAATAGAATTAGCATTACTTAGAATGTTTTTTTAATTAATTAATAAATTAAATAAATAAATATTTATAATAATAATAATATATTAAAGTTATTAGAATAGCTTATAAAATAAGTAGAATAAGTATTTTAATGATTTTATTTTAAATTTTAAATAGATAAATTAATAAATTAATAATAAATATATTAAAATTATACATAGATATTTAATGATTCTTTTTATATTCTTTTTGTTAGTTAAACTAGACGTTATTTACAACGGCTAGTTGGAGCGTTATTTTATCTATTTAAATAGGTTTGTAGATTAGATTCCGCATCTTGTCCTGATGATGAACCACATTGGCTGGTTTGAAACATGTCGGAAAAATATTCTTACATGTGATTACCGAAAAGCTTGATATACATTTTATGGATCACGAGAGAAAAATTCCTAAATTTAGTTCAGTTTTAATAATAATATATATTATTATTTTAAGTTAATAATAATAAGTTGGTGTAATAATGATTAATAACATTGTTAATGATTGGTATTAATAATAATTTAACATCAAATTTCATTAATATCAATATTTTAATAATTATACAACACTTATATCAATCATCAATAATATTTTCTTCATAAAAAAATTCATAAGAATAATAGTAATTCATATTATTAGATTTAGGTTTAAATTTAATAATATTAAGTTATTATAGTAATGGTTAATAAAATTATTATTCAATATTTTTAATATTATTTTGACATTAATTCTCACTAAATTAATATTAACACTTATATAATATTAATAACAATTATAAAATACTAATCTAAATACCAATTATAGAATATTAATTTTCAAAATTAATATTTTAATATTAATATTTTAAATATTAATATTAATATTAATATTAATTAGCAAATTTTAATATTAATCTCATTAACATTAGTAACAATAAATAGAACAAAAAATTAATATTAAATTTTAATATTATTCAATATTAATTATTAATATCTTTATTTACTGTTAATATTTATAAACATTATTTTTAAAATTAATTATTGATATTAATAACATTAAATAACTTTAATTTTTAGGTTTATTGTGTTATATAATAAGAGTAGTCTTTAGTGCGTTTTTTTTTAAGGCTTTTACAGTATATTTTTTCGGTCTAATTTCTCTCGCAAGAATTTATTGAAAACATAAATTTGATAGATAACCTTGCACAATCAAAGTGCCCTAGGGGTTTTTTACGTTGCTCAATCCGTATATACAATCAAAAACCTCGTTTAAATTAAAAAACTCAAGATTTAACCTCAATTATTTTCATAAGATTCTGGCACTTGAAACTCCAAAGAATCACACTAAAGAAAATTCCTATATAAAATATTTAATACAATTTTAGGTTTATAATTTTCTTTTATACTTTAATACAGTAAAATATATATTAATGGGCTCCATATTATAATTGATTAGCGCATTCAACTTTTTTCTAGATAATCAATGTCAATGCAAAATTACGATGATATTTCAGTTAGAATTAATGTTGTATAATTCACTCTACTTATATTTAATATTTATGGGATATATCATAATAATTTATAATTATGTTTAATATTAAATTTATTAATATTATATTTAGGTTTTTAAAAATTAGGTTTGTATTTTTAAATATTAAATTTAATATTATTTATGTTTAATATTATGTTTAGGTTTTATAATATAAGGTTTAGTTTTAATAATATTATTATTATTTTATATTTATAATAATAATAGTAGGTTTGTATAATAATGTTTAATAATATTAATAATGATTGCTAACATTAACATTTTAATAATTATTCAACATTAACATTAATTATTAATAATATTTTCTTGATAAAAACATTGTTAAGATTAACACTAATTAATATTATTATGTTTAGGTTTAAATTTAATAATATTAGTCTATTATAGTAATGGTTAATAATAATATTATTGAGCATTCTTAGTACTATTTTTTATATTAATTCTTACTAAATAAATATTAACACTTATATAATATTAATAACAATTATAGAATACTAATATCAATTATAAAACATTAATATTAATATCAATATTTTTTATATTTTTTCTATTAATATTAATATTAATTAACACATTTTAGTATTAATATCATTAACATTAACAACATTAAATATCAATAAAATTTTAATATTATATAATATTAATTATTAATATTAATACCAATTAATATGAGTACGAATATTTATATTATTGTTAATATTTATAAACATTAATTTTAACATTAATAACATTAAATAATATTATCATGGTCATGGTCCAATGTCACATTATGATAACCTTGGTTATCCATGGTCCAACATCACATTGTGACAAAGATTGTCTCAATATGAAAATCAACCTTGGTCAAACGTCCCATTATGACAAATATTGTCTCAATTTGAAAATCAGTCATGGTCAACCATGGTCCAACAATGCATTGTGAGAAATATTTTGTCAATATGAAAATCAACCATGGTTAATGATGGTTAGCTATATTTATTTTAGGGTTTATAATATTTATTCAAACATCGCATTATGACAAAGATTATCTCAATATGAAAATGAATCATCGTCAACCATGGTCAATTATGGTCAGCCATGGTCAGTCATGGTCGATATGACAACAAACAATCATCAATCATGATCAACCATGGTCCACCGTCACATTGTGACAAAGATCATCCTAATATGAAAATCAACCATAGTCAACCATCATCGACCATGGTCAACCATTATCGACCATGATTAACAATGGTCAATCATGGTCAACCATGATCTGATGTAACATTCTAAAAAATATTTTCTTAATATGAAAATGAACCATAATCAACCATGGTCAACCATGGTTAACGATGGTCAATAATCATGGTCACGTTTTGACGAAGATTGTCTCTTGGTCCAACGTCACAATATGTCAACTATGGTCACCCATGCTCAATCATTATCCAACATCGCATTTTTACAACGATTGTCTCAATATGAAAATCAACAATACTCAAACATGGTCCAACATTGTATTGTGACAAATATTGTCTCAATATAAAAATCAATCATGGTTAACCATGTTTGAATGTTGCACTATGAAAAATATTGTGTTAATATAAAAAGAAACCATGGTCAACGATGTTCAATAATCTTTATTTTAGGGTTTATATATATTGAGTTTATAATATTAAACCGTTGGGTTCAATATTATTCCCTTAGGTTTTTAGTATTAATCCCTTTTGTTTATTAGTCCCTTGGGTTTATAACATCAAACCCTTGTGTTTATAATCATGGTCAGCCATGGTCCAAGGTCACATTGTGACAAATATTTTCTAGACATGAAAATCAAGCATCCTCAAACATTGTCAATCATGCCCATTCATTCTCAACCATGATCCAACATCACATTATACCAAATATTGTCTCAATATTAAAATCAATGATGATCAACCATCTTCGATCATAGTCAACTATGGTGAAATGTCACAATGTGAAAAATATTGTCTCAAAATTAACATCCCTCATGGTGAATCATGGTAAATATGAAAATAATACATGGTTAGTCATGTTCAACCAAGGTCTAACGTCCCACTGTAACAAATATTGTTTCAATATCAAAATCTCCCATCGTCAACTATTATAAACCATGGTGCAATGCCGTATTGTGACAAAGCTTGTCTCACTATGAAAATAAACCATGGTAAATCATGGTTAATGATGTTCAACAACCATGGTAACATTGTGACAAAGGTTATCTCATGGTCCAATGTCACATTCTCACAACCATGGTCATCCATCGTGAGTCATGGCCAACCATGGTCTAACGTCGCATTGTGATAAAGATTGTCAATATGAAAATCAATTTTGGTCACCCATCATCAATCATGATCAAGCATGGTCCAATGTCGCATTGTCACAAAGATTATATAAACATGAAAATAAATCATGGCTAACCATGGTCCAACGTCACATTGTGAAAAATATTATCTCAATATGAAAATCAACCATGGTCAAGCATGTTTTCTTGAGGGTTTATAATATTTATCCTAGGGTTTATATATAATGGATTTACAATATTAATCCTTTTGGTTTTTGATGTTTTCAGTATTAATCCTTTTTTTTAATTAGTGCCTTAGGTTTATAATATCAATCACTTGGGTTTATTAATATAAGGGTTCATATTCCTAGGGTGTAATATTATTGACAAGGTTTAGAATATTAATCCTAGGCTTTAATATATATCCCTCAATTTATAATCCATTAGTTTTATAATATAAATTCCTTGGGTTTATAATATTAATCATAGGGTTTATATTCCTAGGGTTAAATATTAAGAATATTGTTTACAATATTAATCTCTTGGGTTTATTAATTTTATGGTTATATTCATAGGGTTTAATATTAGTCCCAGGGTTTTATGTTATTCCCTTGGGTGTATAATATTAATCGTAAGGTTAATGATATGAATATTACATTATAATGTTTATTTTACGGGTTATAATATTTATCGTAGGGTCTATTTCCCTTTAGTTTATAGTATTAATCTGTTGGATTTAATATTATTCCCCGAGGTTTATAATCCCATGCGTTTTTAGCATTAATCCCTTGTTTTTATTAGTTTCCTAGGTTTATAATATCAATCCCTTGGGTTTATTAATTTAAGTGTTCATATTACTAGGGTATAATATTATTGATAGGATTTATAATATTAATTCTAGGGTTTAATATAAATCCCTCGCATTTATAATCCATTAGGTTTATAATCTAAATTCCTTGGGTTTATAATATTAATGAGATGATTTATATTCCTAGGGTTTAATATTAAGCCTAGTGTTTACAATATTAGCCTCTTAGGTTTACTAATCTTAGGGTTTATATTCCTAGGGTTTAATAATTATCCTACGGTTTAATGTTATTCCCTTGGATTTATAATCCCTTGGTTTTTTAATATCAATCTTATGGGTTTATTAATACCTTCGGTTTATAATATTGATAGTAAGGATCATGATATGAATATTATATAATAATGATTATTTTAGGGTTTATAATATTTATCTTAAGGTCTATATTCATTTGGATTATATTATTAACCCCTTGGGTTTAATATTATTCCCCTAGGTTTATAATCCCTTACATTTATAGTATTAATCCTTGCATTTTTAGTATTAATCCCTTGAGTTTATTAGTCCCTTGGTATTATAATATCAATTTTTTAATACTGTAACATTGGAATGGTACAATAAGGTATCCAACGTCATAATGTGACAAAGAAATGGAGTTGGGTTTAATTTCGAAAAGACATTTTCTGAAAGTATTTTTTAAAGTGACTTTTTTTTTAAGTTGGAGGCATTTTTTGAAGTGACATTTCTTTAGAGTACATGTTTTGAGTTGAAGTAAATATTTTGAGCTTCACTTCATTTTTATAAGACATTTTTTTCTCAAATTTTTTAAAGTAAGTGTTTTGGATTGGAGTATGTATTTTTTGCAAAAAATTTAAAATGATTTTTTTTTTTTTTAAATTAAATCTTTTGTGATGCTTTTTGTAATTGAGTTAT